>CM052538.1:182534327-182590471 GCA_028533065.1 Trachops cirrhosus | reverse complement strand
GGAGTAGCAATTAGAAGTATCTCTCAATTATAGCCTTCAAGCAAGGAAACAAAGAACTTTCGAGAGTAAAATACTGTACATCCACTCTCCTATTGCGGGAAAAGTTTTCTGTGTCCAGTCATACTTCTTTAGCTGTTGGTTTCCACCAGAAATCTTTTCCCTCACTTCCACCTCCCAGGGTAGAGTTTGTCACATTTATTACCTTGTTAAATATTTCCTTCCTAGGTTATATGGTTCCTAGTTGAATGTCATGGACCATTATAAATATTGAACTTGGCTTTCTAGGCTCACAACACATTCGTTACTACTGTGTCTAATTCAGCAGATGGCAAGGTCTAGGGAAAAAAGTAGAATTTGAATACAAGGTTTCCTCTGTATCAAGACATTATCATCTAGATGCATTCCTCTCAATAAGTCTTTCTGGAAAAAAATGAAATACTACTACATTGAAAGTACACAGGGATATAAGATATATTCTAATTTCAGAAAATTTTAAATTGAAAAACATGTATTTTAAAATAAAGGAATTCAGTAACAGTTGTTGATAACCCTTGATTATTTGGGTAACATTAGAGAGTTGATAAAATATTTTGCTTTTTTTCCTATCTCCTTTCTTTATTTCTTTACTCTATAAACCATTGCTTTTTTTTTCCCCCATAACTGAACTCCTAAAGATATTTAAAAAACAAAGCTTGGCTAAAGCTCACTCCCACAATGTTTATATACTACAGAAAAGTTAAAATTTTAAGACTTGTTTCTGTCTCTCTTTTATTATCCTCACCCGAGGACATATTTTTCACTGCTTTTTAGAAAGAGAGGAAGGAACAGAGAGAAACATTGATGTGAGAAAGAATTATTGACTGGTTTTTCTCCTGTACTTTCCGTGACCACAGACTGTATGTAGTTGACTAGGGATTGAAACAGCAACCTAGGCATGTGTCTTGACTGGGAATCAAACCCGCAACCCTTCGGATATGAGACAATACTCCAACCAACTGTGCCACACCTGCTAGTGCTGATTACTGTCTCTTAAACACCATGCTCAAACACTATGCAATCATATGTGATGAAAAATAAAAGAAGAAAGACAAAACCCACTTTTAAAATCTGAGGTGAATGCTATCCACCTTGGAATTTAAAGACTAGAGCACACCTTGAAAAGAACATTTATGTAGCTTTTGAGATTTATGATCTACTGGTACATTAAAAATAACTGGCTGTGACACTTCTCAGGAAGTTACTGGTATAACACCCATTGGGTGAGCTCATGTTATTTAAGCCATAATTTTCATTGTAAAAAATTACTGATAGCTGATGCAAAACATTGCATTCTGATAGAAAAACAAAGCCAAATACCATGAAATTCTTCTGGAAAATCAGTGGACAACAGTCTGGTGATTGTGAGGGGGGAGGAAGGTATACGGGGTACAAATGGTAACAATGAAAATAAATTTTAAGAAAATTTGATGTTTACACAGAAAGGTAATGTAATTTTTTAGAATTAGGTATACAAATACATTCAAGCAACTACTAACAAATAGACATTGAAGACACAGTTTTGTTTCCAAGGCCAATGTACAAGCCCAGGAAATTGCAACAGAAAAACACAAAAGAGTCTCAAGAGAACAGGTTAATATGTAGTTTCTCCAAGTGAATTTTGAAGTTCTTTGAATGGCATAACTGCTGAGAAAAACATATATATCTACCTGTGCAGATTATACTTGGTATAACTCACTTTCACATTCACAGAGTATTTTATCACATGTGATTGATTGTTACTTGACTTTATTTCACAAGTACAGGAATAAATATAGATCATGGATACAGATGTATGTATAATGATAAAGCTACAGAAATTGGTCTGTAAAATCTTTCTTTGTTCCTTGGCCTCACCAAATGTCCAAATTTCCCACATTGTATGTGCGAATAATGCCCTGAGGATATTTTAATCATGAATTAAATATAAATCTTTTAAAACTTTGTTATGAATAACAATGTGTTATATTGAGCACAATAAGTGTTTGTGGCTGTAGCTTAAAAAATAGGTTGACATTCTTATAAGTGAAAAAAAAAGAAAAAGAAAAAAGAAAGATTAGATCTTCCTTACTCTGGTTAAAATCAAAGCCCAGTATGTGTATAGATTCAGTCTGTCAAGAGTGCTGGCTCCCAGGCATGGAGGTTCTGCTTCCCCCCAATTTATTATTTTTAGGTTGCTCAGGCCTAGAAAGGAAATTTCTAGGAGGATACTCCTTTCTCTATTTCTCCCTGACCTCCAGAAAATGTATTCTTTGCACCCTCTCTGAAAGGGAGTCAGACTCATTATTTAAGTCACTACCTCCTGGTTTCATGGAATGCACAGGAGGCGCTGTGGTCACAGCAGCGGAGCACATGCTGATGATGCTGCACTTGGTCTTTGTAAGTTTGGTCGCCATCAGGAGAGAAACAAGCCAAACTAAATATTAAAAGAAAAGGCTGACATTAGGCTTTTAAAATCATGAATAGGCTTCCTCTGCATTAGAAATCTAGATCATTTCTACAGAGAACACATTGATGGTTGTCAGAGGGGAAGGGGCTTGTGGGACTGGGTAAAAACGTTGAAAAGATGGTGAAGTGCAGGTTGGTAGTTACGAAATAGTCACAGGGATATAAAGTACAGCATAGGAATTAATAGCCAAAGATATTGTGATGACTAGTTTGGTATCAAGTGTATACATGGATTATTAGGGGCAACACTTTGTGAAGTATACACTTGTCTAACCACTATGCTGTACAGCTGAAACTAAGACAAGACGATATGTAATGTAAACTGTTATTGAAAAAAAGTAAAAATAAATCTAACCCTGTCCTTGTGGCTTTGTTGGTTGGAGCATTGTCCCATACACGAAAAGTCTGTAGGTTCAATTTCCAGTTAGGGCGTATACCTGGGTTGCAGGTCTGAACCCTGATGGGGGTGTGTGCTGGAGGCAGCCTGTCCATGTTTCTCTCTCATATCAATGTTTCTTTCTCTCTCTCTCCCTTCCTTTATTTCTAAAAATCAGTAGTAAAAAAAAATCCTCAAGTGACGATGAAAAACATTTAAAAATTTTTAAAAAATAAGAAGAAACCTAAATCATGTCTAATTAAGGAAATGTTTTAACTTCATGAGACTAAAGGGAGTTAAGCAGTTGTGTGAGTTTTTCGTTATTCTGCCTGCAATGCCATCTCTAAGCCTGCCAAGTGGCACACCCTTGTGAGAGGAAGTGAGCACAAAACAGGAGCGTGGTTATGGAGCAGCAGCAGTGAGCATCACATCAAAGGAAAACCAGTGACACTGATGAAACTTTTGGACAGAACATTGGAGGAAAACAGCCACTGTTTATGCAGATGTGCTTTTCTTTGTAAAGCATTGTGTGACTCGGATGTGAACCCATATCCTTAGCAAGAGTGGTTGGAATTCAAGGATCATAGGGCACAGAAATAAAGTACACAAAAGGCATATTTCTCCATTTTTTTCTATGTAGATCTGCTGATGGTGACATTTCTGCAGATCAATCAGATATCTATTGAAGTGATACCATAAAGCAATAACTTTCTTTAAATAGCCAAATAACCAGAATGCATGTGTTCAATTGAGAGCTCTGCTACCAGGTAGTTGGCTTGCAGCATTTTAAGTTACTCTAGTGACCAAGATATCTTTGCAACTTCTCATACATAATGGACACTACTGAATACCATCTTCAATACTAAAATTATAAGGGTAGAGATAAAGTGTATTTCCTGGAGTTGTCAGATATTAAAGGTATTTTATTTATTTTTTAATATTGATTATCTTTATTAAAGATTTTATTTATTTTTAGAGAGAAGGGAGAAAGAGAGGGAGGAAGAAACATCGATGTGTGAGAAATACATTAATAGGTTGCCTCTTGCATGCCCCCAACTGGGTACCTGGCCCTCAACCCAGGCATGCTCCTTGACTGGGAATCAAATCAGTGCTTTTGGTTCCCAGGCAGGCACTCAGCCCACAAAGCCACACCAGCCAGGGCTGAAGACATTTAAATAATCATACCCTTGCAGCAAAATTAGTCCTGTTTAAATATCCAAAGAGACAATTAGTCCACAGTTCATATAAATTCTGCTCTTCTACAATATTTGAACACTGACCCATATACTTAGCTAGGCTACTGAAGAAAGCAGGTTGTTATTATTGGCAATACAACCACAATACAATTATTGGACCAAGAAAGTATTTGTTATGAATTCATCCTGTAAACTCCAAATAGAAGTAACCATTATGGATTATTTGAATCCAAGGGCATTTTCTTAAGTATGGACATTTTGGACAGGACCAACTTTCAAGGACCTTTCAATGTGGACAGAACGCCTCTGAGGACATTTTGGATAGGACAACATATCCTTTAACCAATTACGCATGTAAAAGCACTCATGTCAATAGACTGTGTCTGTATGTGTGTGTTTTTCTATGAACTTGGTGTTTTAATGAGAAAATCCTCAGGATCTAGAGTTAGAATCTCTCAGGGGAAACCATCTAGGAACAGCAGGACCAAAGGCACAGAGAGTCCCTGGGTAAATGGTCCTGGACCATTGCTGACAATACACGTGCATGAGCATCTGAGACTGAAGCAGTGTGACGTCACCACGTTGTGAAAGGGCTTTTTATGTAATATTTCCTCACCTTTAAAATGAAAGTGCCACTTTTCCAACTGTACTTTGATGGAATATCTGGAGAACTTAAATGTGGTATTTATAGGTAAGTGCCTTATAAAATAAGAGTTATACGAATATTAGATATAATACATCAAAAATTAAAGACACTACCAATAGGCTGTGGAAGACATGATCCACAGGCATCCAATGTAGCTGTGTTAAGGGTTTCATGAATGGGGGTAGCTTGGATTGGGAGTTGAAAGAACAGAGAGGAAAGGTTATGGAAAGGGGATAGAGAGAATGGTTTTTCAGTTGGCCTGATTATATGTGAAAAGCCTCTGAGGACCAATGCTCTTGTTTATTTCACTGAACGTCAATCAACAACTTGTATAGCATGGTGCAGATCTGTTCCAACGATTTCCTTCGCAGACAGACACAAGCTTTGAAATGTAAATGTGTTACCTAGTTTGTACCGTAGAATGTGATTTCCTGTAACCTTCTAACCATGACTCTCAGCAGGGACCTGTGAACTTTATATACTCACTAATGGGTCAACTTTTTTCATAAAAGACCATAGCAGCACCATTTCTCCTTTATTGACAGTGTGTTCTGGTCATTGTTATGGTCATATATATTACACATACATAATCTAAAACAATATAACTTGCTTTTTCCTTTAGGGAATTCTGCTATGTACTCTCATTCTGTTATGTACCAGCTATTGAACTATGGAGAAATTGAACTTTTATGCCTCATTTTTTTGATGTGTAGAAAATGAAGATGATGATAATTCCTTCCTTATAGACTGCTCTAAGGATTAATTGAACTGATTCTGTCTGTATCATAACCACCACTTGGAAAGAGCTATCTATTATTACACAGGATGGTAATTCTAATAACACTTCCTCTAGATTTACTGTGGGTGATAATGTTTTATACAAGTGCTTTCATATGGAACTGGTTTGTATGGATGTGATAACAATAAACACAATCTTCCTAATGAAATAGCTTATCAAAGATGGGCTCAATATTCTATCTTATTAAAGGTGAATTCTAGCCAGAATGCACAATCAGGAAATTGTAAAAGTGACAAAACTATTTTACAGACTAGGATCTCACAATGCCTTTTGTGAGTTCCTTGTGCCTGGCAAGTATTTAGACTTACTTGTCTTAGAGTCTACGCTGGTAACAATCCCCTCACTCCTTTCATACAATAAAGTAGTAGATTCTGAAGAAATGTAAAGGAAACCAGCTGGGCTGAGGGACTTGCGTTGATTGCCATAACTCTCTTACCTGACTCACTGTGTCTTTAAAATAAAGATATACAAGAAGACAATATAAGAGAATATGCCTACAATGTCGGGAAGAGGGAAGTTCTTTCCAAACAGCACAGGAGAAACAGAAACTCCAAAGAAAATATTGCCAGGTTTATGTGCCTGAAAGTGGAAGCTTCAGATGGTGAGATTCGGAAGGACAAAAACAAATGGCAGACTTTATGAAATCATATTCACATGTATCACACATATGACAGGGTTATTATACAGAATAGATGAATACTTCTTCTGTATCAGTTTCAAAGGGCTAAACAAACTACAGATAATTCAAAGAAATAATTTAAAATGATGAATCAATATAGGAAAATATATTTAATGACACTGTTGACAAAAATTCAAGCTAAAATACTGTAATACACCACTTACTGGGACGGGGAGGCATGGTGGGGTGAAAATGGAGACAATTGTACTTGAACGACAATAAAAAAGAAAATAAATCATAAGAATTAAAAGAATAATAGAAGCTAGTGCTTTCAAAAATGGCCTTTGACAATCCTGTCCATCTATTTTTCCTCATTGCCAGGCTAAAGATAGGATGCTTGCTAGAGCACCTAACAAAGGTAGAAATGGGGCACATATAATATATGATGTATTATTTTTTGAAAATAAAGTCTTATTAGGGATTTCTTAAAGCCTCACAGAGATATTTCATAGTGCTTTGAAGCAATAGAATGAGCAGGGAAATTATGATGAAAGGTACTAGAAATAATATTATTAACATAGTTTTCTTATTATCATAGCTTTCAATGTTGCTAATCATTTTTCTCATAAAAGATTTTATTATTATTTAAAAATAATACAAATCAAGCATGACAGAAAATGTTGAAAAAAGAATAATCACCTCTAATTTCAGTAACCAAATACAATTTTAAGCTTTTTTAATTTTTTGTTCTTTAAAATATTCATATATGTGCATCCTTAAATGAAATTTCCTTGTTTTGTGGCCTGCCTTTCATTCAAAAATTCATTGTGAAAGTTTTATTTGTTTATTTTTTTAATGGTTATTTATTTATTTTTTGAGAGGGGAAGGGAGAGAGGAAGAGAAGGAGAAAAACGTTAACGTGACTTGCCCCCTACTGGGGATCTGGCCCACAATCCAGACATGTGTCCTTACTGGGAATCGAACCAGTGACCCTTTGTTTTGCAGGCTAGCACTTGTTCCACTGAGCCACACCAGCTAGAGCTCATTGTGACAGTTTTATATGTCAATATAGGTCTTCATAATTTCGATGGTTTCATAGTATTTCATTATATGGCCATAGCATACATTACTTATGTAACATTCTGTGGGTGGATATTTGACATTTTTCCTGAGGGCAGCTCTTTTAAAATTAGACCTGACAGCCTTTCAAGGAATTAAGCCCTCCGTTAATGAATATCATTCATTAATGAGAGAACAGTGAATATGATGCTGAAATAGCAATATGTTTGATCAACTCTGAGGCTGTTTTGACCCAAAGATTCTACCATTCTAGGTGTACTGGGTTGAAATAGTGTCTTTAAATGCCTACCAAATTCCCATCCTTCCCCAAACCTAAGAATGTAAGCTTATTTGGGAATTGGGGTCTTTGCAGATGTAATTAGTTAAGATGAGGTCATACTGGAGTAAGATTAGCCCTTGCATAAGGCAATATGACTGGTGTCCTTCTAAGAAGAGAAAATACGCAGAGACACAGACACATGAGGAAAGAGATTACAGTGTGAGGCAAAGATTACAGTGATTCATCTATAAGCCAAGCAGCACCTGGGATTGCCAGCAGCACCAGAATTTAGGAGAGAAGGAATGGAATGGATGGGTTCTCTCCCCTAGGGCCTGCAGAGAAGGTGTGGCCCGATGACACCTTGACTCATGGCCTAGAATGGTGAGAAAGAAATTTCTGTTGTTTTAAACCACCTACTTTGTGGAAATTTGTCACAGCAGCCTTAGGAGAGTGATACACAAGGTAAACTTGGTTGGTTGGCTATGAAATGGGTGTGGACCAAGTGTTATGTGGAGGGAGTTCGTGCCTAGCTGAGGTAAACTGCGGAATGTAATTCCAGGCAGACAGAAATAAAATGTGTTTTGAGATGTAACATCCTGTTTGTTTGTAGGCATTGGGAATCTGGAGAAGAGTGAGTTAAAAAAACAAGATATGAAAAATCCGAGTTTGAGGTCGCAGCTACAATATAGTCTATTCATGGGCATCCTTAAGTGGAAGCATCTTGAGACTATTTTATATGCCTTTCCTTTAGACAGGACACCAACTTGTATACTGCGCTAGGGAAAACAATAAAGAACTGGGCTATGGTCTAAACTTTGGGTAAAACTACATGTTTTCCTCCTCTTTAAATCAATTGGTTTCAACTCCCTTTAGCATATCATTCTAGTCACTAATGTTTTGGGACTTCATTGTCACAGAAGAGTGGCACTCTAACAGACAATGAGTCTTGCTGTAGATAAAAAGAGGTCAAGTAAACCAAGGTGGGCCAATCACAGGAACGCTTCTGAGATTTGTGAATGACAGGGAGACAGGGAGTTTGGGGCTAGAACATGTGGCATAACCCCTATAGAAAGTCCATTAACTTTATTGTCCCAATTTTCAATGTGGCACTGATACTACCCTAGGTCCAATTTTATCACTCTTCCTCAGATTCTATGACCTACCTTCCTATCCTTCCAAAAACATTTTTTTCACTGATACTATCTTGACTTGGTGTATCAATCAGCTACTGTTCTATAATAAACAACTACAATGTCTCAGAAACAAATAACCATCAGCATTATTTTACCTCAAGTATACAGTTTAGCCAGGGGTGAGTTAACCTAAACTGGGCTTGACTGGGAGTATCTGCTCTTTCTTTCTTTTTCTTCTTTTCTTTCTTTCTTTCTCTTTCTTTCTTTCTTTTTTCCTTTCTTTCTTTCTTTCTCTCTCTCTTTCTCTCTCTCCTTCCTTCCTTCCTTCTTTCCTTCCTTCCTGCCTTCATTCCTTCCTTCCTTCCTTCCTTCCTTCCTTCCTTCCTCCCTCTGTCTCTTTCTTTTCCTTTCTTTTCTTTCTTTGTTTCTTCCTTTCTTCTTCCTTTCTTTCTATAACATTAGTTAATAAAATTGTATGGGTTTGAGGTGTACAGTTCTAGAATACATCATCTGTATATTGTACTGTGTGTCACCACCCCAACTCAAGTCTCTTTCCATCACCATTTATACCCCTGCCCCTTTACCCTTTTCTACCTCTGTCCCATACCCCTTTCCCTCTGGCTATCACTGTACTGCTGTCCATGTCTAGGAATTTTTTTGTTTGTGTGTTTTTCTAATGCCTTCATCTTTTTCACCCAACCCCCAACACTCCTCCCCACTGACAGCTGTCAGTCTGTTCTCTGTATCTATGAACCTGTTCCATTTTGTTAGTTTATCTTGTTCATTAGATTCTACATATAGGAAGTAAAATCTTACAGTATTTGTCTTTCTCTGACTGGCTTATTTCACTCAGCATAATTGAGTCTATATTAATTATGGACCCAGTTAGTTGCAATAACAGAATCAACCCACTTCTTCATTTCTCTCTATGTCTATGCCCTTTATCATATAACACTGCCGCCTCCTCTTACTATGAATGGAATGTACTTTCTTCACTGGCCCACTGGCTGACTTTGGCCAATAGAATGAGGATGTGCATGCCAGCTCAGAGCCTCACCCTCAGGGAATCTTGTTTGTTCCATTGTTTTCTTGAACATCTGCTCTTGCTATGGGAAGAACATGCCTAGACTAGCTGGGTGATTCCAGACAGGGACCAAGAAGCTTGTGGCTCATAAAGCTGTTCCATTTTTAATGTTTTGATCCAATTAAGTGAGTTCCATTTTTAATTTTTTGATCCAGTTAAGCCAGTTCCATTTGTAATTTTTTTGATCTTCATGTTTCTTGGCCCCTTCCTTGCATCAACCAGCTGGTCTAACATGTTCTTCTCATGGAAAGAGCAGATGTGCAAAAGAACAATGGGACATACAAGGCTCCCTGAGGGGAGGGGGCTGTGAGCTGGCACGCACACCCTCATTCTGTTGGTCAAAGTCAGCCCATGGGCGGATGAAGAAAGTGCATCCAATTCACAGTAAGAGGACACTGCAGGGTTACATGAGAAAGGTCATAGACACAGAGAGGAATGAAGACTTGGGCTGATTCCCTGTCATTGCAACTAACTGGGTCCCTAATAAATATAGGCTCATGTCGCTTTCTCTTATAAATTAGGTATCATTTGTACTTTAATCTACCCAGTATCTAAAGACATCTTAAAAAATTTAAAGAAATAGTGGAATTGAAAACCCCTATGTGTTTTTGGTACCATTCTGACTAGTGTGTTTTCTGTACCACTCTGTCTAGAATGGGTGATGACTGGCCTTCCTCTCTTCCTTGCTGAAGTGAGGAGATGAATCTTGCTTTTCTTCATACTGTTTATTTTTTATAAAAGAAAAAATAATTGTACTGCTGGTTGCTCTTAGTTCTTCCCACAATTTAGCATTTCAAACATTTGGAATTGGTTTAACTAAAAGGAAAAAAAGAAGTTTAAAAATGTTAGCTGCCAATGTTCTAACATATTGGAAAACAAACAAAACCAAGCCACTGGCCACCCATGCTGGGAGTTGCTGCCTGGGCCTATGTGATTAGTCTAAACTCTCTTTCTGGGACCGTGTATATTTTTTTGGAAAATCTGAGCAGGGGACAGAAGAGATGCTGTATGCTGATATCCACGCTTTGGACACAGTCTGTTTAATCTCTTCCTGTACCTAGCTTTAACTTTAGGATGCATACTATTATTATTTTAATCAACATCAAATGTTAATGGAAAAGACTTAAGAGTTTCTGTTTAAGGATCAGATTGCTTTTTCTTTTCATTTTGGCTCTGGAAATTCCTGGATGTGTAGTTTTAGATAACTGAAAGTCCCATAGTTCAGCTTCCTGAGAAAAAAAGATGATCAGACTTCCTCCATCCAGTTGTGAAAATCAAGGAAACAACGTTTGCCAAGCTCCTGACACAGAAGGCAGGCACTCAAGAAATGAACTTAGGAGCAGTAAGTTCCATGTGGTCTGTTATTTAGCTCTGCCAGCCATAGTGAAGTTTCCTTTCTCATCCATCTTTCATGGTGTTCAAGGCCTAACGTGGGCTCTGCCCCATATCTTCTCTATACTGGCATCCAGGAGGAGGAGCAGATCTTACCTTGCATATTGGCACCCCTGGGCAGACCAAAATGGGAGCGGGTGGCACCAGACATAATCCTTAATACTGTGCTCACACTACAATGGCCAAAGCTCATCATATTGCCAAACCTGCCTCCAATTAAATAAGAAGTACCCAAAATGCCCCGTAAAGACAGATCCAGTAGGGAGAAATGGGATGCAAATCTTTTTACAATAATGTGACATATTCTAGCAGGTTTGCCTATTTGTGAGATAGACACCAATCTTTATGTGAACGGGTAAGGCACAAGGAATGGGAATGGTAAACATGACATCTGACTGTGCCACCAACTGTCATTGAGATAATTGGTACTCAGTTTTTCCGTCTCTAAAAGCAAGTTGTTCATCACTTTCCAATTTAAAAGTTCAAGTAAGTATATGAATTTCTTTGTAGATAGAGGATACAATTAATTTGACATGAATGTAAAGGGCAAAGTTTACTTAAAAAATGAAAGTATGTGTTATAGCAAGAGACTTCCACTGAGCAGGTTTGTGCAGAAAGTGTGAACATGAAGGGTAGCTATGATTGCTCATTTATTGAGTATCAAATACATCCTGGACACTATTCTAGGTTCTGTGATGTGTCAAATTATAAAAGAGACAAAATCCCTGCTCTGCTGATGTTACATTCTAGTTATAGAGATAGAAAAATATGCAATAAATCAGTAAATAAACTAAGAAGCATAGAGCAAGGCAAGGGAATTTGGGAACGCAAGACTGGGGAGTGACTATATTGGTGATAGGGCCTTTGGAGAGATGATTAAGGTTAAATGTGGTTATAGAGTGTAACTCTAATCTCATAGAACTGGTGTCCTTCTAAGAGTATAAGACAAGAAAGAGGCATTAGCAAGAGCTAGGCTCACCCATGTTCTCTCTCTCTCTCTCCCTCTCTTTCTCTCTCTCTGTCTTTGTGTGTGTGTGTACAGAGAAAAGACCATGTGAGGACAGGGAGAAGGTGGCTGTTTAAAGGAAGAAAGTCCCACCAGAACCTTAATCTCAGACTTCCAGTCTCCAGAACTAGAAGAAAATAAATGTTTGTTGTTTAAACTACCCAGACATCTGATATTTTGTTATGACAGCCTGAATAGACTAATACACCAACTTTTAGTTTCTTTATTCTTTGACCATGCTAAAACTTCCACTGTGCTAGACATGTTACTTTACATATAGTAGGCTCTCAATACATATTTGTCACTTGATATCTACACTTGTTTCATCTTCCATAAGACTCCTTAAGTAGACTTTTGAACAAGAAAGAGAAGATAAGAAAAATTCAACTTGGGCAAGATTACAAAAAAGAGGAAATGCCACATTTGAAGAGCTGTTACCCTCTGATTAGAAAACCACTTGAACACCCTAATAAGCCTTTAAGTACTAAAGAGATAAAGAAATGTCATCCTGCAATGGCTGAGCCCTTTAAAGATATTAAAAATGACCCCAGTGCGTCTTCTGCCAGATAAAAGGAGTTGCTCAAGTGCCCTCGGATTACTCTCCTACACCAAAACCATATCCATTCTTTTGTTTCATTCTAGAGTTGGTGTGCGGAAACAAGGTCCCTGGTGGGTAGGAAGCCAGGTTCAGTGTGCCCCACCCTGCAGCAGATACACACAGACTTGGCCTGGTCTACTCCCTGACTAGGAGACCGCTACCTGGCCGCGCTGAGATCTGTCTGCCTCTAGTTCCTGATGTCTCTTTACTGTGTCAAGATAAGCGAAGCAGGATGTTATTACTACCATTTTTAACTGGAGTAAGGGAAAACCCCCAGAATGTGGTATTTTCTAGCTAAAGGTCAATTTCAACAGGTTTTATCAGTGATCAGAGTTTTGTTGTTTTTTTTTTTTCCCCACTGCTACCTGACTTGCCAGATTGTCTTGGAAAGAAAGAGAAATAGCTATGGTTTGTTGTGACTATTCTAGACGTTGAGCAATGTCTAAAAATCTAGACACGAACTTGCTCCTTACTTTCTGGATTGGGATTTGTTGTTTTCCTTTTCTCATTCAGCCCGTGTGTGTGTGTGTGTGTGTGTGTGTGTGTGACCATGGTTTAACAAGATTATGTCACCAAGGCAGGCTTGGAGGCATGTGATGTTTCTGTTCTACAATGTTTCCAGTTCTTATATCCAGGGTCTCTCATTTAGAAGCCTTAATAAGTTATTTCAATTACCTTGTCAAGCTTAAGTTGGCAGCAAATAGGGGAATTTTTTTTCCTTCTGGGGTAAGATTGCATTTAAATGATAATAAGAAAGTGCCAAAGTAATGTAAAGGCATACACCCAAAAGGGTACTGCCCTTCCTGGCTGACTAGGTTTCTGCTGGCTTCTTGTCATAAGTTATCAGCCATAATCCTTGTGTGGAGTAGAGCAAAAGGACTCCCAAGTTGATTAGAGAACTCCTTTAAAGGCGTCCTGGGGTCATGAGGCTGCCTGACATGTGTAGTTTGGGGGCTTCTTTCTGTTAGTGATTGCTGTGATCTAGCCCAGGCCCAAAATGTATTGGCAAATGGCATTGACCCTTGTCTATTTCCTCCCTTTATTATCTTCATAAACTTCCCTTGTTTCCTTGTTTAAAGAATATTACATCTGCACGGCAGCTCCAAAGATGCTGTGGTTCTTTTCCCTAAAAATAAAATAGGATGTCTGTTTTATAGAAAACCCTTTTCCACATAACCTCACCCACATTTGCTACTTCTTTTTTATCAGAGGTCAAATCTTAAAATAATTAGCTTAGGATGAGGGGAAAAGGGGGGCAGGAATGTCAGGGCTATTTTGCAGGAAAAAATAACTTGATGTTAATATTTCACCTGTTACAATTATAAAATAAGCTAAGAGACAAAGTCACTGTGCACGATTTACCCCTATTATATCTGCCTGGTCTCTGTACATGCAGATACTTAAAAAAAATCTTTGCTTATTTTATGTATGTGCACATAATGAAATATATAGCTAGATGCTTAAAACGATTGAGGTAGAATTTCACTTGTCAATGGATTTTCTCCATACCTGAAAGTTGCAAAGGAATAAAGTTGCCTTTCAAAGAATTTCTAAGTATATTTATTATTTATGTGATTAATAAATGTAAACATATTTGATTTATTTCTTTATAAATTTTGAAATTTTAATTTTTAATTGACTCTCCTTCCTAGTGAGCTCTAAAGTTTCTTAAATAAAACTTTACCTTAAAGAAAGATCAGAGAAAGCCCTCTTAGAGTTAGACATCAAGAAAGCCTGGAGACAGAAGATAGAGTTTCTGAAAATAAGAATATCTTATGGCAGTAGGTAAGGTTAATAAAATATAGGTACTTTATCTTGTTTTTTTTCTTTTGAATACAAAGGTCTTTTACTTTTGGAAAAGTCATATGTCTATATAATTCCAGTGAAGTCAAAGCAACCAACTTTCTATTGGCCCAGTTTGCAGGAGAAAATGCTAGAATTAAGGCTTTAAAATCATGTTAAAAATCCAACTTGAACCAGACTGACCAGGCCTGCCATTCGCTGTGGTCTGATGGTTGCAAACTTATTTTCAGTGGATGCTTCTACATGTTGTACTTTCAAGGAAACAACACTTTTCAAGGTTAATTGAAACCTTCTGTTGAAAATCAGGAAAGTCCAGTGTATCTTTGGGTGTAATTTGAGTCTATACTATTAGAGCTCTCACCCTACTTATGAATAAATGCCACTCTTATAGCTAATATATTCAATACCAATTTCATGGATTATTGGATTAATGATGAACAGGCATTCAACTTGTTTATACTTCAAACTTGCTTCAGGTGATCTGGTAAGTTTCAAGACCTCCTTTGGAACAAATAACTAAACTTGTCCTATAAAATCTCATAAACTTAGGAGTCATTCCTTTTCAAAATCTAGTGGTACTTTGCAGCCAGACCACCACTTTTTTCCAATGGCATTTGAATCTCTGTGGTTCCATATCCTCAAAGTTTGCTGGTCAGGTTGGCCAGGAAATATACTCAAAGCCAAGCATTTGTGTTTGGAAGGCTTATTGGAGACTGATCTTAGGAACAACTACTATAGAAGGAACAGAGGGGAACAGGGTTGAACGGAAAAGGAGCTATGAAGTCTTCCTTCAATGTTCCCTGGAATTGAATCAAGGGGTTCTGGTGTCTATGTCCCCACAAAGAGGGTACCCAGTCATCGGAAGCAGGCTGGACCCAAGGAAGAGCTCCTCTGGGTTGAACTAGTTCCCAGGAAAAGAGGAAAGATTCCACTGGTGTGTTATCAGCAGCATGGGATATCAGTGACTCAGTCCTAAAGGGTGATCTGATGGCACATCCCATCATCCATTTCAGTTCTCTTTCCCGAAAAGAGTGAAATTTCCTGAGATGCCACATCTTTAATTTAGAAAAGCCTAATCTTAGAAATTGAGGTGAGAGAATGTTAGGGAGAAGAGAAATTTTTAGGAGGAATTAAATTCCTTTTTCACATTTTAGAATTAATCTCTTCATGCAAAAGTGGGAATCTTTGATAGAAGAAGGATTTGTGGGTAAAATAAGACCCGATTTGCAGATTATAGTGCAAAAAAGTGTTAAAGTGAAGCAAAACCAGATTTAAATCAGCATACTATCCTAAAAACTCATCCATTCAGTTGACATGAATACAGGAAAACTAAGATAAGTTCAATAGGAACTTATAGTTCAAATAGAAGACACTGAAACAGAGGAAGAAGGGGAAAAAACTAAGTGCAAAATTTTATCTGGGGAAGCCTCAAAAGGAAAGGGGATAACAATAATAACAGTAAGAGAAATGATGGTGTCACTATTATAGTTGTGATAATTACTTAACATGCACAGGGCACTGAGTGAGGCATAATCGTATATTATTCAGATGGTTTAATTTTGGCCCAATTTCTGAAGCTCTTCACCTTCAGTGGAGTAGGGTTATGCCAAAGGCTCTGAAATCATTCAGAGGTTAAATTTTTCTGTGGCACTCCTTTCCTTCTCTTCTCTTCTCTTCTCTTCTCTTCTCTTCTCTTCTCTTCTCTTCTCTTCTCTCTTCTCTTCTCTTCTCTTCTCTTCTCTTCTCTTCTCTTCTCTTCTCTTCTCTTCTCTCCTCTTCTCTCCTCTCCTCTTCTCTTCTCTGGTGTCTTCTCTCTTCTGCCACTTCTCTTCCTCCATTTACCTAAAATTTTTGTTTGTTTTCTTTCTTTAACTTTCTCCCTACTCCACACAGATCCAGAAATAAGGGAATCCAGAGAATTTTAGGGTGATTAATGTTACAATAGGATTGTTCAGTGTTCATAAACTGGAATTCATGAAGTCACAACAGAGTATTTTTAAAAAATTACAATTTATCCCCTATACAATAGAACCAGTTAACAATGATAGAATATTTAAACTGAATAAGAAGTCCCATGTGATATAATTTAATTGTATCATTTTCAGATCAACAAAAGGAAAACCCAGAGGGTTTATGTAAATCAAAAAAGTTGAGAAGACGATTACTGATGGGGAAGATCAGGCAGATACCTCTAGGGCAGTTGTCACTATAAGGGAGTTTTAGCACTAGGGTTTATAGAAGTTACTAACTGGGAGACTTTGGACAGTTTAGAAGGGAGGATATGTCCCTCCCTTCAGGAGAACAAATTACAATGCTATGTAACTCACTGAGTCGGTGTGAAGATTCACCAAGTTAATGTAACAGAAGCCTAGTGGGAAAGACATGGTGAGCGCACAGTAGCTCTGGCCCCTTAGCTTACGCAGTGTCTATCTTCCAATTCTGGCATCTGCATTTTTCCTCTGAAGGCAACAAAGCATGCTCTGACTCTCTGATCGCTTTTATATGTTAAAAACAATTTATTGATTACCTTCTTCTCCCAGAACTTGTAAAGAAACTTCTTCCTTCATCACACTAAACTGTGTAAATCGGTGGCTCTCACCTTTCTCTTCTCACTTCATTACATCTTATACATTGTTCTCAGGTGAACCTTCTTAATTTAAAGTGCTTATTGTAACATTTCTCTGCTAAGTAAAGGTTCAGAGACACCTCTACGGCCTATAGATAATATCCACACTCTCTAAGAGGTTAGCATTCAGGGCTTCTGATCTGGTCCAATCTATCCTTCCAAACTTATTACTCATTTACCCTACCTCCTTTCATTAAATAAATGATTGATAACATGCCATATGGCTAGGCACCAACGATACGCTAATAAAGTGTCTGTTCTCCTACAAATTTCAAACTAGTACATGATCTAATCTTTCCCAGACGCATAGGACTATTGCCTACCACCTACCTGATTTAAATTATGTGACCTCCTCTGCTTGGCATGCCTTACCTCCAAATACACAAATGACTACATCTTGTAATCTTGTCCACATTACTTCTTTCAATTAGGATTTTGTAATTCTTCTTAGCTAGTGAATTTCCTTTCCACTTTGTATATAGTATTTTAAATATAATTTCTTGTATTATAATTAATTATATGTATTTATTAGTCCTTGCTAGACTATAAAGTTTTTAAAAACAAGATGCGTTTGATTGAAACTTACGTATTCCTTAATGTCTGTGATATTGTTCTGCAAATAAATGAAGAACCGAATAAAAAAGAGGCTATTGAATGAATACGTATGGGTATAAATTGCCTCTAATAGTGGTGTTGCTGTTCAAAAATATCACACCAGAGGATCAACTTAATGGTGTAGAAAAAAGGGCCTGGGAAATACTAGTGGATGGGAATCAAATGGAAATTTTGAGTGCTTTGTGTAGGAGACCTTTGTATGTGCAAATTTGCTTCTGATCACTGAAAAGTTTCTGTCCTAGGAATTCAAGTAAAATTTGATATCATTATTCATATACTATATTTAATATTTATATATTTTAAATGTTAATATTATTAGTTTCATTATTTGTGAACATTCTCAAAAGTGTCACCTTTGATTTTGTATTAAGGGTAATGTCTAGGAAGACCTGATCACTAGGTTAAAAATAGAAAGACTACCACATAATTACAGTATACTCACCATAACTTAGAAATTGAAATTATATTAGAAACCAGAAAACACAAGTGATAAGACTCTAAAGGAAGTTGAAAATTCAATGCTACCAACTTCCTTATGAAATCATTAATGCCACCATACACTGTAGATAAGCCCCTTAGTTGGCAAACTGTTAAGATATTTATAATCTCAATACTGGAAAATGGAATTTAGGGAAAGATGCATAAGCAAATATATGATCACAACTTCAGTTGATAAAGTATTTAGGTTTAAGATTGGTGGGATATGTTTTGTCTTTATGTAGATCACAACTTTTTGAGGTTATTTGCTTTATGTCATTTCAAATAATTTTCTGTTTTTTTTTAATTCTTTAACTTTCTCTCGCTGTACCTGTCTGTCTTGTGTGGTTCCTGTAAACCATGTAAGATCCTCATAGAAACCAAACAAGAAAAATGTCTGAGTTGCTTTATTGCTTTTTTTCCTTATCACTATTCAAGAATCCAGTGAGTAATTTTGCTTCTCTTTAAAGCCAGAACCTTGTCAGTAGTACCACATAGTTGAAAATGCAAACACTATCAGGCACTTGTCAAAGCATTCCAATCTTAAACACACCAAGGATATTGTAAAGAGAAGTCATTCAAAACACTTGAAAATCAAACCCTTCCGTTAGGGGTTTCTTAAGAGAAGGGGGATAAAAGCAACTTTATTGAGTTTATAATTAGACTGGCTGATTACATAACAAGCATAAAATGACCCCAATGTTCACATTCACCAGAGGAAATTAGGAAAAAAAAAAGGAGTTGGCCGAAATTCCAAGCACCGTCTGAGTTTGGAGACACTTGGCCATATTTTTAAAGCCATGTGGTAATAGCATTAAAGCCTGCAATGGTAGAAGTTGGGAGGCTGGGGGAAAAGAAAACAATTGCTGTGTTATGAGAGGAAATCATGCAGACGGCTGTGGACAGGAATGGGGCTAAAGGTCAGAAGGCTCCTCCAGGATTGTTTGACCTTTGAAGAGTCAATAAACTCTTAGAATAAAAGACATATGAAAATATAAGACTTACTATCATACCTTCCAATTCCTAACCTTCCATACTTCAGAAGGATATATGAAGATTAAGAAAATCAAGTAGGTAGAGCATTCTTCAAATTTTTGTGACCCTGGAGAAGGAGGAGCATTTATTGCCAGAGCTTTCATCATAGTGTGAAGAGTGTGTCTGGCTAGATTGAAGAAACTGCATTAAAAACAAGTATGGTGAATGCAAAGATTTCTTTTACTTCATCTTTGTATTAAGTGAATCTTCTACACATGTACTTTTTTGACTCTTTAAACTTGAAGCAATATGGTGTAATACTACACGTGTGTAAGATGATTTTATTAATGCAATAATGCAGAAATTGAACAAAAAGAATCAAATAACATTATTGGGACATCATGCTTTATTTCCCGTTCATGAGAGAGCTTAATCCAGTTTTAGAGATGATAGAACTGACAATCAGTTAGGGAAGCTGCTACTAAATGGAAGTAGCAGAATTTAAGCCTAGTTCACTTAACTCCAAAAATACTTTTCAAATATAGTATGCTGGAGATTGGGCCAAGGAAACCATCCATGCCTGGCTCCAGAAGAACAAGCATCTGGTAGTTAGGATAATTTTGGCTGAAATGTCTGAAATTCAACTAAAACAATGGAAAAATAGGACTATGTAGGAATTGGAGGGGTGGATTTAATGTTTTAGGTAAGGCTGAATCCGGGACTGTTATGGTACCATTCATACATTGCCTCTGTGTCTTTTCCACAAAATCTGTTTGTGATTGTTTTATTATTTTAGCATGCCAATTCTTTCCACAGCAGGTAAAATGGCCCTTTATAGCCCTAGATTCTTATCTTCTAGTTTTAACACCACAAAGAGAAAAAGAAATTTCTCTCCTCCAATGTCTGTCGACCAATGCAGACTATGGTTCCCTGAATTCCAAGTGCGGGCTCCTGGGGCTCAGCAGGACGTGCAAAAATCATGATTGACAGCTGGGCCGTTTGTCAGTGTATCTAAAGCCATTGCGTGTCATTACCCACTCTTGGAAAATAGATTTGGGCCCTTTATAGAGATTTCCTCTGCCAGTTGGCAGAAGGTTAAACTTTGTCAGGAAGAAGGACCTATCTTTTCTTGTTCTGTTGTAGCAGCTCAGTAGGCTCCCGCATCGAGTAGCTTTGCCAGCACCCAGGCCTTGGAATACATGCAGCTTCTCCAATGCCTAACTCCTGCATGCAGATAACCTCCCAGCACCTGGCTCCTCAAGGCTCAGTGGTCAGAAGCCCTCAGTGAATGGAAACTTCCCTCAGCATCCATCTTGGAATGTTTTGTAATGAAATGCACCTGGTAAGTTACTACATACGAACAGTTTTCCCTTTCTCCAGTATCCCGGAAGGGAGATTTTCAGCAAATGTTATCAGTGATCTCTCAGCTATCCAGTGACTGACAGCATGACCTCCTCACCATGGTCATGGATCTCAGCCCAGGGGTGGGGTTGTGGGGGTGGAAGGGGGATTCTTCTTTAGTCACTCTATGTTAGGTCTAAGTGCATTTGTTTTTTCTAGTGCTGTCATAACAAATGAACACAAATTTGATGACTGAAAACAACATAAATTTCTTTTTCAAAGTTCTGGAGCTCAGAAGTCTAAAATCACGGTATTGGCATGATTGGTCTCTTCTGCTGTGATAGAGAAACCCAGACCTTTCCTAGCTTTGGTGGTTGCCAGTGATCCTAGGGATTCCTTGGGTTGTAGCTGCATCACCACGATATCTACCCTCACATTCAGATAGTGTTCTTTCTATGTATGTTTTCACAAGACCTTTTTAAAAATACACCAGATCTTGAATATAGGACCCACCCACCTTCATCCATGTGACTACTTCTTAAATTAAACTAATTACATTTGCAACCCTATTTCCAGGCAAGGTAACATTCTGAATTTCTGGGTGGACATGACTTTTGATGAAACACTACTCAACATAGTATACTGGGGATACTTCTTCTTATGTATGCTATTCTTAATTTTCTCTATTTACTTTCTTTAGCTTTGCTACAAGCTAGTCTCTTGTGTCTCTAATACCCTGCTACAGTTAATAATTTTTTATATTCCACTTTTTTTGTTCAAATAACTATGTGGTATTTTCTATCTTTTGATTTGACTGAGTGATACAACAACTTTTTTCAAAACACATGGAATGGATAGGGTAAATTACTTAAAAGAAATAAGGATTGCTGAGCAGATGAACATAGCATATGTCTATGACTTTTAGCATCAAGGTTCAGAGATTAGCCTTAAGTAACAGAATGTCTGAACAATTACTTTGCATACAATGGACACTTAAATATCACCCAGTGATGAATGCCATGCAGTAGGATTTCCATGTCTTCTATTACTCTGTCTCTTTGGGGGCAGGAACCTCATTATATTCTTTACTGATTTCTTTAAACTGAGTCTCTGAAGGAGAAACATGGTTCTAGAATATCACCACTGCTTTACTAGAAAACAGTCCTCTACTAAATCTTGTAGAGCCTCAGTTTTCCTTCTCTTTCAAATCTTTAGGTTTTTCCCCTTAATTTTTATTTAAATTCATTGTTTTCAGAATCATACCTCTATATCTTAATTCCATAGTATCCTCATGCCTTAGGTTGCCTGGCACATAATAGATGTTCAGTAACTATCTCTTGAATGAATGAATTACCATCTCTCTTAAGTCTTTATAGATAATAATTGATAGATATTTATTACAGGCATTGTTTGAAATGACTTCTAGTTATCTATTTAATACAGCAATCATTTGAGGTAGATAGTATCATTATTACTGCTTTATAGGTGAGGGAAAGGCACTCAGAGAGGCTGGGAGTTTTCCACAAGGTGATTTAGCTCATAATTGGTACAAGTGGAGTTTGAACCCAAGTCATGGCAGCTGTGGAGCCCGTAGGTTTGACCATTGTGCTATACAACCCCTGTTTCTCCTAGTAGAAAATATTCAATTTTAAACACATCATTTATAGCCATATAAGGAGTAAGATTTCTGTTAATTACTAGCATCACACAATAATTATTGGTGGTAAATTCTATAAATTCTTACTGTATTCATTATATCACCCAATGCCCTTAGGTAAGTGTGACAAAAAGTGACTCCACTGATGATCCACAGCAACCACAAAAGAAATATAAAATATGGCTTATAGGAAAATATTACCTATAGAGAAGTTACAGAGTGCCCATGGTCTTCCAGTTCTCACTGTCCCACAGAGAATTTGAATAGTGCACATCATGACAAAGGCTCTCATGCAGGTGGACCTCATCCCCATAATGCTTTGCCTAATACCTCAAAAGTCCAAGAGCATGATTCAGTTCCTCAAAGGGCACAGACAATTAGACTGGGTTTACACCTGACTGAGGGTCTGAAGCTGGGTTGAATCGATCAAAAACACTAGGTTGTGAGAATTTCATTCATTAATTCATTCTAAAATTGTTATGTGTGGTTATTGAAGTTTCTTGGGACAAATTGGTGATAAACAAACAAGATACCTACTCCTGGAAACTTAAATTTAAGTATATGGAGACAGATAATAAATGTGAAAAAAATAAATGAGACAAGTTTTGATGGTTATAAGCTAACACAAAACTATGATGTGACAGAAGAGCATAGTATACACTGGATTTATGGATCAGGGCATTTTTTGTGTGTTTCTTTTCTTTTTTTTTTTTGAAAAGGTGATATTTGGACCACAACCTAAGTAACGATAAAGAGCTAGTTATGCCATATTTTTGCCTTACTACAGAGTTTGGATTTTGTTCTAAACAAAATCCAATGGGAAGCCATTGGAAGATTTTAAGCTAGGGAAAGCAAAGAGGCTGTGTTGGTGAGGTCAAGTTTAATGTTACTGTGGCTTCTGCTTGAGCATGGAGTATAAAAGTAAAAAGTGAAATAAGAAAGGCCATTTAAGAGCATATTGCAATAGGATACACAGAGGAGGTGTCACAGGATGATGGGCAGTTTAGCCTAAAGTAGCATGTAGATACTGGGCCAGGCCAGCCATATTGGCCTCTACAAGCAAGATATGTCAGCAGAACACATAGTTGGAGTACAGGACAAGGAACAGAGAAGTGCACAAAAGTTATGATAGAAAAACAAAGATAAGAGCTGACTCTGTGGCCTGTTCAGGAACTTTTAAATTTGAATCCATGAGATCGGGCTATTCTTTTTACTGCTGCTGCATAGAGTAAGCTAGGTTCTAGGTCCTTGCTTTTCATCTCTTTGAATATTTCTTGACAGTTCCTTCTAGACTAGAAAGTTTCTTTTGAGAAATCAGCTGATAGTCTCATGGGAACTCTTTTGAATGTAACTCTCTGCTTTTCTCTGGCTGCTTTTAAGATTTTCTCTTTATTTAACCTTTGGCATTTTAATTATGATGTGTCTTGGTGTGGCCCTCTTGGTGTCCACCTTGTGTGGGACTCTCTGTGCTTCCTGGACTTGAATGTCTATTTCCTTCACCAAATTAGGGAATTTTTCTTTCATTTTTTCAAATAAATTTTCAATTTCTTTCTTTTCCTCTTCTCCTTCTTGCATCCCTATGATTCATATGTTGGTACCTTTGGAGATGTCCCACAGGAAACTTATACTATCCTCATATTTTGAATTCTTCTTTCTTCTTGCTGTTCTGCTTGAATGCTTATTTCTTCCTTATGTTCCAAATCATTGATTTGAATCCTGGCTTCATTACCACCTCTCTGATTCCCTATAGATTTTCCATCATTTCACTTAATGTAACCTTCATTTCTTCTTGGGTCTTTTGTATTTTGTTGCCATACTTAGTGAGTTCTTTGAGCATCCTGGTCACCAGTGTTTTGTACTTTGCATCTGAGGGATTGGTCATCCCCACTAGTTTACTTTTTTTTCTAGGATTTTGTTCTGTTCTTTCATTTGAGCCATATTTCTTTGTGTCCTCAATTTGGCAGCCTCCCTGTGTTCACTACTGTGTATTAGGTAGAGCTTCTTGAATCCATGTCTTAGTAGCATGACCTATTGCAGAAAAGGAACCTGTACATTGTGTAGGGTAGAGACTTAGCTACTTGCCAGGGTGGGGCAACCCAATTCACTGCCTTGTGGCTCTGTGTAGGGGGAGGGCTCAGTGAGGAGAGAGTACAATGCTGCTGCCTGGCTTCGGGAGGTTAGTCTGACACTTGCCCAGTGCAACTGGTGCCCTTCCAGCTGTTGCCCTGGTGCTGAATTCCAGATGGGCTGGGTTAGGTTTAGGGTTATATTTTAAGTCTGCATGGGCCCTTTAATCTGAGCCTCCTAAAAGTCTAGTAGTTTTTTCTGCTGCCCCAACCCTCAGTGGTTTTTGTAGCCAGAAGTTATGGCAATTTCTGGTGCTGGAACCCTGGACTGTGCCGTCTACCCTGGGACTGGGATTACTTGCTCCAAAGGTATCCCTCCCAATTTTTATTCACCATACATAAATTGGGACCACCTGTTCCACTGGTGGAACACACCACACCAGACTATGTCTCCATGCCTCTCTGTCTGTCTCCACACCTCTCTGTCTGTCTCCACATCTCTGCCCCTCCTACCATCTTGCTGGATGGATATTGCTTCTTTAAATCCTTGGTTGTTGGACTTCCATATGGCTCAATTTTCTGACAGTTCTGGTTGTTATTTGTTTAGAAGTCTAGTTGTAATTCTTTCTGTGGCTGCATGATGAGATGAAACATGTTTACCTATCCCTCCATCTTGACCAGAAGTCTAAAGGCATGTTTTGAATGTTGTTAGTGTTTTGTGTTTAGTTCAATTTCAAAGTAAATTTGTAATTCAATTATCATCTCAGAAAGTTATAGCTCATTTATTTTCCATAGCTTAAGATTTTTTAAAATATGAGATTGTTGCTGCTGCAAGATAAAAATGACAGTTTAAAGAGATAAAAATTTAACACTGTTCAGAAGAAATGACTACCATTTTTCCATTTTTGAAGGCAGAGCTGTTTCCCCTCTCCCCCTCACAGCTTTGGCTAGACAAATTATAAGAAAATTTCATCACCCTTTATGGACACAGAGTAGCCTTGCAAGATACATAGCTGTACAGTAATATAATTTTATACCTCATAAATCATAATCTAAAACATCCACTGTTTTTAATTGCCCTCATTAGATAATTATGTTTGACTTAAAGAGAAAGTCACACCTCATCCTGGAGGAACTCCAGGCATAGTCAGGCTAAATGTTTGCCTAATGAATACCTATCTTTACAAGGCTAACTGCTTTCAACACTTAAGGCTGGGCTAATGGGTATTTTTATTCACTTAAAATAGTCCACACAATGATTTAAATCAGATGAATGAGGAACTATAATTTCCTCTCTTTAATTACAAATTAAGAGAAAAATACATTTCTTTTCACATAATCAGGAATTCAACAAAAGATTGCCCAGAAGACTGTGCTCCCCCGCATCATTAAAAATGTAGACCTTTCCTTTTAGAATGTGATGAAAGCTAATAAATCACAAGGCTTGCAGATTTCAATTGTTTAAAGCTGTAGAAATACCGTGTTTTGCAAGTGACACTGTATTCAATGTCCTAACACATAAAGAGGACATCTTATTCATTGTCCTGATATGTAAAGAGGGTATCCGTGGCCCGGCTACAGAACTTCTGTGAAATCCATTGTGAAGACCATCCACGTGGCACAGCCGCTCTCATTGTTAGCTACAGACATTGAGGCTTGTGCTAGTCCCAGAATTGTTTTCATTAATCTTCTTAAATATTACTTTTTATTATTCATTTTATCTTCTGATGTTGGACTGCTTGCCTACAAAGCTCCCCAAGGTCTGACAAACACAACATGAAAAGACACTCTTTGCTTTTGCTGTTGAGTGTTGATGTTTATTTGCAACAAACATGAGAGCAACGCTTTGAATTCTGAGATGTGGAAAGCCCTTTCTCGGTCAACTCTTAGATTATCTTTGACGGGAGGGCCCAGATTTGCTTGGATGTACTTCTGTGGGAATCACGGCACCCACGCTGATGTCACTGATTGAAGTAACCACTTCAAAAGAGAGAAGAAGAGCTTTTCTTTCCTCTCTACTCCAATATAAGGAAAACATTCCAGAGAAAGTTGTTGGAATGACAGAGCTTCACATTCCTTCTGCATATTAACTTGTATTTTTTTCACCATTTCTTCACTGATTCATCTGGCAAGTATACGTCCCTGTGGTAGGAAATATCGAGGCAGGAGTCCTATGAATGACCTTGTGTGCAGATATGTTTGTGATAACACTGGCTCCCAGGAAATGATGCAGAAGCTGGCATGTGTTAAAAAGAACTCCATAAGCATTTGTTAAACAGCCAAACACATGCCTGAAGGAGGTGAGGCATAGAGGAGCAATAGCAAACACGAAAAACCTGGGTCTTCTCTTGCCCGAAAGCAATCTTGTGCAACTTTAATTAACCCCCCTCCAGTAACCCTGCAAATTTGAAAATTATTCTTACTTTAGTCATGAAGGAATGAAATTTCATCATGTTGGTGTGACTTATCCAAGTTCGCACCCTAGGACAAGAATCCAAGTGGCTCTAAAGAGAGACACCTAGCCCATCTTGCCTTGACATGGTTGTTTCTCAAACATTTTGGGGGAGAGCATTATTTGTATATTTTAACCAATATACATGATAAGATTGAAATTAACTCAGCATTTTTAGGATACAACAGAAACTTTAAATGCATTTTTCATGAATTGGTTTCCTCTAAGATATATTTATAGATTTCTGCCATTAAATTTTATTTTCTTTTATGGTATAATCTGAGGAGCACTGACCTACCTCACTGACCCTAGTTAAAGTCAAAAGTGGAAATATACTCTCTGAGGGTTCAATCCAAGATCCTTAGGTCATGGGTCCCAAGTGTCGCATCCATACACAAAGTGTTTACACTCCAGATACTGTAGTCCTTTACCGTTGTTTTGAGGAAGACAAGTCAGAGATGCTGGGAATGTACTTCCTAGTCACCAGGATCTCGAACATTCAGTCAGGGCATAGGAGAGATCCTGAAGTTAGATTCTCCTGATTCTTTCCTACTCTGGAGCCTGCAGTTCCTGCTATGTTGGGTGTTTCTTCAACATTTTGTTTAACAACATCCCCAGGGACTAGATAGCCATGTGAACATTAACAGAAGGCCATTTATATAAATTACACATAATAGTATTCAACTTATATTTAGGTGTTCTTGTAACTACAATGATGTATTGCAACAATTTTTAAACAGTGTTCCCTAATGAGTCATTGTTCAGTGAAGTCAACACAGCGAAAAAAGTCACAGCCCACATTCTCTCTTGGTTTGTGAACCTCCATTAGCTCAGCTTCCCCGGCGCAGGCTCATCTACTTGGACGTAAGGCAATGTGTGCCTCCTATTGTACGGAATTGCTTCTCACAAGGAACAGCACTACATTTGGAACTGGTTTGTGCAGTAGGGCGGGAACCTCAAAATGGAAACACATTGAGCCCTTTTAGTAACAAAAAACCTTGTGGAATAAGTTTTCTATCTGTTGAAGGCAACTGACGAGGAAAGATTTATGGCTTTACTCAGGGTCACAGGCACTTTTGTGCGGTGAAGCTGCTGATGTACAAGTTGAGTCGTCCTGAGAGAGTGAGGACTTAGACCTGTGTTGTCCAATAGGCAGCCACTAACTATGTGTGTCAACTGGGTACCTGAATGTGGTTCGTGCTAAATGTTCAGTGATAATACTTTGATGTATTGGGTTAGATAAAACAATTTTTTTCACTTTACCTTCCTCTTCTTACTCGTTTCAAAGATGTGACTACTGAAAAATTTAAAATTGCATTTGTGGTTTACATTGTCTTTAGTGGACAGGGGTATCCAAGATTAAAAAGTATGTGTGTCCTTTGCTAGGTTAGAGGGTTAAGCCATCACTGAAGTGTTGTGTCCCATAATTTACCATTCAAATTTGCAGTATGAAAGCAGAACTATTGGTAACTGTGCCAGAACAACAGGCATGCGTTAAGATCTGGGGTTTCATTCTGTTCAACGTGAGATAAAACTATTTGCCATCTAGTTGCTCAGGCTGTCCCCAGTAATCAGGGGCATAGGCTCATTTAACCCATAAGCCAAGGTTTTGATAACTGCTAACTTTCCAAACCAACAGACCAAATTGACATCAGGAAGAAATCCATTCTATTTGTTCACCATTGAAGACCTAGCATGCTGCTGAATGAACGTTTGTTAAATAAAGGAGTGAAGGAATGAACACAGTTACTCATGTGTCGAGTATTTAACAATGGATGTTTTTATTATTATATCCTCAACATTGTTTTCACATTTAGAAAAGTATTTTTAAAGGCTTACTTTGTTTTTGAAATTAATGTGTGATTTAATAAAGATAATTTCTTTAAAAACTTAGTTCTTTTGAAAATTATGTCCTGTTTAAATTTTTTTGTATTTTAGTATTTTATTTCTAAACCCACCAAATATTAACAGTCACTTTTTAAGAATCCAAACCTGATTAATTTGTGAATATGATACTTTTTAGGTTATTTAAATGTCTCAATATTATATATAAAATTAGCATATGACTCAAGCCTAAATTAATTCTTCAATTAAAAAATTTCTAATTGTAATCACAAGTATGCCTTGTAGCTTTCACAGGCTAAATTCTCTTGAACATCATGCATATTTAAAGGATTAAATATGCAAATACCTTAAATTCTTTGATCAACTTAATTTTTATACCTAATTCTAAATCTGCCCATGTTTGAAGATACTTAGCGAGGGTAGTGATTCTGTTATTATGAAGTAGTTGGGGGAATAACTGTGCAAACAGTCTTCATGGTAACAGAGACGTCAGCTGGGATGCTGCCTGGTTTCTTGCTGGCAACACTGATGGAACCCACTGCCCTTATTGAGAATCTATGAGGTGCATCTTCCTACCTTACTTATATGGTATTGGTACCATCATCCTCGTACCCTAGTGTAGTTCCCTTGAGAACTGGTTACAAAATTTGTGGGGCCCAATGTAAAAGGAAAATGCAGAATGTTTTTTGAAAATGTATTAAAAATTCCAAACCCAAGATAGCAGAAGTTTCCACTACACGCAGTGTCCTGAGAAGCCTGGGGGCTTCTGTGACTGCACAGGTGTGGGCCTCGTCCAGGTTGGGATTCTGCAACTTTGACCTCAGCTGTTTAATTGAATTTCATATTTCATAGGCTTCTGAGTCAAGTGTTTTTCACTGAGCCCTAAAAACCTCTCTCTAGTTTATGAGATTATTGCTTTTATTTTGCTTTGTTTTGGTCACATTTCTCAACATCTCTAGATTTAAACTACCTGAGTTTTTGCATATTTTTATTGCATTTTTCTCACTGTGATAACTTTTAATGCCATTCTTTTTAGAAGACAGCTATCATTATTCCTGGCTGTTATCAAGCCAAAAACTGAAGAAAGTCAGAGGAAAGATTGACCTGGTCCTGGTTTTACCAGCTTCTTCCCTGCCTCTGCCTCTAACCTTTCGTCATCCTACTTGTTTTTCTGCAAATGTGTATTACACAGATATCACTTCACAAGTGTCATGAAAAGCACTATAGGTAAATCCTTACCTCCAATAGTGGATACAAATATTTATTCTATATAATTTTTGTTTGTTTCTTTTAAATTTTACTATAACATTTCCATAAGTTTTCAATAAACACTCCTTTTCAAATTCCCAACATGGATTTAGAGAATATTCTATTTTCTCTAGATGGATGAAAGTTTATGCAAAGATTTAGGCCAACAAAATATTTTAAAAATAAGTAAATGTTTTAATGCTATCATCCTACAGTAGCAAGACTAGTTTGGGGAAGAAATGGACTTCCCACAGAGGGGAGGTTAGCATTGGGGTTTCTCTGAGTTCCAGGCAGGGGGTACCATATGGTCACTAGAAAGTAAGACAGGGTTGGAGGGAAACTTCGATGCTTTTCTGATAGTCTGCAGCAATCTGTGGAACTCTGCATCAACCTCCTCGGGAAAGGGATGGATAGTCATCTCACCAATAGCAAGGTATGAGCTCGGGTTTTGTCAACTACAGAGCAATAGCTTTTAGGACACACCCCACAGAGTTAGTTGGATGATAGAACCTATTTGAAGGTCATCTGCTTAAACATTTCAAGATGTTGCATCAAGAAAAGGACTGGATTTTTAGGCAAAAATAATAAATAGCTGCAAGTCAATCACACACTTCCACTTCAAACATAACAGTCAAGCCTGCATTCACGCTGCAGTACCTTCACCAATTAGTATCGCCCAGCTTTCTCTGCAAGGCTTGAATCTCTGTTGACTGAGGAAATTTCCATTTCATCACGATGTTTGCAGGGAGATTCCTAAGCCTCATCTGAAGTGGATTTCTCCAGGACCCCTCCAGAGAACTTTTAATTCCAACCACATTTCATGTTAGTAGATTATACGATTTGGATACTTGACTGAACCAAATAATTGAATTAGATATTTGTTTACCTACAAATTTTATTTCTGTTTTTATATGGGGATAAACTCTGGGTATTGTCTTGATTTGCAAATCCTATTATAATAGAATGACATTAGGGTAGTTTATGTAGCTTATGTAGGTTAATTCCTGATTTTTCTTAGTAATTATTATTGTCACGTGTATAATTATAGGGAAAGAAAGGGCTCAACATACTATACAAAGCTGTGCATTAAGTTGACAATATCTGGTCTTTTTTTCAATCTTAATCCTTATTACTTTTTGCTATTGAACCAAGACTACATATTGTTATAAAGCAGCTAAATAAAAGTAAGAAAATAGAGTCAGTTAAAAGTTAATTTAAAAAAAATTGAACTCAAGTTTAATGCTTTGCAATGCCCACACTTAACATTTAACAGGACTAGTACCAGAGGATCTATAGTATTAGGCATTTTCTATATCACAGTCTCATCCAAGAAGTGGTGTTAAAAGATTGGCCGGAGGTGATTCAAGGAATTAAATGAGAATTGAGCTACACATTCATTTTTGTAACCTCCATCATTTGAAAGGTTATGTAAATTCACATAGGGGGTTGGTGGAAAATGGTGATCAGTGGTTTTTGCAGTTATATGTGTTGGCCAATACTTTGTCATACATGGAGTCACCAAGCTTTTCTCATGTTTTTTTAAAACCTGGAGGAATTTAAATTATTTACATAGGATTCTACCCTTATCCTGCAATGTTGGCAGAGTAACTTGGCCAAGTATGTTTCAATGCTTTTAGAAGAATATTTTCCTAATTTATGGTTATATTAAAATCAATCTTGGAAAGATATTGTGCTTTCAGATATGTCATCAGGCTGCAGCACAATAGGTTGAGTCCACCTGTCACAGCTTGTCTGGAATACAATTAGGTGAGATCTTATGGTAAGAACGAAATTCATCATGTCGCCACTGAAGAAATCTATCAAAGTCTCCATTTGTTTCACTGTATCCTTGTCTGATCAAAACCATTTGAATCCGAGATTTTCTAATTCCAAGGACTGGCATGATGACAGCAAACAGCTGGTAAAAGGCCCCAAGGTGCCTTATGCTCTTTCATGTAATTACAGGCTGTTTTCTAGGAATATGCAAAGGGATTACTTACAATTATAGTTCATTATGATATCATAGATTTTCCCCTCAGAGTGGGTAGTCAAAACTTATTACATTCTTGTTGTGGAGATATTAATACCAAATATCTTTGTAAGAACGAATTAAAAAAACATCTAAGACAGCATGAACCCAATGGTATTATATTTATTCTTTCCTTGTATTCAGGAAGAAGTTATTATGAAGCTAAGATTACATGTATGTAAATGGAAAAACTCAGAGCCTGAGACCATAACACACACTCAATCTATCAAAAGTATTTTTCTTTGTGCAAATGATCTTGCATGCTTTATTATTACCTCGTGTGATTTTTACATTAATCGTCTGAGGTGACAATGGCTGGTATTTTATTTGATAAAACTGATTCTCAGTCCTTTAAGGTTATTTTCACATGGTAACAAATATGGTCAATAGAAGTAAAGACAGATTTTCTAAATGTAAATTCAATTGTTTGCCTTTAATAAGGAATAGGAAAATAAATCTTAAAAATATTTCATGAAAGTTATTAATAAAATTACATAGGTTTCCAGTGTAAAATTCCATTACACACCATCAGTGTATTACGTTGTGTGTTTACCACCCAAAGGGAAATCCCCTTCTGTCACCACGTATTTGACCCCGTCACCCTTTGCTACTCCCCTCACTGCCCTTTCCCTCTTGTAATCACCATCCCGTTGTCTTTGTGTCTGTGAGTTCTTGTACACTTGTTTGTTTTTCTCATAACAACATGCCCTTTAGTTCTCTGGATTTTCTAAATTACAACATATTCCTAGTCATTGGATTTTATTAAAAAATTATAAAAATTGAGTGTCTTATTGTGACCTGTTTTAAACCATGAAAAATTATATAAAATTCATTAAGGAAGAAAATAACATCATCTTATTTTAATTCAAGTTTATCTAAAGCTAGATAAGTATGGACTAAATAAAATATACATTTGTTTCATTGATATTAAATATTTCCTATTCTAATGAAGAATCAATATTTTCTCTTTGAGCATTATTACCTATTTTGTTGGCATGGCCTTCCAACACCATAAAATATTGGGCATTACTTGTTATTAAATAAATATGTGTAGCATTTGGAAAAGACATATATATATATATCACCTCTTTGAGTTAAAATGCAAACCCTCATATCAAAAATAAATAGTGGGATTTTATGGTATTTAAGTTAATTCAGCTTTATTAGACTAGAACATTTTGGAAGCAGTAGTAGTATTGCTGAAAGGCATTTGGTTACAAGTAAACAAACAAACTCACGATAGCTTATGCTAAAAAGAGAAAAATGTTAGAATGTATGAAATTGTCTTATACAATATTAAGGCAGAAAATATAAACTGCCAAATTAGAGGCAAAATGTATATCTTTGGTCATCATTCCATGTTTGTTTTGCTTCCTGTCATTGATGACCATCTTTTTCTCTGCTTTTTTGTGGACATGACTATAGAAATTAAGATATTAATGCATTTTGTATACAAATACTAAGCAAGCAGAGAAACCTATCATTCTTACCTTTCTTGTGTGATTCATTCTTTCCTGTCCATTGGTGCCATATAAATAAAGTACATCTCATTTGTTTTATATTACAGCACTTAGACTAGTGAAGATTGTTAAGGCCTGTCTGGAAAAAGTCCAGCTGTTGTTAATATAACAGGAATGGTTTGCACTACATTGATGTAACCTGGCAGCCAAGGAGAGTGGACTAGAATGCGTATGTGTGAACAATGACGGCTTCACTGTACTAGTCAGTGAGGGTAGTAGACTCTGCTGAGTGATCACATGTACTGTGTGGCTGTCACATTCAAAATGACTGAGTGAGTAGAACAACAAATCTGCACCAAATTGAATGCCTGCTCTGAATATGCATTATTCTAAAAATCCTATAAAATATAGCAAATAACTAACAAAAAGTACTATTTCTATAAGCTGACATTTAAGTAGAAGGAGATAAAAGATAAAATAATTTATCTGTAGTGTGTAAGGAAGTATTAAAATTAAGAGGAAAAATAAAAGAGGAACATGAGATTTTAAAAAAGAAATCTGGACTAGCTATGAGATCTGTCTGGAAAAAGTCAAGCCATTGTTAATATAAGGAGAATGGTTTGCCCAACATCAATGTAAACTAGCAGCCAAAGAGAGTGGACTGGAATGTGCATTCATGAACAGTGATGACTTCACTGTACTAGTCAGTGGGAGCAGTAGATGCTGTTGAGTAAGTATATGTACTGTGTGTCCGTCACATTCAAAATGACTGAGCAAACAGAGCACCAAATCTGCATCAAATTTTGTGTTAAGCTTGAACATTCCTTCACAGCATCTATTTGGATGATTCAGAAGGCTGCAGCTATGGGCAACTGGTGATTGGCAGCTTCATGATGACAATATGCCCACTCATTCATCATGTGTTTTTGGTAAAACATAAAATCAACCAGGTGACAGTCCCTGTACAGCCCAGATTTGGAGACTTGAGACTTCTGGCTTTATCCAAAACTAAAATCACCTTTGAAAGGGAAGAGTTTTAATTTCACCATTGATGAAATTCAGGAAAATATAATGGGGCAGCTGATGGAGATTGGGAGAACTGTGTGAGGTTCCAAAATGCCTACTCTGAAGGGGACCGAGGCGTAATTGTCCTATGTACAATGTTCCTTGTATCTTGTATCTTCTTTAATAAATGTTTTTATTTTTCATATTACATGGATTGGATGTCTTCTGGTCAGACTCATATATCCACACCAATCTCCCTATTTTTTTATGGCAAATATGCTAAATGTTTTTCCAGTTTTGGGCATGATATATATATTTTTTACCTTGCAAAGATTCCTGTCACTTGTTGTCAGATAATATCATTTACATTTTAAAATACACTATCAAGTTTTAATAGCAAATTGTAATGAATATTTACAAGATAAACTCACCAATGGAGAGAATATTGGGGTCATCAGCCATCTTGGTCTATAATCTATATTATGTCAGTTCCCTCTAGATTTATGTTAACTTTTACTACCCATGACACCAAAGGTTTAAAATGAGTTTGCTATCAAATAAAAACCTCACACCTTCTCTAGACATGAGGGTATCCTGCACCTAGTGTTACTCTGGAGGTTCCATCTTTGACCAGTGGGGAACCTCTTTAAGTTACTTCCTGAATCATATGATATGACTGTAGTGGTACTTGACAGTCTTGCAATCTGGTGATGGAAGATGATCCAGGACCAGCTTGTACATTTAATGATCCATATCTAAAGTTGTTCATTTTTCTAAGACTGGCTAGCTTGTATTAATGTACAGTGGGTTTCCATGGTTATAATCTGAGTGTCTGTAGAGTTAATTATTGCTACCAGCTTGATCATTATTTCTAGGTCTTTTCAGTAATTTGGGCTATACTATGCTATAGAAAACAAATAAGCACCATACAAATCATGGAACCCTCTACATATAATGAAAGTTGTTTTAAAGATTTCACTTATTTATTTTTAGAGAGAGGGGGAGGGTAAGAGAAAGAGAGGGAGAGAAACATCAGTGTGTGGTTACCTCTCATGCTCCCCTGACTTGGGACCTGGTGCGCAACCCAGGCATGTCCCGGTGACCGTTTGATTTGCAGGCCGACACTCAATCAACTGAGCCACACCAGCCATGGTTAATCAAAGTTTTTTGAATGGGGACTAACCTCCAGAAATATTTAGCAAGCATGGTAAACTAATGTTTAGTATACGTCTCAATTTAAGATGCCTGTATTTGACTAAGCATTAGAATGTAGCCTACCATTTTATTTGGGAGTATTTTATGTTTTAGAAGCCTTATACTAAAGGCTATCTTTAGGTAAAACTTAAATGTTATTATCATTTGACTAATATCATTGAAGCATGGTTGTGTTCTATTGCGTGTGTGATAAACCGTTTAATAGTGACCAGGGGGTGAGTTTAGATGGCTCTGAAATTCTGCATTTTTCTGTGTTTACTACAAAATAATTTCCCAGCCACTCTGAGTCATGACACTTTCTTTTTTAATTGCGCATTCCACAAGAAAATGCAACATTTAGGGCTATAATTAAATGTAAAACCTGAATTGCTTTACTCTGTCAAATTGGCTTTAAATGATATTGCAAGTGTTAGGGGTGTCCTCTCCCCTCTCAGGTCTCTCCATCTAACCTAAGCCTGACCCATTGCGTTCCCAAACACGGCCATGGCTCCCTGCGTCTCTCTGAGTGACAATGATGAGAATGTTTCCTGGCCTCTGCAACCTTCAGGGGGTCGTCTCAGCTGCCACGGAACTGTTACCCCAGAAGGAATCCTTAACCAATGAGAAATGTAAAAATAAATACACCAGTGTTCTTGCCCCTTAGTGGGTAACTTATGCATTAACCTATCATTTATTGATTTTCCTACTTTTTCTGTTTTTAAAAGTAGAGTCATCAGGAGGTATCTGAGGTTAAGTAAAGTCATAATGTACGACTCAAATGTGATAAGATTGTGACCTTATAAGCATAAAATTAAAATATTCTCTCTCGCTCTCCCCAACAAAACACACATTGAGAAGGCAGCCATCTGCAAGCCAGGAAGAGAGCTCACATTAGAACTCGACTATGCAGGCACCCTGATCTTGGGCTTCTAGTCTCCAGGTTTGTGGTAAAATAAATTTATGTTGCTTACACCACCAGTCTATGGTGTTGTGTTATAGCAGCCTGAATTGACTACAACATGATTTCTAAACCTAGTTCATAAAACATGCCATGCACGATTCTTGTTCTTTTTTTTTTTTAAAGAAACTCTGTATGGAAAGTGATAGAATCCTGATACCATCACCTAGAGGAGAACCACATATTGATCTTAAGCACTTGTTTTGGAATTTATATTATAAATTAACTACTATTTTCTAGGGCCCTTAGATTTTGAGGTGTATTTATGACAGTAGTCAAGTTTACAAACAGAAATTAGCACCCTGAAGTAACTGAGTGCTCCCATAACGTTTGAAATGATGTCCCTGACACTGTGGTCAAGTAGCAAACAATGAGCACGCTGATTTTGGCCTGCATCCATGCCATCCAGTGGAAAAATACTTGGGGAACTGATGTATACAAAGAAGAGCATTTATCTACCAGTCTATGTGCTTAGGCACACAGTTAGAAAGCATCTGAATCAGAGTATGCTTTTTATTTTACTTCTTTTATAAGGCAAGGTATTATAAGTAAATGCTGAGCCAGGAAAAAATCGGTCAGCTTGAAAACAGAGATAAAGGGAATAGACAGGGCCTAGAAACTTAAGGCCTCAAAAGATTGGAAAAATGAATTGCTTCAAGATCCCAAACAGTAGAATATAAAATTGAAAAAAAAGAAGGTTTTGACAAAAGCCCTGCAAAACTTTTCAGATTTTTACCCTGTACAAAAACTCAAATTAATTGTGTGATCTCCTACTCTTATTTTAGGTAGTCTAAGCTACCTACATTAAACTGAGAGAGAGATTTGCAGAAATGGGAAAGTGAAAAAATTTTATTAGACTGCAGAATAACACATAAGAAAGAATTTTGGTGTAGTCATTGCCAAAAGGTGCCTAGCAGAAACAAATACATGAAAAATATGAAATTTTGAGCAGCATTTCCAAAATAGCTCCCTGGACCTAAATTAGAGAAATGGTTGACTATTTCTCATTGGAACGATGTTTGGGTGTGCAGAGTTGTGGTGTCAGGAAGTGAGCTGTGAAAGCTGTAGATCACCCGAAGGGAGCCTACTCGTAAGTACCCACCTCAGGTTTGAACATGTAGAAGGATGGATGCAATGGAATGTTTTGGAGTGGAGTCATAGGCCATGGGAAACAAAAGACAAAAGAGTTTCTCCCAGATAGCGGTATCTCTTCTGGACCACCCCCACCACCAGGGCATAGGACCCTTCTGATACCTACCTGGCTACTGCGCATCTCCAGTAATTTTGCTTTCCAAATGGGAGTAGTAACTATAGTTTCCCTGTGTTTGTTCCACCATTTCGTACAGAAGAGTGGAAAGATACAGATAATTTTTCTTCTTATATCCCTGAATTTGGATCGTGGAGAGTCAGTTCCGGAACTTGATGAAATGGCATGTGGTCACCCAGATGTCCTGGACCTTGAGCTGGTGACAGTGACAGTGACTGGATGGGATGTTGTTTACCTCCTTTGGGAAAAAGGGTGAGTATAGTCCATGTGTGGGAGAAAGATAAATGTATTTGGTATCCAAGAATTTCCAGAGCTCTATGTCAGAGATTGGGCAACTATTCACAAAACCCATTTCTTCTTTCACCTGGGCACCAAGGAAAACTACATTTTCCAGCTTTGATTGATTGGATTATAGTCAGTAGATTCTAAAACAAAGCCTAGGACTAAGCTTCCTCTCAAAAAAACTGATTGACATTTAATTTTATGATCAATACCTCACCTTAACCCTTATCTACACACCTGAATACAAGAATAAAAACTCAAGATTAAACTAAAACAAGTGCATAAATAAAGTAAGTTATAATTGTGTACATTTAATTATGGTATATAAATTTAAGCCACAACCTCTAAAAACTATAAGATACTCTGTACTAAAGAGAACTGACTGTTTAAGCCAGCAACACATTTTCTTAACCATCAAACCCTGTTTTCACGTGTATGTATTAACATCCCACAGAACTGAGGTGCTATGGGGATACAGTTTAGAAACTAATCTATGGGTAAAGGGTAATCATAATTCAATTTGGAGTAAGGGTAATCCAATCAACTTGGAGAAGGTAGTATCTCCATCATTAGAAGAGGACTCTAGTTTATGAGCACAGGTGACCCAAGTATCCCCTGGGCTATCCTTGCTGGTTTGTCTTCAGACCCAGTTCCTGACTGTCCTTCAAGTGTCCCTCTATAGTGGAATGCAACTCTGAACTCCTGTAAGTGGGAAGCATCTGATTTGGTCACTTGCATCCCAGAAATCCTTCCTGTCAGTGTTCAACTCTACTTCTTTTTGCCTTGCCTTGACTCCGTTCAAATCCAGTATTTATCACTAACAGAAAACATAATGCCAATGTCACATGGTGTCTTCTCTTTGGGTAACCAAGAAAAGCTCTAAGGCATTAGAGCACCCCAAGGCATTTGGGCTGAATACACTACAGAGATTCAGAAAAGGTATCCAGAGCAGGGGCAAACATATGTGTGCATGCATGTATGTAAGTTTGTGTGTGTATGTACATTTGTGTATGTGTGTGCCTGTGCATTTATATGGAAGGACACCACTCATGGCTAAAATGATGTTTCTTTCCCCATAATGTTCTGCCTTCCCCGGGGAGTTATCTCTACTACTTGCTTGAGATGATTTTGTTTATCACACCATCCGATCACATAAACAACGTCCCACAAAATCAGTCCCACAGAAGACCCTGTTCTTGCATCTTACCAACACTTCTGTCTGAGTTGGTTAGTTCTCCCTTACCTTCTTTTTCATTCAACTTAGCTAATTCCTCCCTGGCTGTGGTGGTGTGTAACTAAAGGTGGTGTGAGAGTGTGGGGTGGGAGAGAGTAGAGAAAAGTGAGAAATTAGAGCGGATTCTCACTGGCCCCTCTCGGCATGGAGATTACTCTCCCTACAGGTTACTCACAATGAACTCTTACTAAACCACAGTATTTCAGAGAAAAATAAAGATAATGAGTTTCATTTAGAGATGTCAATTTGCATTTCACAGTAGAGAATTAGAAGTAAAAGGAGATATATAAGCTACAGGAATAGGCCTGGCAATCTAAAATCCTAGGATTAGATGAAAATTTATAGGAATTCTGTATACTCATTAAGAAAGAGGGCTGAGGCCTGGCTTTGGTGTGGTGCACTGGATTGAGGTCTGGCTTGTGAACCAGAGTCGGTTTGGATTCCCAGACCAGGCTTGAGGGTCCCCAGTAGGGGGCGCATGAGAGGCAACTGCACATTGATGTTTCTGTCTCTTTCTCCTTTTCTCATCTCTCTAAAAGTAAATAAAATCTTTAAAAAAAAAAGAGGGCTAAGGACAGAACAAAATAAACTAACATTTATGGACAAGAAGGATAATAAAATATCAATACAAATACAAACTGGCATTTATCATCCTCCTATTAAGTATTAGATCCTATAAAGCTAATAAGAGTTAATAGATTCAATACTTACAAGATATCAGGCACCACTTGAAGTCTTTTTCAAATACACATATTATCAAAACTATGATTGTACCCATTTCTCTGATGAAGAAACTGAGAATCTGATGTTTACTGAGTAGGAAATGGAGGGCAGGTCTGCAAAGCCAAGCTCTTTGGCTTTGGAGCCTGTGCTCTTAGTGACCACAGCGCACACTCTGTGGATCAGACCTTTAAGCTATAACCAACAATAGGCCAAGCGTATGTGAATTTATATTTGGGACCTCCTATAGAATTCAGGAACATTTCAGATAGATGATAACAAATTACTTCTATTTCTCAGACTAAACCTCAAACAGGTTATGTAAATTTTTCATAGGTGCAAAAATAGTAAATAGCAGTGTTTCAACCGAGTTAAAATTAGTGGAATCCAAATGATGCTGTGTGTTATGCTGCTGTGTTAATAATAGGAATGTACCAATTTCCTGGTTTTGAGTAATGTATTATGATTACATAAAGTGCTGTCATTACAAAAGGCTAGGTAAAGGGTACATGTGACCTCTTTGCACTATTCTATATTAAAATTATTTTAAAATTTAAAAAAGTTTAAGTGCCGTTTTTTAAAATACTATTTTAGAATTTACCTAGACTGTTTTTTTCATCTGCAACCTCACATTTATTTAGTTTTTTACAGAATTGTTATTCCATTTTTGTTGTTGTTGTTCTTTTCCCCCATCATTCCTCTCAGCCCCATCCATCCCCACATGGGCGATACTACTCGCCTTTGGCTTTGTCCATGTGTCCTTTATACATGTTCCTTGATGACCTTTCCTCTATTTTCCCCGTTATCCCCCTCCTCCCTCCCCGCTGGTTACTGTCAATTTGTTCTTTATTTCCATGACTCCGGTTATATTTTGCTTGCTTATTTTGTTGATTGGATTCTACTTATAGGTGAAATCATATGGTATATGTCTTTCACCACCTGGCTTATTTCACTCAACATAATACTCTCCAGTTGCATCCATGCTGTCAGGAAGGGTAGGAGCTCCTTCTTTCTTTCTGCTGTTTAGTACTTCACTGTGTACATGTACCACTCATTTACACAATGATCCACTCATTTACTGATGGGCCCTTAGACTGTTTCCAGCACTTGGCTATTGTAAATTGCACTGCTATGAACACTGGGGTGCACAGGTTCTTTTGGATTGGTGATTCACGATTCTTAGGGTATAGTTCCAGCAGTTCCATTTTTAGTTTTCTGAGGAAATTCCACACTGTTTTCCATAGTGTCTGTGCCAGTCTGCATTCCTAATAGTATGCTGAAGTTCTCTTTTCTCCCCAACCTCACCAGCACTTGTTGTTTGTTGATTTGTTTAGGATGGCCATTCTGACTGGTGTGAAGTGATATCTCACTGTGGTTTTAATTTCATCTCTCTGATGGCTAGTGATGCTAAGCATTCCTTCATATGTCTCTGGGCCCTCTGTATGTCCTCCTTGGAGAAGTGTCTGTTCAGGTCCTTTGCTCACTTTGTAATTGGGTTGTTTGTCTTCCTGGAGTAGAGTCATATAAGTTCTTTATATATTTTGGAGATCAAACTTTTGTCTGAGGTATCATTTGCAAATACATTTTCCTACACAATTTGTTCCCTTTTCATTTTGCTGATGTTTTCTTTAACTGTGAAGAATCTTTTTAATTTGACAAAGTCCCATTTACTTATTCTTTTCTTTAAGTCCCTTGCTCTAGGGGACATATCAGTGAAAACATTGCTGCATGGAATATCTGAGATTTTCCTGCCTATGTTCTCCTCTAGGACTTTTATGGTGTCACAACTTATATGTAAGCCTTTTATCCACCTTGAATTTATTTTCGTGTATGGTGTAAGTTGGTGGTCAAGTTTCATTTTTTTTGCATGTCCAGATCTCCCAACACCATCTGTTGAAGAGGATATTTTTACTCCATTTTATGCTTCTGTCCCCTCTGTTAAATATTAATTGACCGTAGAGACTTGGGTTTATTTCTGGACTCTCTATTCTGTTTCACCGATCGATGTGTCTGTTTTTATGCCAGTACCAGGCTATTTTGATTACCATGGGCTTGTAACATTATTTGCAGTATTGTAATCCCTCCTACTTTGTTCTACTTTCTCAAAATTGCTGCATCTATCTGAAGTCATTTACGGTTCCATATATATTTTTGAAAAGTTTGTTCTGTATCTGTGAAACATGCCATTGACACTTTAATAGAGATTATGTTGAATCTGTAAATTACTATGGGCAGTATGGACATTTTGATGATATTAAGTCTTCCAGTCCATGAACATGGTGTATGCTTCTATTCGTTTGTGTCTTCCTTAATTTCTTTCTTCAGTGTTATGTAGTTTTTTGAGTAGAGGGCTTTTACCCGCTCAGTTAGCTTTATTCCTAGGTACTTTATTTTTCTGGTTGCTATATGATTGATTGCAACCCAGGTTTCTCTGTCTTTGAAGTGCACACATATTTATCCTGTGTGAGACATTTCTTTTTCAAGATGATCAGGAGCAGACAATTGCGCAGGAGAAAGGAAAGAGAGAGAGAGAGAGGGAGAGAGAGAGGGAGGGAGAGAGAGAGAAATAAAAAAAAGACAAGGAAATACATGTACACCTATATACATGTGACAATCACTGTGCTTTTAGGCATTTTAAAGCATCCTCAATACACTTGTAGTGACCCTCCAAGGAGATATCATAAAAGTATGAGAGTATTTATGCTGAGGGAAAATTTAGGGTTAGGGAAGTTAAGTCACAGAGGCTGAAAGTATCTGACCAGGAGTAATCCAGCTCCACACTTTTTGCCATTTCTATCATAGAAAGCTACCTGGCAGAACCTACAGTGAGAGCTGCCTGAGGGAGGATCCACGGAGGCAGAGATTTCAGGGCTAGTGTGGACACTGAACAGAGCCAGGTGAATGAGACCTTTGCCTGGGAAAGTTAGACAGTTCTTGCCAGAAAAGCAGTTTCATAGAATGAGTGAGGCAAAGGCAAGTTTGCTGTTTGAACAATTAAATGTTAAAGGTGTGGGGATGGTCTTAGTCCATTTGGGCAGCAATAATAAATATTATCATAAACCGGGTTTCCTAAAAGCAATGGATATTTATTTCTTTCAGTGCTGGAAGTCCAAGAATAGGATGCCAGCATAATTGGGTGAGAACCCAATTTTTGCCTCATAGATGGCATTTTCTTTTTCTTTTTTTTAAATTTTATTTATGTATTTTTAGAGAGAAGGGAAGGGAGGGAGAAAGAGAGGGAGAGAAACATAAACGTGTGATTGTCTCTCACACGCCCCCCACTGGGAACTTGGCCTGCAACCCAGGCATATGCCCTGACTGGGAATCGAACCTGCGACCCCTTGGCTCGCAGCCCATGCTCAAGCCACTGAGCTACACCAGCCAGGGCATAGATGGCATTTTCTTACCATGTTCTCACATAATGAAAGTGGTGGGGGTTTTCTTGGGCCTCTTTTATTAGGGCATTAATCCCATTCATGAGGACTGCGTATCATGACCTATGTATCTTTCAAATGCTTACCTCCTAATATAATCCTGAGGGTTAAAATTTTAACATATAAATAGGAGAGGGGGCACATATATCCAATCTATAGCAGGCACATTCCATGCAATTCCTTTTTTGATAAGTTTGAATGGGAAAACCAAAAGCTGGGAAGAGGTGAACAAAGGGCCAAAGGAATATTGCAGGCTGGGGAAAATGGTGGGGAAGACATGAACCTGCATCTGTCCTGGAGGGAAGGAGTTTATGGGATGAAAAGATGGAACACTCTGGACTCCAAGCTTCCTAATACTATTTGCTATGCTACATCTTTTTGTAATCCATCAGGGAAAGCAAAAATATATCACCCTGCCAGGATACCAGGAATAAATACAAGAATTTGGACTGACTGTTTGAACAGCCCTAAATGCCATCACTCAGGTCCCAATTAATAAGAGTCTCCCTGTAATCTGAAGCCCTGGCTCCTAGCACAAGAAGAGCTCTGCCCTTAAGAAGATTGTAAACAGTCAGTAAGGAGGGCTTCGTTTCAGGGCTCAGACTCAGCTGTGCGAGCTCTGGCAAGGCCTGGGAGATAGCTGCACACAGCCAGTGACGTTTTAGGTTGGCTGATGTGTCTGCTAGACAGCTGTCAAGGCTGATAAAGCCTGTCATGCTTTTCCGGGCTGTGCAGCCGTTTAACAGCAAAAAGTCATCACCGTAATAAGCACAGTCAGGAGGCACAACATTTTTGCAGATGGATGGTTGGATGCTCTTGTGCACCCACTCTCCACTCCTTGGAGGAGCCCTCATCTATTCTAACCCACAGGAGAGGATTTGGAACTTAACTTCCCAAGGCAAGATCAGTGTGTTTGATGGGAGTTCTGCCACTTTGCAGATGAAGAGACAAAACAGCCCGGAACTCAGGGGCGGGCATGTAAGACAGTGTGTTTAGGTGAGATTTAACACCAGGGCAGTTCAGAGTGTCCAGATGTACTTGAGTTTCCAGACCTATAACCAAAAGCATTTTATTTCTTTTCAAATGTCTAAAATAATAATTACTTAAAAAAACACCTTGAATGATAGAACCAATAGCCAGTTTAATTCAGGTGCTAAAACAAACTGGAGTAAAATTAGATAATGTTGCATTGACAACCAGTATCATTTGTGTTGGAAGGAGAAAAATCTTGTTTACTGAAAGAATTGTGCACTTCTAGATTTTCAAGTCTTTATTAGTCAAGGAGGATTAGGTCCAACAAATTAATTAATTCAGTGAGACCTCATGGAAAACATGAAAGAAGATATGTTTGATAAAAGGGATAGGCTCAAATGTAATTAAAGCCTTCAAAGTCACTAAATAAATGTATGGAGAAATAGTTCTGGAGACAGACAATCCGTCCGCAGACCTCTCTCCCAACATCAGTATGTTCTTCTCTGTCTCTGTCCCTCCCTCTCTCTTTCCCACTCACAGCTCTGTCTAGGTCTTTCTGTATCTATGTGCATGTTTATGTCTGTTCAAATCTCTCCCCCTTCTTCAATTTCATTATCATGTAAATAGATATAGATTAGTTTTTATTTAGATAGTTTTGGATTTATTGTGCTTCTTAAATCTAAGGATTCATAGCTTTCAATAATTTTGAAAAACTTTCAGCCATTATCGAAATTTTGCATTTTTTACATTTCCTGTATTCTCTCAGTTAGAACTCTAATTAGATATATGTTACAGATTTTTTATATCTCTTAATCTCTCATATATCTTTTATCTCTATGATCCTAAAGCACAGAACATCATCTTTTCCAAGCTGGGTTTTGCAGGTAACTGTATCTTTTTTCTTTAGCTCTTTCCAATCTCAGCTCAGCGAAACCCGTTTTCCTATCACTTTTATAATTTTTCAGTGTGGATTCATTTTCGGTGGGATTTAATGTGAGGATCCCGGGAAGCAGAGATTGCATTTTTTTTTTAATTTAGGGAGAATTTGCTTTTGTTTTTTCCAGGGTGTCTTTAACTTTGTCATCTTAAGATTATAAATATTCAGGAAGATGTGGTATTTTTTCTCTCACCCAGATCCCAGGCTCAGGTAGAAATACAATTTTTCTGCAGTGTCATATTTTCTTTTTGTCCCCTAATGTCACAGGAGACAGTGTTGTAGACTACACTCTTACTGATGATGTAGTCCTTCAAGGGCCCTGGCTGCTTGGGTGTGTTTGGTGGAGGAAAGGAGAATACTAGATCCTATTATATATTTTGTTTCCATCCAAAGCTTTTATGTTCTGTCCTCTACATGAACTTTAAAATCCAAGATCCAGTTACTGAAATGGATAAATGCCACCAGAAAAACTCTTAACTTCAACCCCTGCTCACTATGTATATTTTGGCCTTTATTTTTGTCAAACTGAGCATTTAAAAAGGCTTTCTTGAGACTTCAAGTATGACTTTTTTACTCTCTGTGAACCTAAATCTGCTCTAAAAATTCTGTTTATTAAAAAAAGGTGTTTATTCTGTCTTATCCAGAATATTTGCATGTGTGCATCTATAATGGAATTTGTTGTGGAATGCCATTCCTCAGAATATTTAGTTGGAGATATTAACAGAAATAAAGTCTTTCAAATATTTTGGAGGAAAAACAAAGAGAAATGTTCAAATATGGTAAAAAAGATGTTTTCTAAAAACTAGAATGAGTAGGTCTATTAACCTGCCTTCGACAAAAAAGTGATGTGTTGTTGAGTCTTGGAACAAAACCTTCACAAATATTATAATTAGGGAATGACTTGATTATGTGATTTGTATGGCACGTTGACTGACTTTTTAAATGATTTAATTAATTAATTAACATGTGGGTGCTTTACCAATTACCCTGTGAAACTGAGTTCAGAATAGGGCTTTCTTTCTCATAAGATGATGATCTATTCCGTGTATCGGTCAAACTGGGATAGGTTTAAAAGTTACCTAGAGAGCCACCTAACCACGATACATGTTGCTTGATCATTAGTGTAACGATCATGTTAAATCAGTTTCCAGGCAAAGGGCTGTTCTTCAGTAGCTCAGAGCTCCTTCCTTCCTCATCTATTTAATATCATTATTTACTCCAGTGCTGAAGAGTGTAGATTCTGGAACAAGCCTGCTTGGACCCAAATTCCACCTCTTCCACCTCAGCAAGTTACTTAAATTCTATGTGCTGCACTTCGTATTTAAATGGGATAAAAATATTCTCCAGCCCACAGGGTTGGTGTGAGGAGTTAATAGAGTCTAGTGTCTGGAATGCAGTAAAAGTTACACAAATGGTAACTGTTATTAAATCAGCCCTGTTGTTACATTTTATTTTCATGGGTGTCTGGCCCATTTGGCGTTTGAATTCAGGGTCCCTATCTTTAGGACTATAATATTTTAAAAGATATAAAACATGGAGAAAGAGAAGTTGGTTAAATTATGATGATGACAACAAAAATTATAAGTAGCATCATATGAGCACACCAAAGAGGGCCTTCTACTTCCTGCTGGAGAAATCATGTCATGTTTGACACAAGTGGTGAAAAAACACATTTAAAGTATGCGGGAGAGTATGCTATGCCCAGGAAACATTTAAAATAAGAAGAAAATGGCCTGATAATCTGTCTTTATGTATTTCTTTCAGCAATCAGGACTTGAATACCTTCTAGATGATGGGCTTTGGCATCTAGAAGTTGAATTAGCAAACATAAAGTAGGATGAGAAAGAATCTCTGCCATTCAGGAGCTACCGTGCAGCAGAGAGATGGATATATAGATGAGGCGTCTCAGGTGACACGGCCAAGGAGAGCAGAAGGGAGCACCCAGTCGCGGCGAGGAGAAGGCTGACTGCAGAATGTCTCTGAAGGGAGGCAATGAGTGAGCTAGGTCTTTGGCAATATAGGTAAGAATTCTACATACGGGGAAAACATGGAGACGGATTGACTGAGGATAATCGGAACAGAGAAAAGAACATTCGAAAAAGTTTCAGAATCATAAAACCTGTGGTTCTGAAATGGCAGTAGATAAGCAAATTATCTGAATCAGTGATAATTTCACAAATTTGTATATGACAAATTTAGACATATACCTTAATCTTTAAAAAAAATGTTTTCATAGTAGCCTATAGTGGTGAGTGATTGTATTGTCCCATAGTGCAGATAAGAACAATAAGGTTTAAGTAACTGCCAAAATGTTTTACATTGTTAGTAAATGGTAGAAAGATTTATATCTCTTGTGAAGAATACAGGGCATAAATATTATATGTACAGGTCTGTTTGACTCAAATTAAATGTGACATTGAGAAAGTTGGGTAAGAACATAAAAGAAGTCCATCTCAGGAGGAATCAATATCAATGCTGAGGAAAGATGATTTGCTTAATGTATAAGAGATGATCTGAACAGCCAGCCAATTTGCCTACCTCTAGATTCTCTGGACCCTCCTTCTCAATCTTCTCCAAAAACTGTGGGACTTGGTAGAACACTCATTCTGCCGGAAGCTCAATAGTTAAGTGGAGGAGATGCCGTCCACACCAAATCCATATTGTTTAACACATTTTGTAAATTCCCTCTAATGCAAACTAATTCCAGATTACCTTCAGAAGATTGAGTAAACTTTCCTTTCTATCATCTTTCCTCTATTATCTAAATATGATAGTTATTTTAATTTTTCTCTTAAAGTAAAAAATATATATGCTTAAAAATAAAAGTTAAAAAATGTTTTCATTATCTCAAAATTATGCACTGTAGCTAACACACTTGAAGACAGTTAAAAAACAGATTGAATATTCTTTTTACAATTCAAGAACAATATATTAAAAACATTTTTAAAACATTTGGAAAAATGGTTGGCTTTGAGTAAGCTTTTTCCCCCTGGTATCTAGTAAAGCAGAACGCCGTCTTAATTCTTTTTCTTGTGTATTATTTCATGTACTTAGAGGAAAGCTCTGTTAACTTAAATGAATTTCACAAATGGATTTAACAGATGAACAGATGTATTTAAAATATAACAGATGGGTCTCCATTTTCTTAGGTGAGATGATCTATATCCATTTTATCAAGTTACAATGATACTGGAATATAAAGCTTAGATGTTACACAAAGAATCAGAAAATATTGATGGTGTCATGTCATAGGTTAAATGGACCTTTACATTTTATCGAAGTTGAAATATACATTTGGGGTATTTGAAATTTTTTCTTTTATTGGTAAGATTCATATTTAATGTAAAAGGCGAAACATGCTCCCTAAGTACTTGCTGTTTTCAAAGGAACTCGTAAATTGTCAGTAGATAAGACTCGCTTCTGTAACCTTCTTTAAAGATGTGTGACCTCTGTAGTGATTAGTGCAGAAACATCTGAAAACATAGAATTAAGGAGCACTACTCACTAGAAAATGCAGGTCGAACAGTCAGTGATTAGAAGAACAGAAAGCAATGTCAGAGTTCACTCTGCACGCAGGCTCTGAGTTCTGTAGAGTGCTGGCTCCTTCCGTACAGCTCTAGGATGAGTGCTAGTTAGAGGGGCTGTGAAAAGTTCACGAATCAATGGTACCTACGCACCTTTGCCTGTGATACTTGATGAAGCCAGAATGCCAGTTCTCTGTCACTTCCTTCATCTTCCAACTTCGCTTGTCAAACCATGAGATTGATAGATTTGCTGATCGTTAAAACTTCATGAGCTTGTTTTATGTTTTTCTGTTATTTTTTAAAGTTTCATTTTATCTTTGAATAATAATAATGACACTACCTAAAATATAATATTAATTTAAGTATTTATATCTCACTTTCTAGAGTATGCCAAGCACCAGTGAATGTGCAAGATTTGAAGACGTTGCCACAGTGTCACTATTCACCATTCATGTTTAATTTACAATTGATGTGCTTAAAATGCTTGGGGATTATAACTAGGATAGTTTTCACCAATAATATAAATATAATATCTAAAATTCATTAAACATTTGCCTATCACTGCTTATATAAGTGTGTTATCTCAAAACATCAATTTGGAGGATTTGTTGGCGACCTTTGCATGAGTTAAGGTATTGTTAGACATTGCAACAAACAAACAAGAAATCTTAGTATCTTCACACACATACAATGTTTTATTATCTATTACTGTGTAAAAGAAAACTCCATAACTTTGTGGCTCAGGACGACTATCATTGCATTGTGCAATATACTTTAGGTCAAAAATCCCCTCCGGTCTCAGATGGTAAGACTCATCTGTGATCTACACGGCTAGAAATCGGGTGGTCACTTTGTATGGCCATCTGTTTCATTACCAGTTTGTGGTACCCCATTATTCTCCTGGGGATTCTTTCTCCACATGGTCTGTCATCATTCATAGATCTAGCACATACCTCTTTGCTTGGTGCTTGACTTCCATGAGAGTATAAACAGTGTTGCTAGTCCTCATAGCCTTAGTCTCAAAGTCACAGAGCATCTCTTCTTTTGCCTTCTATTGACCAAAGAAAGTTGCACAGCCGGGTAAGATTCAGGTGGTGAAGAAACATAGTTACCTCTTGATGGTAGAAGTGGCAAAGTTACATTACAAAAAGAAATTTGAGGACATGAGGAAAGATCCGTATTCAATATCTATATTCCTATCACACACACAAAACCTAGAAAAAGTAACATCACAATAAACCCCATGTAACCAGAAGAAGGAAATGATAAAGACTATACATCCCAGCAATTGCACTCTTGGGTATTCAATTCAGAGAAATGAATGATGTTCTTATAAGAACCTATTAAGAATATACCAAGACTAAAACCACCCAGATGCTTTTCAACAGGTGAATGGTTAAATTCTAGTATATTAGTACTCTGGGAGACCTCTCAGCAATAAAAAGGAAGGGCCTATTGATACAACAACTTGGATTCCTTTCCAAGAAGTTATGCTGAATGAAAACCACCACTGCCCAAAGGGCACATACTGTATGATCCATTTATAAAGTACTCTTAAAAATAACACAATTTAGAAATGGAAAACAGATGAGTGGTTACCATTGGTTAGGAACGAATTTGGGAAAGGACAGGTGGGTGTGTCATACGAGAGCAAACATAAGGGATTCCTGAGATGACAGAACTGTTTTAAATTTTGACTGTAATGGTGGTCACATGAATCCACACATGTAATACACTGTGCACATCTAAACACACACACACACACACACAACCATACACACACATAGGAATGGGAGGAAAACTATTGAATTCTGAAAAATACTGGTAGATTATATTATCAGTATTCCATCTGTGATATTACACAGTAGTCTTGCAAAATGCTGTCACTGGAAGAAACAGTAAAATGTGTAGAGAATCTCCTTGCATTGCCTCTAACAACTGGTATGTGCCTATGCATGGGAGACGGAAGACGGAAGGGACTGTTGTGGCTGTCTTTGGAAACAAGGTGCACCCTCAGGTTTCTTTCTCATTCATGCAAAGTCCAAAATTGCCACAGACATTCATGATTAGTAGAACTCTTCTCTAATTGTGACTTAGGCATCTTCCCTCTTGGGACAGTATGGGACATTTTCATAGGTGAAAGCTAGAGGTGTCCACATCTGCTTTCTTTTTTTCTATTGTTTTAAGAAATTTTAACTCTATATTTATGATAATAACAATAGATGGATAATAATTTTAACACCCAGATCTCAATTCCAAAAGTGTGTCAAGATTTATTAAAATGGAAAGCTCAACTACCTGATGCAAAATGATGTCCAACTATTCTGTTTTTAATTTAGGATTAGGGCATTTGCTTTTTAAAAGTAGAATTTAAACTAATCCATTGAATGAAAATTGTTTCCTAGTGAAGAGAATGTCATCATTTGCCAGTATTTATCTTCAAAAAAGGCAGGGTAATGCAATCTTACTGCGCCAAAGAAACTGCAGATTTCAAAGGTTGTCGTAAAGAGCAAAGAGTCTCCCACGCAAGAGTTTTGGGCATAGGCCGTGGAGCGGTTTGGATCCAGGATTATTCTGTATCTTCTGCCTTATAACAAATTTTGTAATAGAAGTACAGTACTTTTGATTGGATAGTAACTCATTTTTCATTTTCTAGATATATTTCTAAATATCAAATTGGATAGGAATAATGTATACCTCAGCAATTCTGAACACCTATGCAAGTGTCCCACGTTATTGCTACTATGCTATAGAGCAGAGATTTTCTCCATTTTCATCTCATGGCACACAGAAACTAATTGTTAAATTTATGTGACACACCAAAAAATGTATTTTTTGCCAACCTGACACAAATAGGTATAATTTTGATTCATTCACATCAGACAGCTTTTGTTATGTTGGCTGTTGTCATTTTCTTATTTAACAGATTGAAGCAGCGCTGTCAAACTCATTTTTACAGGGGACCACATCAACCTCACAGCTGCCTTCAAAGGGCCGAAATAACTTTAGGACTGTGTAAATGTAACTACTCCTTAACTGCTAAGGAGTTAAAATTACATTCATCCCTTTGAGGGCAACCGCGAGGTTGATGTAGCCCCCAGTGAAAATGAGTTTGACACCCCTGAGACTCTAAGGGAAAAGAGGTCAGTGCTCCTGACTGTATAGTCACTTGTTTCATGTTTTAAAAATCCCTGCAGCACCCAGCGCGCCGTGGTACACTGATGGAAAATCGCTGCTCTAGCTACATGCCCCATAAAGGAGCCCACTGGAAAATTGTCTCCATTATACTTAAACACAAACTATAAACCTAGAAATAAGAATTATTAAATTTTAAAATATTAAAGCATTTTAAAAAGCTGGTAACTTGCTAATAGGATAAACAAACTTGATTTTCTCAAATAGTGGGAACAGTTAACTGGACTTTTACATGCTTATAAACGTTACCTCCTAACATTTGCCTGAATTTAATACAAGAGAAATATTCCCATTTTGGGTCATAGTAATCTAATATCTGTATTTTTAGTGTTTATATAATTACATGAATGAGTGCTTTAATAATCTTTTCCATTATAAACAAATATGGGAGGTTTACATAATTTGAAACTGAAATAAATCCCAACCAAAATGTTATTAGGTGAAAGCTGTGATAATTGTAAAAGTTTTAATAAACATTATTCACATAGACTGTCTCAGCACCTCTGAAAATTGTGCTTATTATGAATCAAGGAGCCAGGAAACATGTCAAGAGCACAAGCAGAGACTCTCAAACATTTAAGTCACCAGTTAGAAAAAAAGTAATATATATGTAGTTTAAATGTTTGACAAGTTGTATTAAATCATAAGACTTGGATCTAAAGAGGAAATTCCACCCGGGTAAACAAAATGGTAGCACTGAATTTTAGCTTTTATTCCAAGGACAATTCCCTTCCTAATTTACAATGCCACAACAAAATATACACAAAGAAAAAGAGGTAGACACCTATGTGAGAATCAAAGCAACCAACACTCTTTTAATGGCCATATTTTCAATATGTACTTCACAGAATTCAATTTCAGTTCTATCCAGTAAATGAATTTCTCCTTCCAAAGCTATCCCATTTCACATATGTCTCCAGATTTTATTATCAGGACTATCCCAAGAGATAAGCTAAGTGGTCACATATTTAATATAACTTGAGATCTGATATTGAAAGACACTTATTTCAAAATAAATCCTCCATCTGCCTTGCGGAGTATGTGAAATTGCATTATTTCAGGTGTATCCTTTACTTACAGTGTTCATATTTCAAAAATTGCTGTTCAAATGCAATTAACACCAAAGGGGATTTGGGATAATAATATTACTATATCTCTTTAGGTTGGTGCCTACAACTTGCAGAATTAGGAATGCAACACCTTTAACAGATTATATTTGGGCATAAAAATGCATAAAGCCAAAACTTAGATATATGATGTGCATTTGGACGAATCTAAACTTCATTTAAGAACTTATATAGCTTTTGTAGTCCTTACAGATCAAATAGATGAGTATAAATAGAGAATATGAATATCATATTCATATATCTAATTGAATACATGTATAAAATTTTGTACCCCGCAAATAGAACTGTAGCACTGTATCAGTCAGCTATTGATGACTAAAAAAATCAGTGCCATGTAAAAATAAACATGCATTTGCTTTGCGTTTTCCGGGCACTTAGAACCATTGTGATAATCTCAGCTGTACTCACTTCATGCATCTGTAGGTTGATTGGGGATCAGCAAATTTAGAATAAGCTTAAGTGAGCTCAGAATCCTGAGTCAGGCCTGTCTGACATGTACAACTCTCATTCTCTTCGGACCCACAGCATAGCCAGCTGCTTCTCATGGCAATGGGAGCAGCACCAGTGGCGAGTGGAAGCACGGTGTTGTTAAGGCTTACTGTGAGAAGTGGCTTGCTGTGATTTCTGCCTGCATCCGGTTGGCCAGATCAGGCCAGGCCTAGACAGTATTCAAGAGGCAAGGTGCACATGCTTTAAGTGGTTTGAGCCAAAGCCAGTCACACGGCCAAATCTAACATCAACGGGGTAGAAAAGTAAACTCCAATGAGAATGTGGGTTAGAGGTAGGAGGAGTGAATACTTTTGAACATTAGTATACTACAAACACCACTTGTAAGATCTACGGAGTATTCACAAGAAAATAATTATGCACTTTGCAACAAAGTCAACCTTAACAAATACATCAGAAAAACAACTTTACAGGTCACCTTTTCTTACTAAAAAATGCTATGACTGGATATGACTCATACAAAATGTACACCTAAAAGTTAAGATCTGCAGGGACTCCATAACTGGTTGCTTCTTAAGAGAGATAGGGACAATTTCAGGGGATCACTCTGTTGCCAGCAAGCTTTCGGGTGGCCAAAGCATTTGATTTGTTCAGATTGAAAAAACTCGTCACTTAAAGTTAAACCCTATCAGTTAACTATGTAGAAAACCTTAACCAAGCTGCCTTAACAGACAAACAAACATACAAACACAGTGGGTTGCTGGGAAAATTGAGTTTTGCCTGTCACTGGGGCAGCTCTGCAATGCGGGTCCAAATGGTTAGCTGCAGGGCTATGAGAAAGCATCATTGGTTTACAACAAACTAAAATAAACACAGTGGCTTTCCCATGAAGTTAAATTTGTTCAATGTCAAGGACTGATGCTTATGAGATTTGATTTGTTCTAGATTCAATTGTGAAAATATCCCCTCCACTTTAAATGCTTGTGAGCCCAGAGGGCTGTATTTTTTGAACCTTCTCAAATGTTGTGGACACTTACTTGTTCCTGAAATCCACACGTCTGAGAGCACTAATACAGGACTGGTTGGTTTTGCTCGGTTTTGAATCTTTGGCATCATCGATTATTTCGAGTGAAAGGAATGACAGAATACCATGTTGGTGCAGACTGGTTATAAGCTCAGCATATCTGTTTTTCCTTCTCCCCAGGAATAAGCGTTTTACCTATTGCAAGTCCCTAGCAACTAGGCGTGGTCCATTACAGTGCCAGCACTGGAGTGTGGTAGAACTGATGTTTGGTGCATCCAGAGCCAGCCCTGTAAACTCTCTCATACAGGGGCCCCTACGGCTCTCTTTCTCCCTGCCTCCATTGGCCAGATCAGGAAAATTTACTTTCCTCTTTCTATTTCTTGGTGACAAAAGGGGCAGACCCATGGCAGCCATCGAATATCCACGTTCCAGAAAGCACTCAGATAAAGATACTGGCTTTTGTACTGATTAAGGAACCTTCTTGTGGCAAGAAAATGATATAAAATGTTAGTGCAGGCTCATGGAGACTGGTTAATGGTATCTCCTGTGTCTCAGAATGGCAGTCAAGGAGGGAGGAATGACAAGACATGGTGACAATTTCTGTCTCTCTGTTCTCTGCTCTGAACTGCAGATTAACTTGAAATTCTTCTTAAAATAAAGAATCATATGTAATGTTTGAAAAAAATTATGATGCTAATTATTTTTGCCTAATAATTGAGGAAAAACGATTGATTTTTCTTGTACCAGTGTGTTAAGGATAGTAGTAAAAATAATTTTTAAAACTATAATTAATTCCTATAGGTGATATGTCTACATAACTGAAAATTCTAAGTGGGAATGATAACCTCATGATTTCTTGTTTCCCGCAGAAAGTTTGAGACTTAATAACGTGTCTATTCCCCTGAAACCCTGCTGGACAAATGCATAGTGTCCCTACAGCAACTTCTCCCCTAGTTTCTGCACCAGTTACAAGTTTCAAGTATAAAGATTACTATTAAGTTCCATAGTAGTATGGATTTTACATTATGGTAGATTTTTGCTTCTCTTTCTCCCTCCCTCTTTTTCTTTCTTTCTCTTCTAGACAGGGAAGGTCATCCCCCCTTTTAATAGCCTATCAAAGCTAGCTCAAAGGAAGCATTTGTGAAAAATCACACCTACTAAAATATTGAGTATCATTTAACAAAGAATATCTGTTCTTCCTCTTATATGCTTTTCTGTGTGTGATTGGGTAGTTATAATGGTTCAGGCATTTGATGAAATTATTATATCCACTTTTCTCTCAACTAATTTACCAACTTGAAGTCCATTATTTTCAGGTTGAAAGATTTTCTTTTCATTTTCATGAGATTCTAAATTCTTTTATCACTTGGTCATGAAGAAAATCTAGTTTTGAATGCAATACATAAGCTGTATAGAGGAAAATTCTGAAAGATTTTATATCCCAGTGTTCAGAAGTAAAATAGTCACCAATTTCTTGTCTAGCAAATGATCTTTAATGGTGCTGAAAAGAATAGCCTGATAAACTGGGCACTTTTGAATAATGTCCCTGTGGCTCCAA
>CM052538.1:182507344-182533827 GCA_028533065.1 Trachops cirrhosus | reverse complement strand
TTATCACTTGGTCATGAAGAAAATCTAGTTTTGAATGCAATACATAAGCTGTATAGAGGAAAATTCTGAAAGATTTTATATCCCAGTGTTCAGAAGTAAAATAGTCACCAATTTCTTGTCTAGCAAATGATCTTTAATGGTGCTGAAAAGAATAGCCTGATAAACTGGGCACTTTTGAATAATGTCCCTGTGGCTCCAATGAATAAATCTATGGCATAGTCCATGGCTGACATAGGCTGGCTACATGTGACATTTTTCTAGCCACAGAAACGTAGTAAAATAATAACTATTATTTATTGAGGGTCTCCTGTTTCTAAGTCATCTCTAACTATCTCTGTTATCTCTTTTCATGCGGTATGTCCTTTAATTCTTGGTTTATAGATGAAGATATAAATGAACAAGTAACTTCCTCAAGATCATAGAAACAGGCAAGTGTTTGGCCAGGATTCCAACTTGGTTTCTGCCCCATTTTCCATACTCCCATGGAGAATATCTAACAAAACCGTGCAGTGATAAGATGGCCAAAGCTCACAGTGAAGCAGCATTGGTGTTTATTTGACTATACACAGACTTCTTTCATAGAACCGTGAGCAAAGTATATTTTTCTTTTAAAAAGCTTCAATTACTATATATTGTGGGTTGAAGTCGAACTGGCATCTAAAGTGACCTGCATTTTTCTGTGTAAACATTTAGGTTTGGATTTAATGTATAGGTTTACTCATTCAGCAGCTCCTCTAAGCAGAGGCAGCCCTGAGGCAGACATCAGGAGACTCCAGCCCTGTCCCGTAGCTGTTAGCAGGAGCCCAAAAGGCGGGTGTGGGATTGGGCTGAAGGCTTAACTGGCTTTCAATTGAATTCTTAGTACCATAGAATGAGAGGCTTGGAAAGACATTGAAGATCATGTTATCCAATTCCCTTATTTTGGAAAAAAATTCAAGACAACATGCAGGTAACGATCCATGTTCAGGAACACATCCTAAGTTAGCAGCAACAAAGCTTAGGTCACTCAATTTCTGGTGAAATTCTCTTTCCATTCTCCATTGAAATATGTGCTCTCTGGATACTGAGAAGAAGGCTTGTTATTTTTATGAGAATTTTATCATTTTGCAACCTGCATATCATGACTGTTGATAGCCATGAGTTATGAAAGACATATACTGCCACTATCCACACAATGACTAGTTTGATCCGGGTATGTGTTTTGTTTCTTATTTTCATCACAATTCTTGGCATTTTTCATAAATAAATCATGCATGTCTCTGCAAATAGTATTTTAGTGTAACATTCTTGGGGGATCTTGAGATAGCATCACTCAGAAACTTGTGCAGGAGTTGGCTTCCTACAGGACGGTCCTCTCTGGGATGTGGTCACGATGAAGGTGATGTAGGTGCAGGAGCGGTCGACTGGTTGAACTCTGGGAGTGTTGGTGTAAATGTTAGCGATGCCGCATCCTGTGAGGTCTGCGTGGGCGCAATTTGCTGAGCTGAACAGATGAACCAAAAATGTAACTTCACAATGTTTGTTTTTTTTGCAGATATCATTTCTCTTCCCTCCCTCCAAAACAGACAGCTGCTCTCCCCGCCCAACACACGCACACAACCTCACATGTAGCTTGTGAGGCTTAGTTATAAAACATGTCAGGTCAAATAATTATGAAGGTATTCTCTGGGGTGATGAAGTATATCTTGCATATTATGTTCTGTGCTTTTCTCTACTACATTCATATCTCCCCTCTATCAAATCTTATGTCTGTAAAAAGGGTGGAAGTTTATTTTACCTTTGCTTTGTACCTATGAATAAAACACCCGTCATTATGAATTCTTTTACACTACCCCTTTGTATTCCCAAATAACATATAACCTAAAAAATCTCACAAAAAAGAATGACAAAGAGAGGAGTCAGTGCTACATTTTAAATGGGCTTTAGTAGAATTCACTGACATTGCTGATCATTCTCTTCCAGTGGAAGGAACGTAGAGGGCAAAATACTGAATGGACGACCTGCAGCCAGCAGCAGCCTCTGAAACTGTTAGTCAGTGTCAGCAAATGAAACTGACAAAAGCGCCTGGATGAAAGATTGAGTAATTATTTTTCTGTGTTAATGGCCCTTTATTTGTGGTTTTTATGCCTATGTTTGTTAACAGTAATTGCTTCTCCTTTACTGTTTATTTTTAATGGGTCTCTCCAAAATGGGGCACTGACTACTGTAGGATTCATTCTCATTTTGTTTACCATAGCAAGAGCAGTGGACAAAACAGAACTCCCTGTCCTTAAAGGGAAAGCTAAAAATGTGCACGGGAGAAAGAAAAAAATCTGATACCTTTGGAAGTATGTACATGGGGTTTTTAAGTGGAAAAGCAATCAACGCACTGCACTATTTGTGAGCTGGTCTCACTGATCCATGGAGATTCAGCCCAATATAACTGTTTTTTTTTTTCTGTGTTACAATTACAGTCTTGGTTTTAGGGTGTCTATGGAAGAATGCAAAATAGATGGTTTTTAGTGCAAAATGAAATGCATATTCCCATATACTGCAATACTTCAGATCTTTCCCCTTTATTACATTATATTAAACTCCCTGAGCTCATGAGTTATCTATATCACAGTCGTCTTTGTATCATTGGTGCTTAGTACATATTTTGCAGATAAGTACTTGTTATTTATTCAGTAAATAACTAGCTACTGTTTGTTTCCAGACTGAGTTGAATGATTGCAGCCTCCAAATCAGTGAAGCGTATTTGACATAATGTGTCTAAAATATAAGAGAATACATTTATACTGGATACATTTAAAACCTAGGAAATGATTGTTTATCTGTACACTGATGTCTTAGTTTCTTAGGGCTGCTTTAGCAAATTTACCACAAACTGGTCGGCTTCAAACAATAGCAATTCGTTCTCTCGAAGTTCCAGAGGCCAGGATTTGAAGTCCGAGTGTCATCAGGGCCATATTCTCCCTGGCGGCCCTGGGGAAGAATTTGTTCTGGCCTCTTCCTAACTTCTGGTGCTTGCCGGCCAACCTTGGCATTCCTAGGCTGGAAGCTGTATCACTCCCTCCAATTTCTGCCTGCTTTCACGTGGCCATCCTCCCTCTGTGTGTCCCTGCGTCTTTGTTTTCTCATCGGAGGGCACTAGTCATTGATTAGAAGCCACTTTAACCCAGTACAACATCATCTAAACTATATTTGCAAAGAGTATTTTCAGATAAGGGTGTCCTTTTTTCTTTTGTGATCTTTGAAAAGATACAACTGACAAATGACAATTTAACATGTTTAAAGTGTACATCACGATGTCTTGGTATATGTTTACATTGTGAAAGGGTTCCTACACGTGAGTTAACATATCTATTATCTTGTATTTTTACTTTTTTAACTTTGTTTATTTGATGAGAGCATGTAAGTTCTACTTTCTTAGCAAATTTCAGTTGTATGATAATATTATTAACTGTAATCATTGTATTATGTGTTTGATCTTCAGACCCTACTTATCCTTTTACCCTTTTACCAAGCTCTCTGTATTTGCCCCAGCCATTGGCCTCTGACAAACGCCATCCTACTCTTTATTTCTATGAATTAGACTTTTTTTTTGAATTTCCACTTATATGTGATATCATGCAGTATGTGTCTCTCTGTGTCTGGTTTATCCCACTTAGCGTAATGCCCTCCTGGTTCACCCATTTCACTGCCAATGGCAAGATTCCCTTCCTTTTTCATGGCTGAAGAGTCCTTACCTTGGGTACTGTGAATAATGTTGCAATGAACGTTGGGGTGAAGATACACCTCTTCAAGGGAGTGATTTCATTGCCTTTGTACAGGGTGGGGCAAAATTAGGTTTACAGTAACTTCTATGGAAAATAATACAATAATCAGTAAATAATAACACAAGAATAAACCCCATGTATTGTCTACTTGCCTTCATCCTATATATAAACTCGAAAGTGGGATTGCTGGATCATGTAGTAGCCCCACTTTTAAACTCCTGAGGAACCTCCACACTGTTTTCCTTGGTGGCTGCACCAGTTTACATTCCCACCAACAGTGTATAAGGGTTCTCTTTCTGTGTCCTCACCAGCACTTGTTCTCATATGTCGTTTTGATACCAGGCATCTAACAATTGTAAGGTGATATCTCATCATGGTTTCTGTTTGTATTTTCTGATGATCAGTGATGTTGAGTACCTTTTCATGCACCTGTATATCTTCTTTGAACACCCATTCAGGTCCTTTGCCTGTTTTTAATTGTATTATTTGTGCATTTTACTATGGAGGTGTATGAATTCCTATATTCTGGACACTAGCCCTTTATCAAATATGTGGTTTGAAAACATTTTCTCTCATTCCACAGTTTTCTTCTTCCTTTTACTGATGGTTTCCATTGTGTGCACAAGCTTTTAGTTGTATGGAGTCCCACCTATTTATTTTTGTTTTCGTTTCTTTGCTTCTTGTGTGAAATAAAAAGTCATTGCCAAGGCCAATGTCTAGCAAGGTGCTATTTTCTTCTAGCAGTTTTACAGTCTTATGTTCAAGTCTTTAATCCATTTTGGGTTCATTTTTGTGTATGGTATGAGATCATTATTGAGTTTCATTATTTTTTATTTGCAGACATCCAGTTTTCCCAATATTGGAGAGATTATTGAAAAGATTATTCTTTCTCTATTGTATATTTTAGTGTCTTTGTACAAAGTTATTGATTGATGTCTTTTATGCCAATATTGTGTCGTGTAAATTGCTATAGCTTTGCCATAACTTGCAATTAGAATGTGTAATGCCTCCAGCTTTGGTTTTTCTTTGTCAAGATTGTGTTGGTTATTTTGGGTACAATGGAAAATATTGAGTAATTGTTCATAGCCTTTCTTTTTGGATAATTCATTATTCTAATAGAATCCTACCAAGAGACATGTGACATAAAGTTAAAAAAATAACAACAAAAACCAAACAAATAAAAACCCCAGGAGAGTATTTAGAGTGGTGGTTTAGGGTGGGCAGGTGACACAGCCAGCACGGACTGTCACTATTCCAAAGGGCACAGTTTGAAAAGAATGGACCCACAGGAGGATGAACTGCATCTCCTTCGAAGAGCACTCTGTGGGGATAGTTTCTTACACTCAGATTTGTCGTAAGAATTGGGAAGCAGAGGATTCAGTGCTAAGAGCAGATACATTTACCTAATAGACATGAGGCCAGAGAGTAAATGTCTCAGAAAGGAAGGCCTCAGCGGCAACTACAGCAGTAATGATAGCACCAGTGATTTTCTGAGGAATTGCTGTGTGTGCTGTTGTAAACACATTCCGTCTATGACATCACTTACTCCTCACCTTACTCTCTAAAAGACATACTATTAATTTCTTCATTTTTCTGATGATCACACTGAGACACAGAGAAGTGAAGTTAATTGATAAAGTGCTCCTTAGTGAATGATGGAGAAACACAGTGAAATTAAGCAGTCTGACACTGATTTTATCCTACTGAGTCTTGGCTGCATGAGAAAAATAGGACTATTTTTGTATTTTTTGGATTGTGGGACACTCGGTCGCTTCCTCTGTTAGTGAGTGGTATAACTTTGAGGGGGAGATGTTGTCCAGCCACAAGTGTGTGCCCTAGATAATTTAGTAAGCTTAGCTTTCTTCTGTCAACTTCACCTATCAAATATTTATTGTATGCCTATTATTCACTAGGCACTGAGAAAACTGAGCTTTCTTAGCTTGTCCTCCCAGGTGGCCAAGTGGTTTAGGAGACCACCCAGCCTCCTAACCCCTGACTGAAAACAAAAAGATGCTCTTCATGGAGGGTCTCACTGAGAGCTAGACAGCAAAGGATGTCATAGAAGTGATGCAAATAACGTAAAGTCATTTAAAATTATATACAGGGATTATACTTTAAACTGGATATCACAACTCTGCTTTTTCTTAAATATATGAGTTGAAGATTTGATTGAGTATTCTATGTTTGCATGCTGGGTTGAAAATGTATTTTATTTTTTTCTGTACAAATTATGTTCCTCTCTGACCCCCTCCTTCAAAAATATTGATTGGAAAAATCCAAGATCAAATTAATGATCACTATTCAAATAGTTAATGTGTTTGACTCAGACTATATCAAGAATCAAATATATATATATCAAATAACTCATTGAAAAGAATAGTGTGATTTAATAAATGTGTTTCCTTATTTTGAGTTAAAGTATTTGAGCCAAAATTAGCAGCATATCTTGTTCTTTTTCCACATCTTAGAATGAAATAAACCACAGGAAAGATAAGTTTCCTTTGTCTGATTTAATTGGTTTTGGAGAAATGTACCAGTGTAAAGCCACCTGACTCAAAGGGACAAGAGTGAAGAGATAGGAGTGAAAGTGCCATCAGAATTGGGAAGCAACAATGATGCAGTAAAAAACTTGCAGCTCCAAGGATACTCTGAGATACATTCTTAACCTTGCCACTTCCCTTTAGGAATAAACTAAGCAACTAAAAATGGATAGCCACATGTTATGTTCTTAATGCAAATAAGTCCATTAACATTATCTTTGTTGCCAGAACAATGTTTTTCTTAGAAAACTATGCCTAGATTATGAAGGTATTATTTTCCAAAACCAAGGGAGGGAAGGAAAATTGGTGCTATTTTAATTTGTCTTGCTTTCTTCACATCTACTGAATGGGGTTTTGTGCATGTGCGTGCATGTGTGAGCATGCACACTTAATTACCTTAATAATTTGAAGGGAAAAATGTATTGGCAGAGGTTCTCTGCAAATTTAGTTAGCCATGAAGAAATTGTCTAACTATTTGCATAGGCAATGAGAAAGAGGGAAAATGGTCAATTGAAAAGCATCCATTGAGTGCCTTCCATGAGCCAGACCCTATCCCATTATCTAGCTACACAAGGATAAAAAAGAACAGCTCTTGTCCTCAAGAAACTCAGTCAGAACAAGTAGCTGTATATAAACAGAATCAACACATCAAGACTAGCTTCCATGGTATTAAGTAGCTAAATTAAACTGTAGCATAGATATGGGAAGAGGAGTGTTTGAAAAAGCAGATTTGAGCCAATTTCTACAGTTATTTAATAGTAAGATTAAGAAGTTAATCATCCCTCTCTCCCTCCTATAGCCAAAGAAGTAGCAAGGTAAAAAACTTATATTAAAATATTTACTTATTTACTTTTCTTCTGTTTCATCTGTATATATTTTGTCTGTTCTGTGTTTATGTCTGCCCCAAATAGTTCATATGTTGAAAACATAATCCCTGATATGATGGTACTTTGCAGTGGGGCCTTAGGGAAATGATTAAGTCATGAGGGTGGAGCTCCCATGAATGAGATTCACGCCTTTGTAGAAGAGGCCCTTCAGCCACCATGTGAGGTTACAGGAAAAAAAAAAAAAAAAGCTTTCTAGGAGATGGGCCTGTACCAGACATTGAAGCTGCCAAGGCTGTGATCTGGGACTTCCCAGGCTTCAGAACTCTGAGAAATAAATGTGTGTTGTTTATAAGCCACCCGGTTTAGAGCATGTTTATCATAGCAGCCCAAACAAACCAAGCAGTCTAAAAAATTGGATAGAAATGGGGAATGTTATAAAGATTGTGAACCAGACAAATTTATTACAATGTGCATTTATTATGCACATTGATGTAGCCCCTTTCACTGTGATGGGAGAGGCACGTTGTAAAATGCAGTTTTGCTTTTCTAATCTTTAGAAGTGGTTCAAGGCTTGCAACCTTCCACCCTCTGTAGCTGTCGTTATGGTTTGAGAAAGAAAATTCTAATCTGTGAGGGACAGTGAGAAATGTGACCTGCACTGAAGTGCTCTGTGGGAAGCTGGGTCTCTGTGGCTCACGCACGTTTAATTGGTGGCGGATGAGTCCACAGAGGCGGATGGGCGGCTGAGATGTGCTTTTAGATTAGGAAACATTGGCGGTACACCTTCCTTTGGTAAGAAGCCAGCTCTGGGAACTTTCACAGCACTATTGGAATATGTAAAAATGCCACACCAAACCTGCGCAACAATCACAGCTCTATAAGTCTAGATTTTTCCATTCCTCTTTTAATTTTCAGATTAAGTCCCAAGTTAAACAACGTGGGCCAGTCAGTCCACGCACTCAACCAGGAGGGTTTGTATTTGAATATTTGGTTATTTGCACAACTTTTTCCTGTTTTTTAACACTGGAAAAAATAGTAACACCACTACTACATTCTGATTGGGGTTTCTTTCACAAATGAAGCTTTGCTGGAAAAGTCTCTTGCATAGCCAACATGCAATGTGAGAAGAGATGTTTCAATCAACATTTCTCAAACTACCCGAATTGAATAGTTTTTTAAGCTTTTTTTCTGTTTAAATTTCCAATAACTTGAAGACCATAACTTTTGTAAAAATCCAATAAAAGTTACTAGGAAATGAAATGCATTATTGTTAAAAGTCATCAGCTTGTTAAATCTTTGTTTTCATTTTTCCCCATGAAAGATGACCATTCTCCTGCTCCTTTCTTCATATTGAGTAGATTTGCTATTTTAATGATGCTAGTATATCCGTTCCATTGAGGCCTGAGATGAAATTTTTTCAAAACCTTTATAAGTACATTTTGCTATATAATGTGATTATGAAAATTGAAGTCTTGTTTTCTTGGTGAAAGAAATCATTTCCTACTCTTTTCTTCTAATTGCAAGGGCAATTACACTGAACCTCATTCACATAAAAATGTATTAGAAATTTATTAATATGTTACAGGCTCTGTAGTAGAATTCAGTACATAAAAAGTTTCCAAACATGGCCTGTATTTGTGATTTAAGAGTTCAAAGTATTTATTTTTCTTCAGGTCCTTTTCTTGAGCAAGGGGTACTCTATTATCTTTGTGTGCTATGTGTTGCTACGTATCAACACTAGGCCACAATAAACCATGGTTTTTAGTCCAGAAAGATAGCGGTTTTGTGATGTGATGGAAGGTACTAGGATTAAGAAGACTTGAGCTCGTCTCCTGGCTTCTGTTAGTGCTACAACCTGGTTAAGTTCATTAGCCTTATTGAGCCTCAAAAAAAAAAATGAGGCTTTTATCACTTATCTCTGAGTGGTGTTATGAAAATGAAGTGAGAAAAAATATGGGCTCTATTTGTCTTAGTCTGCTCAGATTCCCATAACAAAATGCCATATACTAGACAGCCTAATAGTAGAAACTTACTTTTTCATAGCCGTGGAAGCTGAAATTCCAAGACCTCGGGGCCGGCATGGGCCGGTTCCGGTGGGCGCTCTCCTCCTCACTCACAGATGACCTTCTTCACACTGTGTGCTCGTGTGGCCTTTCCTATGTAGATAGATGGGTTTTAATCCGAGTTTGCATTCCTAACATAACCCCTGTGACATCCAGCATTACGGAATAAAGCTTGGTGTTTGGTACCCTATAGCTATGCAGCTATTTTCTTTGCGATCCATATGTTTAGGAGTCAAGGACTATAAGAAGGTGAGCTGCAAACAAAGTATCTCATGGGAATGTTTTTGTTTTGTTTGTTTTTCATTGTTGTTTATTTGTTTAATTTCCCCTGTTTAGTGTTTTAAAATACTTAGGGAAACTGGTAGAAAAGATCAACTATAGCTTGGCGTAGCAATGTTTCTTTTTTCGGTACTGATTCTGTCCTTACTTGTATGACCTTGAGAAATTCCTGTGATGCCCTCTGCCTCAGTTTCCTTTGTGACATTGAGTTATTGTATTCAATTTCCAACTTGAGCTAAAACTATTGATCACATCACGCGATGATACCTGCAAGACGGATTCTCTGCAGGGATAAGCATTTACAAAATATTAGCTTACACTTCTAAAACCTATCTCAAAACTTATTTAATGAGTGCCTAATCAGTGCCAAATGCTATTTATCTTCACAAAATTCCTAAAGTATCGATTCCTCTCCCCTCTTCTAACAAGCGAGAAGTAACCTTAGGGAGCTGCATGACTTGCGTTCAGGACCGTAAGGTAAAAACTCAAATGCCCTGATTCATTGAGCTGCTAGATAAAATCTGGCTTTTCCTGGCTTTGTGAATCCATATTCATGGGCTGCACATCTTCCGTATGTTAAAGAACAAAGAAAAATATCAGATGACTTCGGTGGTGAGTTTTCATATCCTACCAGATTATGCAATGTCTAACCCAACAATCAAAAACAAGGCCGTGGGTCTCTGTGCTCATTCTTGGCTCCCATCGCAAGAGCTGTATTTTTAAAAGGAACAATTTTGAATTTATCTCTTCAACCCCACCCTTTATAAATGTACCGTTGCATCTACCAAGAATTTAGGAACATTAATTTGCTCTTATCAGACTTCCTCTCTAAACACACATTGCAAAGGACTGCTAACTTCATTTTCTTTCTGTTTAGTTTCATTTCTTCCTTCTTGGGATTTCTGTTTAAAAAAGCTTTTAGCAGTCTTCAGTTGCATATGGTGCATATGCTGATGAAATAGGCAAACCAGCTTGAATAAAACAAGAATAAAAATAAACCACATGGAACTAAACTCCAAACTTTATGGGAGGTCTTCAATGGTGCTGCTTTTTTTTTTGCACATGCCAGTTATTCCTGTTCTGTTGAGAAACCAGGAATGGAATCCTCCCAAATACCCAACTACAGGAAGAAAGATGGCATTGTTCTCCCAATCAAATAGTCTAACTAAACCTTGAGTTCTGGACGGTTCTTCACATTACGAGATTTACAAGTTCTGTTAATAAAGGAAAACCTTTGGGAAAAAATGAGAATTACTGAATGTGCTTTGTTAAAAGATGAGCTTGGAAATTTCTTTTTGACATTATAGTATATAAATAGATAGGTACTAAGTATACAGGCCACAAAGTAAAGAGTAATGTTTAGATCTTAGCTACTTAAGAAGCCATGAAGAAAACGGAATTTTGTAGTGAAATCCTTTTGGCATTGTCTTCCTGCAGACTGTTTCCAAAACACACAGAACAGTTTATATCCTCAGGGATCACTTTTCTCTAGTTGCTTTGTATGTTTACACAAGTTCAACTACTCATTGCATTGTCTATTATAACAGAAAATCTATGTTATGCATCCAGGTTTGGATTCACATGACTTACCAAACTGGGTGAAGATGTGCACACAGAATGTGTTAGTCTTTGGATGATATTTCAGTCTGTACAGGGAGAGGAGAGGAAAAGCACAGAGGAAATGAGGAGAGAATTCATGCTGAGTGGCATCACTTGGAGATCCCACAACATCCCTGTTCTTCGCTTCTTAAATGGAAATCAATCAGGAAAGCAGTTGAAAATTATTGGACATGCACAAGACAGGGAGGAAAGAGAAACTGTAGCATATTCTCTAGAGTTTTAATCATGATGGTGTGATAAGACAAGAATTTAAATAACACATGTTAGGGATGTGAGAGAAGTCTGCATGTTTAATTTAGGACTACTTTCCATTTAATCATGAACATGACAGAAGCTTCAAAGAGAAGCTAAGACATTACCTTTCAGTGAAGGCACTTGTGATTTTAAGAGAATGAAGGGAGTGGGGATGCTGTGCAAGGGACCAAGAACTGTTAGAATAAAAGGGAGAAAATATAAGTTATATGCAGGATATGGAAAGAAGATGACTTTCACTTCAATTCTGGTTTAACTAGGACAAGTTTTGAAAAGTCAGATGCTTTTATGGGGCAAAATGATAATATAAATGAGAAAAGCAAGCTGAGATACTATTTTCCTAAAGGTACTCACTTTAAAAATTGCTTATTAAAAAAGTAGAAATATTTTTCACTTCCAAAAAGAAAAAATATTTTTTTCTTTTCTCTTATTTCTTCCTGTTATATGGGCACACAATAATAATATTTCTTCTATTAAAAAAGCAACAATGTAGACACGTGGGCAAACCTCCACTAATGCTCAGCCTTCCATCAGAGGACCCTGGAAAGTTCAGATGGACCCATCTGCTTCGGCTCCTGCTCTGCAAGGCCAGCTGCTACTCAGCCCTGGCTATTGCGAGATGACATGGTGAGGGAAAGGATCCATGAGCCCTAGATCTTGAACTTTTTCAGAGAAACTCATATATAAGTTTTAGTGTAAACACTCTCAATGGTTTTATTGATGGTTCAATCTTTTTTAAAACACTGTGTAAGCCAAACAGTGCATATCTATACACAAGACTGCCCTCATCAGAGAACGGTGCCATAGAACCTCAGAGATAAGAACTTTTAGGAAATAAATGGAATTAGTCTTTAGGTTTCAGTGTATGGTTTCAGATCCAGGCTCCTCCACAGAGCCCAGATTTGATTCATTTGGTAAATGCTAAATCCATTCTATTTGCATAACATGTTCTCTAAAGCATTTTCATTTGGAACTGATTGTGTATTTGAGAGTGAAGGAAGAATGTATTCCAGGAAGCTAATGTTTCCTTCTGTGAAGAGCTGCTTTTCCAGGGGGTTGACAAACTCCCGGGTCTGGCCTTTCAGCATTTTCTTCTATGTGCCGAGTAGGTTCTAGGAGAATAGATCATTTTTATTGCTATATGCAATATTTCGATAATAAACTTTTAAGCTCTATTTATTGAACTACACAAACCATACCATTACTTACTGGGCTAACACCAATACCTTATCTAATGGGAGAGATAAAGAGTGATGTCAGTAAGAAATTTTAAAGAGCATCTGATACTTGGAAGAAAAGAGTAATCAAACTACCTAGTATTTATTTTCTCCTGTATGCTGGCATTAGAATATTGATTGATACTCTCATACTTATCTCATACAAGGGTATGTTGTCTCATTGCTTGTGTGGGAAGCTCTAAATAAGTGTTTCCTCGGTGGTATGAAAACAAATTTTACTGCCTGGGCAGAAAATATCTGATATTGCAAGAGATTTCAGAAGGACAGTGAGAGGAGAAAAAAAAACTTTGGTGCTATAATATTTGAAGCTGACTGATGATTACTAGATAATTTATGAGCATTTGTCCTCATTTAAATATAGATCTGACAAGTGGGGGGTATATTTTAATGCTAGACGAGAGGTAAAATGCATATAATGCTTCATTATTTTTCAATGTATTTTTGTCTTCCCTAGATCAGTTGATCTATAATATGTAAAATAGCACCGTGTACCCTGGGGGGAAAGTGGTATGTGTGTATGTTGAAAGAGAGGTTCAGGAATCATTACCCTTGTCTCGCAAATGAGGTCATTTAGCTGAATCTGAGTGATGTGCCCATAGTTTCACAACTAGTTATTAGCAGAACTGAGCCTCCTGGCTCCCTAGCCACAGTGATTTCTATCACAGTAATAAATATATTTGCCACTCCAGTATCCATTCTTTGCCTCTCCCATTATGTATCTGCCAGTGGTTTGAGGCAAATTATCCTCATTCCCTCGCTGATCTAAAGTAATCTTCAGAAACAGATGCCCATTTCAAAGTGATTGGTTCAAGATGGACACAGAGAACTAAGTTAAGCCCACGGTTTTTGTTTGAGATGGTGCGGATAAACAAGTTCGCTTTCATTCATAAAGCACACTGAGCAAATGAGAAAGCATCTGGCCCTGGGAGCTGCTTGCAGACATGCTGCAGCCACACGTGCAGCGAGCTGCCTGTTGAAGGCTGAGAAGGGATTGACGCTAAGAACCACAGGCAGTGTACATATTGAAGCTCCTGGATCCAGGCTTGAGTGGCTTCTTTTTTAATATACTCTACAGATTAAGAATGTAAATCCTTTGGTAACTGAAGCCAATTTTGTTGTAGTTTCTATTATTCAGAACAAAAGTACTCAAAGCATGCAAAGCTGTATCGCAGACATGACCCTCTTTTTGTCAAAAAAAAAAAAGCTTTAGGTTGAATAAGGGACATTAACAAGCATCATGGGTAACTTCTATCAGACTACTCCCAAATACTTTTGAAGGCATAGTGCAGAGAAAAGCAGCATGGCCATATGAATATTTTGAGGGAATTCTGAGTTAAAGTGGGTTTGGGTCCATGTAGCAGACTGGGTTGAACATGAAATTAAAGACAGAGAGATTTTCTCTGCTGCATCTCATTGCCGGCACTCATCTGGCTCCCAGAAAGGAAGCTTTGCAAACAATGAGAGGCAGTGCCCTTGGGGCACAGATGCCAGCTGACTATGGGAACACCATCAGCCAAGGCAAAGGTGAATGAAGCTCCTGCAAGTGACTCTAAGTACATTGCCATTAGCTCCAAAGGGGGGAGTGAGGGAGCTGGCCGAGTAACAAAATGCATTAAAATATGACCTAGTAGAGCAGACACATTGGTTTGTAAACATTTGTGTATGTGTGTATGTGAATCCTTTTCTGGAAGTTGCCAAGAACTGAGAAAGACCTGAGATTTTGCCTTACACACTATCAAGTTAGCGTGGTGCTGTTTTATGAATTTTTTCAGATGGCATGAGACTCCTGGGTCAAAGACAAAGCAATTTAGGATTTATTGCCCAATTAACATGAACACCAGGTAACCTTGACTGCAAGTCTCATATGTGTGGTGCAGAAGGGCCCAGGTGAATGTGGCACACACAGTGGATTTGCATCACACCTAATGAATCCTAACCTTAGGGAACCCAACTCTTATATGGAGAGCAGGAAATCTACCCTCTTCTCTGGAGATACATACACTATCTCCATCTTGTAAGGCTGTTAACTATGCAAATATCCCTGAAAATATAGTCCAAAACAAAAAGGAAGGTAGACTTTCTTCTTGTAAGATATGCAGAATTACAAGACACCCACAGAACACTGTCTGCCAACAGAATTTCCCAGTATTGCCTAGGATTCTAGTATCAAAAGGTGGATATTGAAATGTTAAGAGTTTTCATGCTAAAAAAATGAGCCTATTATAACTCAAAGTAGAAAATAAATGTCCGTAATTTCATAGTGAAATAATAAATAATTGAATAAATTAGTATTTGTGGGAGAAGGTGCTTTTCCCTCAGAGAGGGGAAACATAACTCTGTAATACAGGTATGAACAGAGCATTGACTTTCTTCCAAAGTATACAGTGTGGAAGTGGGGAGGGTAGGTGAGTAACCTTACAGTGAGGAAACTGTTGAACATGAACTCAGCCAGGTGAGCAAGGCCAACATCAATAGTCACATCATGTTGATAGCATGTACTCTTAATAGTCTATGATGAAAATGACACTTTACTTCCAATAACGCATGGCTCAACCTTATCATGAAAAAATAACAACATGAGAAAAATTCCAAAAGAAGAGCATCCTGCAAAACATCTAGCCACTACCTCTCAAAACTCAGTGACCAGAGCGGAGCGGGGAGGGGGATAATGGGGGAAAGAAGGGGAAGGGTCAAGTCAAGGAACATGTATAAAGGATTCATGGACAAGGACAATGAGGGGAAGATTAAATGTGGGAGAAGGGCAGTGGGTAGGGCAGGAAAGAGTGATGGGGAAAAATGGGGACAACTATGATTGAACAATAAAAAATAGAAAAAAGGAAATATGCAATCAGGGAACAGGTGAAATCTCATACACTGTGGAAAACAGACCGGCAGTTCCTCAAACAATTAAATATAAAATTACTCTATGATCCAATAGTTTCACTCCCAGGTATATGCCCCAAAGAAGTGAAAACACACATGCACAAAAACCTGTGCGTGGAAGTTCATAGCAGCGTTATTCACAATAGAAGACACAAAGTAGAAATAATAGAAGCAACCTGAATATCTACCAGCTGATGAACGGCTGAACAAACTATGGAGCACCCACACGACAGGATGTCATTCATCAGTAAAGACCAATGATGTTCTGACATATGATACAACACGGATCAACCTTGAAAACAGGCAAAGTGAAGGAAGCCAGTCACATAAGGCCATATATTTTATGATTGCATTTATGTCAAATGTACAGAATAAGCAAATTCAAGAGAGCAGAAAGTAGGTTAGTGGCTGCCTAGGTCTGAAGGGGGAGTGGGTGGGAGCGGTGGAGAGCGGCTGCTGAAGGGTGTGAGATTTCTTTTTACAGAGATAAACATACACCAAAATTAGATCATGCTGATGTTCGCACAACTCTGGGAGTATACTCACTACCACTGACTTCTATGCCTAAAATAGGTACATTTTGTGGCATGTAAATTATATCTCAATAAATCTTTTAAACATTAAAAAAAACTTTCAAAGTCATCCAAAACAAAAAAAAGTCTGAGAAACTTCCACAGGCAAGCAGAACATAAATAGATATGATCAGTGAATGTAATATGGTAAGTTAGATGGACTCTTGGAACAAGAAAAGATAACTAATTTAAAACTAAAAAAAAATGAAATAAATGATGGACTTGAGTTGATCATGATGTACCAATGGTATTTATTTAACTGCAATGAATGTATCATAGTAACATAAGATGTTAATAATAAGGGAAACTGGATGTGGAGCATCTAAGAAGTGTTAGTACTAACTCGATTTTTTAGATAAGTGTAAATCTATTCTAAAAACTAAATTTTATTTTAAAAATTATGAGTCTTTCCATGTCCCAGAAATTATATCTCCGGGTATATAATCAACAGAAACATAGACATATATTAATACATGTAAAACAATATTTATAGAATTACTATTTTTAATAGTTCCAAAATAGAAATCATTCAAGTCTTTCAATTTTATAGTGAATACATATACTGCGGTATACTCACCCTGATCCTCTATTCAACAATAAGAATGAATAAACTACAACTGCATGTACAAATTTAGATAAACTACACACTGTGCAAAGGAAACTATTTATAAAAAGCATGTATACTCTAGGATTCTATTTATATAAAACTGAAATAAGCACAAGTTACCTGCAGTGCAATAAGGCAGGAGAGTGAGCACCCACATGGACAAGTGACTGGTACAGGGTCTGGAATATCTTCGTGCTGGAAGTGCTGGTCGTGTTTCTCCTTTGATCTCAGAGCTGGTTCACGAATGATCAGTTTATGAAAATTCATCAAGCTTTGCTCTCATGATTTGGGCACTTTTTTATATATGGTATATTTCAAAGATTTTATTTTATTTTTAATTGTTGTTCAATTACTGTTGTCCCCATTTCCGTCCCATTACTCTCCCCTGCCCTATTCACCCCCACCTCCCACATTCAATCCTCCCCTCCATTGTCTCTGTCCATGGGTCCTTTATCCATGTTCCGTGATGACATTTCCACTTCTTTCCCCCATTATCCCTCCCACCTCCCCTCTGGTTACTGTCAGTTTGTTCTTTATTTCCATGTATCTGGTTACATTTTGCTCACTTGTTTGTTTTGTTGATTACATTCCATGTATTGGTGAAATCATACAGTATTTGTCTTTTACCACCTGGCTCATTTCACTTAGCATAATGCTCTCCTGTTCCATCCATGCTTTTGTGAAAGGTAGGGGTTCCGTCTTTCTTTCTGTTGCATAGTATTCCGTTGTGTAAATGTACCACAGTTTTTTGATCCACTCATTTACTGAGGGGCTTTTAGGCTGTTTCTAGCACTTGACTATTGTAAATCGAGCTGCTATCGACATTGGGGTGCATAGGTGCTTTTGAATTGGTGATTCAGGATTCTTAGGGTATAATCCCAGCAGTGGAATTACCTGGTCCAAAGACAGTTTGACTTTTAGTTTTTTGAGGAAATTCCATACAGTTTTTCACAGTGCCTGCATTCCCACCAACAGTGCACTAGGGTTACCTTTCTCCACAACCTCGCCAGCACTTGTTGTGTTGCTTTGTTTATGACAGCCATCCTAACCAGGGTAAAGTGGTATCTCATTGCGGTTTTAATTTGCATATTTCTCATGGCTAGTGACGCTGAGCATCATCCGTTCATATGTCTCTGGGCTCTCTGTATGAACTCTTTGAAGAAGTGTCTGTTCAGGTCCTTTTCCCGTTTTTTAATCGGATGGTTTTTCTTCCTGGTGTGGAGACATGTGAGTTCTTTATATATTTTGGAGATCAAACCCTTGTCTAAGGTATCCTTGGCAAATATATTTACCCATATGTTTGGTTCCCCTTTCATTTTGCTGATGTTTTGTTTAGCTGTGCAGAAGCTTTTCAATTTGATGAAGTCCAATTTGTTTACTCTTTCCCTTATGTCACTTGCTCTAGGGGACATATCAGTGAAAATATTTTGTGTGGGATATCTGAAATTTTCCTGCTTATATTCACCTCTAAGACTTTTATGGTATTATGACTTATATTCAAGTCTTTTATCCATCTTGAGTTTTTTTGTGTGTATGGTATAAGTTGGTCGTCAAGTTTCTTTTTTTTTTCATGTAGCTGTCCAGATCACCTAACGCCACTTGTTGAAGAGGCTATTTTTACTCTATTTTATCCTCTGACCCCTTTTGCTGAATATTAACTGACCGTAGAGACAACATGGGTTTATTTCTGGGCTCTCTGTTCTGTTCCATTGATCTATGTTCTGTCCTTATGCCAGCACCAGTCTATTTTGATTACAGTACCCTTATAATACAATTAGATATCAGGTATTGTGATCCCTCCTACTTTTTCTTTAAAAAAAAGTTTTCATCACACTCACAGAATGCCCCAGCATGGTTACATCACAGGCATGAAGAGAAGCTCTGGAACGAGAAGCTTTAAAACAATTGATTAAGCTCTCCAAAGGCATGCATTAGCGTAAAAGGACATAGATCAAGAAAGAATAAAAGAGAAAGGAAAAAGTTAGAAATAATGTAGGGAATGTTGTCTTGTCTTTTGAAGTGAATTCTTAACTTTAGCTTTAATTTCCTAAAATAAAAAATGGGGTATGGCAGCCTGTAGAGTAAGAGGATCGCAAGTGATAAACGATTATACACTTATCGGTAAGGTGTTGAGCAAGTTCAGCGCTAATGACTGAAAATGTTGCTTCACTCTTCTAAGGGGATGATGAGATCATAGGGTCACCTTTTCTCCTAAATGTCACATGGTCCTCACAGTGCCAAACAAATGGTATGTCACCTTCAATCATTGCATGTGCTTTTTTTAGCACACAGGTATTAAATGAACAAGTCTCAGGATAACACAGCACTTACTGTTCATGAATGCTCATTCAGAGAGTTGACATAAAACATGAGCTCTCGAAACAGATTGCCTGAACTCAAATCCTGGTCCTACTACTTACTAACTATGGCACCTTAAGCATGTAATGTAACATGTTTGTGCCTCATTTTCCCCATAAAGGACTGGTGCTATTAATAACATCTTCATAATAGTGTAGTAATAAAGATGAAAGGCAAGCTCTGTATGTATTAATAATGATCATATATCAAGCCCTGAAAATTAACTCATTAAATCATAGAACAAACATTCAAGAAAGTCATTCTTACCGCCCTTTTATAACATGGGAAACTGAGGTTTAGAACCCTTGAATGACTTGTCTAAGGTCACACAACCTGTAAATGGTGGAGCAGAATTCTACTTTCACATGAGCACTGTCCCTCCTCACCAGCCCCTTCTTAGGCCCCCAGACCCCCTAACAATGCTTTACACTATTAAGATAGGTTCTGTCATCAGGGGTAGGATTCAGTCTTTTATATTTTTGAAGAACTCTAACTCCTCTTAGGTTGCTCTTTTCAGCGTCCATTCCCCATTATTTTGAGGAAGACCTACGTGTTAGCTTATCTAATTCTTTATTCAGGTGAATTAAATCCACTTTTCTCATCTTCTCGCCTTTGTGTTGATGAAAACCAGTGCTCATTATCCTCAGAATAAAAGGCGTCTTGTTATGTGAAAAAGCAATTATTAATCATACAGCAGATAACAACTAAATCTAAAATTTCACATATTCAAGAGCTAATTAAGGGGCCTTGGGCCATGCAACTTCATTCTGCACAGCTGATCTCTGACCTCTCTCCACCTCATTTTAAAATTATTCAAGATAATTAGTCACCTCATTATATTTACCCATGGCAAATCTTGAAAGTTCATCAATTACATTTCTATGAAATGCTTCCTGGCCCTTGGGTGAATTAGCTTTGACAATGTGCTGAGTCTTATCCTGCATCCTTACTCTGGGTCTAATATATATTTGGAACTTTAAGAAGCAGAGTGAAAATTTGATTTTATTTTTACTGACTCATTTTGAAAAATAAAGCACTCTTGTGACTTTCATTCAGGAAAGAAATAGAAGTTAAAACTGCAAAACGCCATGCACAGAGCCAATTTCTAAATTTCCACAAGCTCAGATTTTGACTTAAGAGTTTTATAAAAAATTTACCTGAGTACAAGAGTTTGCATTGTTATACTTTTCAAATCATCACAGAAACTTTGCTCATTTTTTAAAATTATTTTGCTTTATGTGAATGAATGCTACAAATTGATACCAAGATATCACTCTTTTTTGGTTATCATACTTCATAAGATACCTCGTTGCTATCATTACTTTGATTGTATAATATGTACTAACCTTAACAAGTGACTCCTTGTTTCAAATTGTTTAAACTACTACTGTTACTTACATATAAAGGCATGGAATATCTGTTATAAATCCTGAAAGTCTCAAGTCAAGAGGGGTGCTTGGAGTGTTACATGACAAATAGTTCAGGACCCAGAACTATTACCAACACAGGCTCCCCTGACTCAAGGATAGCTACACTTAAGAGCAGCAAAGAATCAGAGGTAGATCCAGTCTCATGAAGACCACAAAGCATCTTAGAGTCAGCACTGGCTTTGACTATATTAAGGTTATCTGCTCCCATTCCAACTGATCTAAAAGAAATACAATGAACTTTCTCTGGAGAAAACCGACCCCATTTGGAAGTTCTACAGTGTATCACACGTAATGTCTGGCATGCAAACAACATTTGCTAAGCATAACAAGAAATAAGTTCAAGAAAAAGAAGAAATAGACAGATGATCCAGTTATTGGAGTAATTATACATAAAATAAAAAAAACTGTTATTAGTATATTCAAGCAAATGAGTGACATGTTGGACATTTGTTTTCAGGTAATTAAAATCACTGAAAAATAGTATAATGGAATTGTAGGAAATGCAGTAATTGAAATTCAAAATTCAATAGATGAGTTCAACCATAATCTGTAAAGGTGACTAGACAATTGGAAAATGAGCTAGCTGAAAATTTATAGTTGAAGGCATGCAGGGCAGAAGAGCTGAGAACTATGTAAAAGAATACAGAGATACGTAGGGTTGGTGAAAAGTATATTTGCAGTCCCAGAAGCATAGGGGATAAGGTATGGAGTAGAAATAACATTTAAAAAGAAATATTTTAAGATAAAATATTGGGGTAAGAGTTTCCCAAAACTGAAGGGTAAGAGTTTCCCAAAACTGAAGAAAGAAATTAACTTATAAATCTAAAAAGCACCTCAGAGCTCAAATAGATTAAATATGAGGGTAATCGCATCTAAATGTATTAAAGTAACACTACTGACTTCCAATGCCAAAGACAAAATAATGTGAACAGCTCAGAGTGATGCATTGCTTCGGGTCAACAGCAGTATGACACCTGACATTTCAACAGTATGAAAGTTGAGAAAGAGTAGAATTATTATTATTAATCTTTCAGATGATAAAATAACTAAAATGGTGACAAAATAAAGACATTTTTGACATATGTGATAAGTGAATGAATTTGTCACCAGTAGACCGATACTAAAGCAGATACTGAAAGAAATATTTTTAGGCTGAAGAAAAAATAACCTCAGATAGAAAAATTGAAATGGATGGAGGAGTAAAAAGTGATGAAAGGCTAAAAGTGTGCACATATACAAATGAATAGACTAAGTAATTCAATAACAAATGTAACAGTAATAATACTGATCATAATTCCAGTAATCATGAAGTGGTGAAGGGGGATGTCTTATGAGCTATAATAGTTACAAAAAGGCAAGGGAACTGATAAAAGGAATAAGGGATGAAAGGAAAAAATAAGACCTTCATTATTTACAAATTACATCATTGTTTATGAGGGAAATTCAAAGTAATCTACAAATTGGATGTTGAACTTAGGTTAATATAATAAGTGTTTTAAGTAAATCAATATACAAAAATTGTATTTCATTTACCAGAATCTAAAAATTAGGAAGTAATATTTTAAAAGAGGCATGAGGTCCTTGGAGATCTAATTGTTTATGGTCTAAGCAAGCAATGATTCTCTAACTTTTATGCATAAGAATCTCCTGGCTTGTTAAATGTCCATTTTCTGTCCCTACCACCAGAAAATCTGATTCACTAGATCTGTGAAGATGCCTATAGGAGACCATTCTGCATGGCGTGGGCCCAGCTCCCACTCAGAAATTCACAGAACCCATGCCCACAGATAGGTTCTCCCATGGAGAATCAGGACTGCAATGTACCTAGGCCGCTTTGAAACTTGCTTTTGCTAAAACTCCTTCACCCTGAATTAAGGACATTTACTGCAAAGTAACTTCCTAAAATCCATGCTAAACCTTCCAAGGATGAGTGTAACTGGTTCAACCACTTTTTCCTTTGCATTTGCAAATATCCTTCTTCAGTGATGTGATTAGCGGTGTAGTCTCTTTTGTTTTCTATAAAAGGTAACCACCTAAAGCGAATCTGTGCATTGTAAAAGAGGACCATCATGTAATGTGCCCAGAAAAGAAATAAAGGCCGGTTACGACAAGGACTGAGGTTTTTGCTCTTCTTGAGAGAAAAGCCATGCTGTCCCTTTTCCTCCACAGACTTGGTAGTCTGTGTGAATTTGTCTCATGTCTCATTCACAATGTGGTGGACCCCACGAGCCAGGATCTGCATCAGATGCCCACCCAAAATCTGCATTTCCAGGTAATTCTGGGGCTGCTGGCCTGGGGACCAACTTTGGGAAGCACTGCACTGAGAAAGCCTACTTTCTCAGAACTTACACATTTCTGTGACTCATTTTATAACTAACAATTTTTCTTTTCTCATAATTTCTATAGTTTACTTTAATCTTTTATTTTAATTTGGAACATCAATTTCAGCCAACATCTATTGAGAGGCAACAATATTAACACCATTCTAGGTGCTTGAGATTTATCAAATAATCAAATGAATAATAAAAAAGGAAAGAAAAGAAAAGAAATTTTCCACCCTCATGGGGCTTTTATTTAGTATTTATAGTGAGAAATGTGAAAATCATTGTTTGTACTGAATTTGAGAGGCTTTCCCACAGAGTTTTTTTAAATTATGGCCATCTTATTTCACCCACCTCACTCATTAACAGCTCATGAGCTTTTTTGTAACAGGGTTGGGGGGCTGGGAAAAAAAGGTTAAGGGATTAAGAGACGAAAACCTCACAGACAGACACAGTAAGGTGATTACCAGAGGGAAAGGGGGCAGGTAAGAGAGGATAAATGGGGGATGAGTGATGATGGAAGGAGACTTGGCCTGGGGTGGGGAACACACAGTACAATGTACAGATGATGTATGAAAGGATAGTACAACTGAAACCTATATAATTTTATCAACCAATGTCACCCCAATAAATTCAATAAAAATAAAATAAATTTTTAAAAAAGATGACACACATTGCAATTAAATAAATAAATTTCTGTCCTAAAAAAGATGCATGATTAAGACATATAATACATATTTTCATTACTTATTTGAATTATATTTAAATACTCCCTGTTTGTTTGTTTTATTCATAAATATGTAGCAATGCCAGAGGAAATGCTCAAACTTTCTCTACTTATGAAAAAATTACCCAGGACTGCAATTCTTTAGGGTTTTCCTGGCACTTAATATTAAGCATATTAAGAAAAATAGTATGTAAACCAACATGGAAAATATATGGCTACAAATTTCACTACCACTCTTTTGAAAACCTGGATTAAATAGTAGCTGCTATATTTGTTTCCAATATGGTTAAAGCTGGGGATATCAAGAACATGTTCTCAGTGTTTTTGTTCACATACTTTTTGCTATTTTTATTTTCACACATGGGTAAATAAATTCATATACACTTGCATAGATAATATGGTTTGTAGAGTGTTATATTAAGTCCATTATAAAATACAGTTCAAAATTTAGTAATATTAATCATATAGACAACATTTTTAAAATTTGCTAGTTAGTTATTTATTAAAGCACCGACACATTCACTTATATTATAGTAGAACCATAAATTAGTAATATGGTAAGAAATGCCTACAGAATGTTCTACTATCAAGTGGTTGATGGAGGGAATAAGATCAGAAAGTTGGGTGGCGCAGTATAAGAACCGAAAAGTAAACTGTGTTTAGGACATGAAAGTCTTTGCATACTTTGATAAGGAGTTTGACCTCTAACATTACAATCTGAGAGTCTGAATGCCTATTTCTTCTCTACCATTTAATTACCAAGTGACTTTGGGCTTCTCCCATAGCCCTTCGGATTGTCAATTTCCTTATCTGTAAAATGGATTTAATAACATCACTTCAAAGGATTGCTTTGGAGTAAAAGTTCTTAGCTCAGAATTCATCACATAGATAAGGAAGTAATAAAAGTTAGCTACTATAGATATTGATGCATATTAATTACAGACAGCTAAATCTGTTCACTGAGTGAGAAAATGGGAAATGAGAAAGAGGCAGAAACAGAGGCAGAGGAACACACTGCAGAGTTTCCAACCAGCATTTCCTCCAGGGTGTCCTACACCACTGGTTTAGAGAGATGCTCCAAGAAACACTGTTTCAGGATCAAGTATTTACATCTAGGAATCATTGCCTTTTATATCTCCTGTGTGAATATATCTATTTGCATATAAATATTCTTGTGAGTTTTGCAAAAATCTTTTCAAACATTTCCACACAGTCTTCTCGAATCTTACTAAATGTGGATCTTTTACAATGCCAATTATGTCCCATAGAGCTTTTGTTTTGCAAAGCATGTTGGGAAATGCTGGTCCCACACTTACATTGCTGGGGTAAAATGCTAATAACAGGAAGAGAAAGAGAAGTTAGAATCAAGGGGGGTTTCAGATAAAATACAAACATTTTACAAGCAGGAGGACCATCTTGGAGATGGTAAGCATTAAGTCAATGTTAATCATCTTTGATTTGAACAACAATGGCAGCTTAGAAAACTGCAAGCACTAAAGAAGGGAAGATTTTATCAGCAATGGCATGTGTCTGATATGGTGGGAAATGGCAGTGTCAGCACATTTCACATGGGTAATCGCTTGTCATTGTGCATATTCCCAGAAAATTGGGCCCTTTGCTCCTAATTTAAACACTCATTTTTGCCTAATTATGTCGTGTATTTATATGTCATATTATCTTTGTTAACACGTGGAAATCCAGCTGGTAACCTAGCAGGAAGTCTCTTGAAATCATAACTCTTAATTACCTTCCCTGGAGCCAGAGTGGTTTGAAGTGAAAGGTAGTCAGAGTGGTCTGTAAGAAGGATGCAAGGGAAAAGGCACAGATGTTCGAGTGCTGGTGTTTTGATCTGTCAGCCCTTGCTTAGTGTTTTACAGCAGTCAGTAGGTAGCAGACTTTAGACTCAGAGCAGGGTTCAAATAGGAGCTCTACTATTAACTAGGTTGCATAACTTTGACAAGTTACTCAGTTTTTCTGTGCCTCCACTAGCTCAATATTAAATTAGAGGAACAATAATACCTAAATCCTTAGAACTTGAAAAAAGAGGAAATGGGGAAATTTGTGTAAAGCACTTAATACAGCCCCTGAAATATAGGACACACTTTTCAGTAAAGAGTGACTGTATTCTTATAATTGTTTTATTGTTATTACTTCCTCTGTGTAGAAAGAATTGATTAAGTATGTCTTGCCAACACTTACGAGTGTGTATGATAAACAGTATTCATTAATAATATGCAAACTGCCCTGACCGGTGTGACTCGGTTGAGCACCCTCCCACAAAGCGAAAGCTGACTGGGTCTGTTCTGGGTCAGGGCACATGCCTGGGTTCCGGGTTCAGGCCTCATATGGAGTGCATGGAAGAAGCGACCAACACATCGATGTTTCTCACCTTCTCCTTCTCCCTCCTTTCCCCTTCCTCTAAAAATAAATAAATAAATAAATAAAATCTTTTAAAATAATCTATAAATTGTAGTATTTTCTTTTCTTTGAATTATGTATCAATTTGATTTTATTTCTATCTTCATTAAAATATAAATGCATCTTTTTTTCACATTTAATATCAGAAATATTACATTTCTTTTTGGTATGTTACCAGCATTTTTAAAAAAATATTTGCACAATGCTTCTGAGATTATAAGTGATCAATACCTATTATTATATAGCCATTGAAATGACAATCAATATGTCAGAAACACAATCAAGTATTTTGTGATTATAAAAATGAATAAACTTCAGCAATGATACAAAAGCACTTGAAGATGCCTAGTGAATTAAAAGGTTCAAGGCTGAGAAATACGCATGTTTTATGATGGAATCCAAATGATCTAAGTGTGACCAACTACTAAGTTTGTAGGTCCTATCTCATGTAACACAAGAACTGGTTATGCCACTGACAATTATTACATATGCCTCCTTTAACACAAATGTAATAATAGTTACTACTTCTCCACTCTAGTCCATTAGCCAAAAATTCAACTAATGGTTACATGCATTGCACCATCAACATA
>CM052538.1:182430120-182506844 GCA_028533065.1 Trachops cirrhosus | reverse complement strand
TTTCCAATTTGCAGCTGAGAAAACTGAGGAAAAACAAAAGTAAAAATTGCCTCAACCCAACATTTGTTTCCCTACCTTTCATCTAGTGAAAGCAGAGGCATCACTAGCCACAGGAGCACTAGGGAATTTAGGTTGGGTTAGGTGCACCCCTCACCCGCACAGCGCTCTGGAACTTTTTCCGTGGTTTTGCATTTGACTCCCACTCAATCAGCATCATTCCCATAGAATTTTCTGGCTTGAGTTGGTGAGAAATAGGGTTTTTTTCCCCCTGCATTTCTGGTTGGCAATTCCATGTTTGCATATCTGAAGTGATCCATGGAATATTTCTTCTGCATAAAAAATGCCTTTCTGTATTAGAAGACAGTTCCACACAAAGAGGGAAAGGAGAGAAATGGACTGTGAGAAGCAGTTGGATTAAGTCATACCTCAACTCAGCTTCACTTCTGCTTTTTGTGTTCTTGTCCTGACACCCAACATTTTAATTTCCTATTAAAGCTAATTAAAGTTAGATTTCTGTAACTTTCAATGAGAAGAATTCTTTTACTTTAAGTCAAAGAGGTTGAACATATTACTCAAAATTACACAGCTGGCTAGGCAGAGGGACCAAAGTCAAACCCAGACCAGTCAACACAAAAGCCCATTCCTTTACCACCAGAAACTCCATCACCGTTTGACAAAAATGTTCAGCAATCAGTGGGGACAAGATGAATATCTTTTAAGGACCCTTGGTCATTTTTTCTATGCTGTAATGTGACAACAGGGGGTGCAAAATGAAGGCCTAAATCCTCAAAACCCATAACTGCTTTTACAATAAGTTGTGATGATGACACAGAGATACCACACTCTATGCGGTGTTAAAATCTGCTTTAGGAATCATTGCCCTAGACTGGTGCTGTCCGTGACCATGCCTGAGCAGGAGGTAAACAGTAGACTCAGGGCAGAGGAAAATGCACAGCCAGCTGCAGTTTCTCCAGGCTCTGGGAAATACTGTACCAACAAGTCAACTAAGTAGCTAATCACGATGAACTAATGAAAATGTGTAACCTATTATATTCTGTTTCTGTAAGTAACATCTTTTTTAGATTAGAGCAGATAGATAATAAGCTGTGAATATTAACACATAGATGTATAAGTTTTCCTGATGGTTTGGCTTTGAATGTTATTTATGTTACTCAGTCTAGTAGTTCACATGAACAATGGGTCCCAATCCTGACCACCCTGACAGGACCTCAAATGGATGCCATTTAATGAGCAAAACCATCCTTTTTTTCAGTTGCCATGGGCAGAAGTAGTCTGTGGTGGCTGGAGTTGACTCTTTCCCCTTGGGGCAGATGCTACGATTTCCCACACTCTCCTGGAAGGCTCACAGCCGCCAGAATATTTCATGGGGTGCTCTTAAACATCACCCACCATGAGCTAATATTTCATTTTAACTGCAGTTCTGGGAAACACAAATGGAGATGTTGGGTTGGAAATATACGAGGTGCCTTGGACAGGGGTTGTTTTGATTTTGAATGCAGAGGATCTCAAGAAAATATGTACTCCTCTGAAACTGTTTCCGTATGTTTCTTGATCCACAGCTTTCACTACACGAGACATGGTGTTATCTTGATTAATGCCTTCGTCGTAAATACATGATGAATGAGACTCTCCGTCCGTTCAGGCCCTTTCTCACTGTAACAAGATCAAAGCAAATATATTTCATTCTGCTATGAATGTATTTTCTTCAGGTTGTGTAATGTAAAAAGATTACCCATTTGTATAGCAGCTCTACTTTTAACATGCCTAGAAAGGAAGAAAAAAATTTTCTAAAGTTATAGTCCCTTTTCTTCCATAAAAGAGAATACTAATTATTTTCACTTAATGTAAAGTGTACAAAAATAACAGCATCTCTTCCTTTCTGTTATTTGCTCATGTCACAGTTTGGAAGAACGAGAAAGGTGAGATTTCCCAGTCATGTCAAAGAGATTTTTGTCTAAATTTTGTTCTTTGGGGTTATTTGAAAAACTTTTACTCTTATTTAATTATGTTAAAAGTTTCCCATGTTCTATTAAAAGCAGTTTTTCAGTGAATATCCTGCATGCCTGTTTATCTATAGATTAAACTCTTTTTTGAATATTTTATTTATTTTTAGAAAGGGGGGAAGGGAAGGAGAAAGAGAGGGAATGAAACAACAATGTGTGGTTGCCTCTCGCGCCTGGCTACTGGACACCTATCGGGCAACTCAGGCATGTGCCCCGACTGGGAATTGAACCAGTGATGCTTTGGTTCGCAGGCCCACTCTCAATCCACTGAGCCACACCAGCCAGGGCTATAGATTAAATTCTTAACAGTGGAGATGCTAAATCAAAGGGAATGTATAATTTAGATTTTTTTGTATTGTTATCTTGAATTAACTATTGAAATTCTACCAATTTCTATTTGTCTGCATATTTTCAAAAATGACTGTCAATACATACATTTTTAAGAAAAGTTTTAACTTGTGTTTTTTACTATGAGATAGATTTGAGTATCTTTTACCTTTGTTTTGGGAAATTTGTATTTATTTGCCTTTTCTTTTTCCTTTATTTTTTAACTTTACTTTTTCTTGCATAGTCTTTCTAGATTTATTACTTTTATTGATTTGAAAACTATTTGTATATTACAAAATTATATACCACAAATGCAACATGATTTTAAAAATCAATTAATTAATTAGTGGTGGACCCACAATGCAATACACAGATTATGTATAATAGAAATGTGTATTTGCAACCTATATGACTCTATTAACTAATGTTACTTCAATAAGTTTAATAAAAGTAAAAGAATAATTAACTAGTTAACTAATTTTTGAATTATCTTTTGGTATTTCATGGGGAATTTTTTAAACCATACAAAAACCATAAATATTTATATAATTTAATCGGTTGAGTCTTTTAGGCTTCTAGGCATTTGTTCTTGTTAAAAAGGCTCATCCTAATCAATTATTATTAAAGAAAAAATGATCTATTATTTTCTATTCATAACTTCCTTTTTACATGATCATTTCTAATTCATAAAAAGTCCATTTCTGCATAAGAAAGATGGAATAGAAAGTGAGTATGATTTTTTTTCCTGGATGGATAATATGTTTTCCCAACACCATTTACTTCATTCTTTAGAGAGTAGGAGTGTTTTAATAAGGAAAGTTTCTTAGGTAACCCAAGCTTCAGCTTTCTTCTCAACAAAATTGTAGTAATGTCTCTTTACTGGGTAACATTAAATAGCTAAGAAATAGTCAATGTAAACAAAACCAACAACCACGAAACTTTCAACCTTTTTAAAATTTGCATCTACTTTTTCAACTTGTCAAGACTTTTGTATGATGTGTGCAAATTAAATTCCTAAGATGGAAATTTATTTCAGTAAAATCTGTATTTCTACTTAGTCAAAAATTTCCTTACACAAATTTTACTGTTATTCAGACAAAGATGGTTTCCTAGGCAACAATTATTGACACACTGGTAACATCTCACAAGAATGTTACGACAATGCTACTGACCTGTTATATGCAGGGAATAGACTTTAACTTCATTCTTAAGTGATGGGAAAGGATTTTCTTTGAGTCATTCTCCCTTATGACTCACACCTTGCAATTGAAAGCCAGAGCACAGTAGATGTTCGAGGCACTTTAGTTGATTGGATTTACATGGTTGGATTTGGTGATTCAATCCTTCACATTAACAGAGAAAGTTGCTAGATACTCCCCATAGTAATTAGGTCTAATATCCTGGGATCAGACACCAGGTCTTGATTTTATTATAATTATACTTTATTTATTTTTAATTATTTAATTAATTAATTTTTAGAAAAGGGAAGGGAGGGAGAAAGAGAGGGAGAGAAACATCAATGTGCGGTTGCCTTTCAAGCGCCCCCTACTGGGGACCTGGCCTAGAACCCAGGTATGGGCCCTGACTGGGAATCAAATCAGTGACTCTTCAGTTCCCAGACCAACACTCAAACCACTGAGCCACACCAGTCAGGGTTATAATTATACTTTAATTAATAATAATTAGCCAACAGCAGACCATCATAAATTTTCTTGAACTAGGTATATACATTAGTAGATGTAGGTTTAAAAATAGTGAAGTGTAGCAAATTTAGTGACATTTACAATTCCTAATGCACCTAGTGCTGACTGCCAAAAAGAAACATATTCTTTGCAATGTCCTGGGGAGTCAGGGAGAGAAATTCGACAGCACTGAATAGCAGGCAGCCCATAGGGACCCGAGGTGCCTGTAATCGGTAGTGTGCCAGTGCACGGTATTAAAGGGCATAAATAAAATGTGATGAAAATAGAAAGGAAAGAGAAAGACTCAGTCTCCATAGGGACCCATAAGTAATTGTGATAATACTCTAACAACAGTTTTATAACTTTCTTTTTGTCGAAATCCATTTTTAAAGTGGAAGATTATAGTTGAATTTTATTTTAAAATTGGTTATGTTCCCTCTTACTTTTTTTAAACAGAGGTGATTGATTAAAAACCAAACACCTCTAATATTAAATAAGAAACCAAAACTTTAGGATAATAAACTAAGCATGACATGGACCATAAAAAACATTCCTCTGGTCTTACAACATGAAACTAGAATAAGGGTGTTATGAGCTGAATTATGTTCTTTCAAAATTCTTATGTTGAAGTCTTAACACTCAGAATGTGGTCTCAGAATGTGAGTATCTTTGGAGGCAGGGCTTTAAGGAGGTGATTAAGGTAAAATGAGGTCATTTGGGTGGGCCCTAATCCAATATGACTGGTGTCTTATAATGAGAACAGATTAGGACACAGACAGGTACAGGTGAAAGACCTGGTGAAGACTTGGGAGGACAACAACCTACAAAACAAGTAGTGAGGCTCCAGGAGAAACTCTGCTTACACCTTAATCACACACTTATTACTCTGTTATGACAAGCCTAGCAAACTATTACAATGGGGTCCATGCATGATTGTTTTCTAAGCCTTTATTTTTGCATGCAAAGTAGAATGTTCTAATAGCTTTCCATACGCTCTTATTTGCTTCTTATGACAATTCTAATTCATGTATTATTAGTTCAAATGTAATGAGAAAATGAAGCTAAGAACGTTTAATTTGATATATTCACATAGCTTAAATAATTAGGTATGCCAACGAGCCAAAGATTGAAACTAGATATGCCTCCCTCCAAACTTGTCCTTGAATCATGCTATATTCACATGTGCCTGTCTGACAAAACACTGCCTATGAGCTGTTCAAATGGTAAAATAACCATCAACATTTGATGCAAAACAAGATACGATAATTTCCATGGATTGAAATTGCCTCCTGTCACATTCAACAGCCAACTGTTGGTAAACTAGGAAAGAGGAACATGAGTTAGGACTGGAGGCTTCTTAAGGAACAATTGTGGTTAGCAAATTAATACACTTGTATAAGCCACTTAATAAATCTTTATTGAGCCCCTGTTTGAAGTGGTGTAAGAGCTGATGATAGTCATAGTAATGAATTTACAGGGATTATAGCCTGATGGTAGAAAATAGACAAACTAAAATGGTCAACTACAAAATCACTAATGTTTTGAGAGCACAGAATAGTGTGCTAATTTAAATGTGGCTTCTCACCCAGACTTTAAGAAAGGATTTCTATGCGGAAGGAAGAGAACCTCAATAAAATGGAAGGAGGCTTGATAAGAAATATGGATCTGTAGAAATAAGTAAGAGGAAAATATGAGTTTAAATTTCTTGTACCCCATTTCTCAGCAGGCTTTGAATTTTTACAGAAAAAATAATCCATTTATGTTCTCAGTTATAGGGATCCAAGTTTTTCCTGTTAATGTTAGGTATAATACATTTTCTTTAGAATAATATATAAGAATTCCAGAATCTTAGCCAAGTACTATTCCTATATTTCAGTCTTTGCTTTTAATCCCTAGTTTTCTGAAGCTGCATTAGTTTTCTAGGGCTTAGAATTGAATGGCTTAAACAACAGAAATTTATTCTCTCTTCTAGAGTCTAGAGGTCTGAAATCAAAGTGTTATTATGGTTACTTCCCCTGGAGGCTAAGAGAAAATCTCTTCCAGTCTTTTCTCCTAGCTTCTGGTGTTGTTGGCAATTCTTCATATATGGCCCTTGGTTTTAGATGCATCACTCCAATCTCTCCCACTGTCTTCATAAGGTATTCTCCCTTGTGCCTTTTCTCTGCTTTTTATAAAGACACCAGACATATTGAATTAAGGTCTACCCTAATGACCTCATCTTAGTGTGATTACATCAGCAAAGACCCTATTTACAAATATGGTCACATTCACAGATACTGGCATTACAATTCCAAAATATCTTTTGGGGGAACATGATTTAATCTATAATTTATGCCTTTACAGAAAATATCTTCTTTGGCATCCATGAATCTTACATGGGTAATCAATAGCCAAAATTATGCTTTGTAACAAACACCTTCAAAAATCTGATTAATGTGCAATAAAACATTTATCATTTTTGCTCATAAGTGTAGAGATTAGCTTGCTACTTCTGCTGATTGGAACTGAGCTCTCAGGTCTCTCTCATTCACACACCTAGAGTCAGCTGTACGTGGACTAGAAGTCTTTGTTGCTCTTGGCTGGGCTCTCTCACCCGTCTGGTTCTTGACTGGGACATCTGAGCTGGCTTGGCTTTGCTCCAAGTGTATCATCGTTGAGCAGACTCGGCTGAGCAGCAAGAGCGGTATTGGAAACACACATGTGCTTGTGCAGGTCTCCGCTTGTATCAAGTTTTTATTGTTCCATTGGCCAAAACAAGCCATATGGCCAAGGCCAAAGTCAAAGTGGGAGGATATCATCAAAAGATCTAGAGAGACAGAAAAACACTGGGGCCATTAATTCAACTAATGTGCTATAAACTTGTTATTCTCCTTCTCCTCTGGCTACGCTTTCTCTATATTTTGAAAATTCCTTTTCTACATATAAGTGGCCCCAAGACTATCTTTCCATTCTCTTCAAAGTTGCTTTGGATACAGTAGGCAGTCTTTCTGTAATATATGATTTTTAGATTTTTCTTTTTTCCTTAATTCTTAATACATCAAATAAACTTATACTTTCATACCTGAAATTCTGCCTCATAATGGATTATATGCACTTTCATTAAACACCCTAGCTATTTTTTCACTTTGACACATTTTTTAATAACTACAACAAAGCAACTCCATATCACTCACCTTCATAGTTGACCCCTCTGGCTCCTTTCTAGATTGGCCTCACTCATTTATTAGTGTCCTCTACCAGAATCAGAGTTTCATAAGAGCACGACTTTGTCTCCATTACATTGCAAGTGAGTAGTACACTACCCAGCTGAACAGCGTACAGAGCTCAATGTATATTTTGAACAAAACCAAGTTTACACACTCTCTTATTTTCTAATTAAGATGATGCTTTTTCCCCACCATTCCTGTCTTTGACTTTTGCCTATGTTGTTACATCAGCCTAAAATACCATTGTTTTCCAATCATAAAATATTGTCAATAGGATAAAAAACAAATAGTCACTTTTCTAAGCAAGTTCATAGTGTGTGGAAAGTCATGTAAGCAAGGGATTTTAAGAAACTTGAGCCATTGCCATTACATAAATATTTATTAAAGACTATAGAAATACAGATAGGGACATAATTTAGCATTGAAGAGACAAGCAAATATTCCTGAAGAATGAAGGAGAATAGAATTCATCAAGTAGAGAAGAAGGTCACATAGGTGAAGGAATGGAGCAATATTGTGGTCAAGGAAACAACAAACAATATTATTAAAGTGTCAAGTTCAAGTGACTGAGTAATGATATATAGACTGATGGGGAAAGCAGAAGGCATGAACCATATTTTGGAGGGTCTTTATGTTAAAGACCTTGAACTTGGTTTCATGATGCTTTAAAACAGCTTTAAGCAGGAGACTAACCAATCCACCTTTCTAAATCCCCTTTCCAAATCTTGGACAAGAAGTCAATCTCAGGACCCAGAAATTTCACCACAAGGCAATTCCAACTTGAAAACACTATCTCATTCTCTGATTCTTCCTTTTAAATATTATAGCTGATGTAAGAAACTTCATTCTGCTAATATATTAATGGCTTATAGTTTGATTCAGTTGACTTTGTTCTTTTTTTAGGTTTTTTCAAATGCTGGTCTGTACAGGAAAACCATTAATGAAAAGGATGAAGCAATAGCAAGTCTTTATAGTAATATGGCAAAAATATTACAAACGCTACCTTTGGAATCATTCAAATCCTGATGATGTAGGCATTCTAGGCTAAGTGAGTAAAATTCAAGAAGATCACTTGGGGTACTTAGAGAATGAAACTGCTCTATGTTATTTTCAAGACCACTAATTTTAAAAAGATAATTTAAATGAATGAATAAGCTTTTGCTTAAGAATATCCCAATAGGTAAAATAATATTTTTATCTTTGAAGATATAGAGTGATTTATACTTTTATTTGTGGCATGTAAATATATAGGACAAAGAATTTTAACTCAGCATTAAGTACAGATTAGAGTATTAGAATGGTGAAGCAGAATTTATGGAATAAGTATAGATTTATTTGACAAACTAGATGAGGTTTCACATGCTTATTCATGAAGTGTTATTGTCTGCCTAACTGTTCCATTATGTGTTAATAATAAAATAACCCATATGTGCAAAATGGATGTGTCACACCAAGAGAACATGTTTAAAATGCCAAGTAAATGCCACGACAAATGTACAAAAAATACTTTACTGATGGTTTAACTCTGCAAAATCTTTTGAAGATTTTTTTTCCCATCATTCTTTTGGAGCACAGAAAGAAAGGGTTCTGGTTTTTATAGAGTAATCTTGTTTTTGTACATTTTTATATCCACTCAGTTTCTATTTAGCTATGAACTTAAGATACTGTGTATTGTAATTTTTTCTAGATCAGTGTTTAAAAACATGTGGGCCTGTGAGGCCGACTCTCATAATAGCATGACTTTGAGAAAAAATTGATAGTGTCAAGTCATTTATTATACTTTAAGCTTTTTCTTTTTTAATCTTCACTTAGAATAAAGTTTTAGAAGGTTGAATATGCAGTGCTTTTGGCAAATATTCATCTATCAATTTATCTTCTTTTGTGTCTCAGAGAGATATCCACTTGCATTAATTCATTTGTACCTCTGATAGCGATGCTCATTACCTCTCGACCCAACCTATCCTTATCAATTCCTCCTTTGCTAATGTAAAGCCAGTGGGGTCCCTTAAAATTTCAACAATTTTTTTAACTTTGTGATTAATTTGGTCTTCAAAGTATCAGTCAGTCACATTCACTTTGCCAAATTTTGAAGATGACAAGCATTTACATTTAATTATTTTGACATGAATAACATTGCCATGTTTTTCTCTGTGGTTCTGAGCAGCTTTTTGTTTTCACGCCCAACTAAAAGAATGCTGTTCCAGTTGAGGCTCTGAGGACACCCCATCTCTGTGGAATCATAAGTAAGAGCAGTTTGTTCTCTATTGTCTGCACATATAACATGTAACACTAGCTTCTGCAAAGACAGTCATCAACGTTTTCTTTACTCATACCATATTGAAGGTACAGCTTGCTTTGTAGCAAAATTGGTTTTGGTGGAGTGTTTTAAGAAATCTATGGCACTGCAACATTGTCCAGAGTTCAGTTACACCTCTTTGCATTTCCTGACACCTTCACCTGCCTCCTTTGGCAGTATGGTGTGATGGTCAAGAATGTGGGCTTTAAGTTTAGACAGATCTTAGTTGTACTATTACCTTTGCCACTTATTAGCTGGATGACTTAATTATCTAATATTTCTAAGATGGAAAAGACAGTTGTGAAAATATGTCTATTTTCAGCAATCCTGCACTAAGTTAATTCAGACAAAATTCTAAATTTCTTTCAAATGAGAAGCATTAGAGAATTTGAAAATAAAAAATAAAGTTCTTGAAGACATCAAAGACGATCAAAGTGGTAGTGACACATAAGGCAAAGATCTAGGAGAAGGTTGGTCAAAGAAATAAGCCCAGAATTCGGGGGACTCTTTCTCTGGAAAGGTTGCCTTATGGGTAGAAACGCTGAAAAGAAACTGTTGGAAGTTTCACAGGCAAGGTCGACAAAGTTGCTTTTCAGATCCCTCAAAGGCTAGAAAAAGTCTGATAAATCCTTACACTGAGAGTTGGGGTCACGAAGTAGGGTTAAATAAAAGAAGACTTAGAGCAACACTTGCAAGGGCTAAATTGAATTAAGGCGATACCGGAATGTTAGTTTCTTAACCTGACCGATTGTCAGAAGCAAGTCGAATCATTTTTAGGGTCTTATAAGTACATTTAGAGTTTTGGATCATCTCTAAAACTTTTCTAACACAGTGTCCAAAATTGAGGGCTGAAATAAAACAAAGACAAAAAATACATGGTCAGCCCTCCGCTGGGTCTCTGCTGCCTGGGGTGCTGCCGCCTTTGAGAGTCAGGGCGGTGTCTCAGTCCTACGGGGGCAGCTGAGGGTACAGTCAGGGTGATGTGTGGCGGGGCTGATTTCTTCTGAGGCCTTTCTCTGTTTTGAGATCGTCTTTCCATATTGTGTATCTGTCTCTTGATCACATTTCTGTGTAAGAACACGAAATATATTTGATTAGGAGCTGCCCAAATGACCTTATTTTATCTTAATTACTTGTTTAAAGGTCCAACCTCCAACTACAATCATATTCTGAGGTACCAGAGGTTAGGACTTCCACATAGGTATTTTCCTCACGATCTCTGAGGTATAGATATACTAAGAATCATCCATTTTATCTAAACTTTATGTTTAACTGAACATTCTCTATTTTTATCTACTAAATCTGGCAGTCCTAATGTAGATTTGTTTTAAATCGGATTCAACAAAAAATAAGATAAAAGAGAATATAAAGAAAAATATTACAGAGTGAACATGAATACCTTAAAGGCTAGGAAATAGAGTAGAATGAACAAAAGACAGAGGACATATGAGAAGATTCAATGCATGCAAAACCGATGTTCAAATTTTAAGAGGAAAGTGAATAGAGCAGAAGCAATATTTGAGATGATAATCACTCAGAACTTTCTGAAATCTATTGAGATATTAACCTTCAGAATCAGGAAGGCCTTTGAAATCCAAGAGTTATAAATGAAAAGAAAACTACACGGCACATACTATGTATCAGCTAAAAAACAAAGTCAAAAAGAAAATCGTTAAAAACATCTAGAGAAAATGGCAAAACACGTTCAAAGGAATGGTTGTCAGTTGATCTCAATTGATGTTCAAACAGTAGTAATTCAAGGTAGAATAAAGTAAAATACCATGAAAATGCTGAAAAGGAATGACTTATAATTCTATACTAGTAAAAAAAATTGAGAATAAAAGTAAAATAAAGAAATTTCACACAAACAAAAACTAGGAGAATTGGTCATTAGCAAATCTACACTAAAGGAGGAGATGAAGGGGCTTCTGAAGGCAGAGAAAAAGCAATGAGACATGATAGAAAACAATAAATATGATAAAAATCAAAGGAAATTGGTATGTGACAATAGCAGTAATGTCTTATAAAGTTTATAAATTATAAGGAATTTAGATACAATCTACATTTTCACTCACAGTGCAGGAAGGCTCTCTTTTCTGCACATCCTCTCAGACACTGGATGTTTCTTGATTTATGGATGATAGCCATTCTGACAGGCCTGAGGTAATATCTCATTGTGGTTTTAATTTGCATTTTTCTGATGATTAGTGATATTGAGCATCTTTTCATATATCTATTGATCATCTGTATATCGTTTTTGGAGAAGGGTCTATTCAGATCCTTTTCCCATTTTAAATTGGATTGTTTGTTTTCTCGGTGTTGAGTTGTATTAGTTATTTATACATTTTGGATATCAACCCCTTATCAGGTGTATCATTGGAGAATAAGTTCTCCTGTTCTGTGGGCTGTCTTTTCATTCTGGGCATATCTCTGAAGAAACATGAAATGCTAATTTGAAAGAGTATATGCACCTCTGTGTTCACAGCAGTGTTACTTATTATAGCCAAGACCTGGAAATAGCCCAAATGCCCATCTGTAGATAAGCAGATAAAAAAAATCTGTGATACATGTACAAAATGGAATACTACTTGGTTGTAAAAAGCAGAAATTTTTACCTTTTTTGACAGCATGAATGAACCTGGAGAGAATATGTTAAGTGAAATAAACCAGTCAGAGAAAGACAGACACCAAATGATCTCACTTATATGTGGAATCCACTGAACAAAATAATTTTAAAACATCATAGAAACAGAAGCATAGATACATAGAACAGACACAGCTGTCAGGAGCGAAATGGGTTGGGAGGCTGAGTGAGAGAAAGGTGGAGGGATTAAGCAAATCAATAAATAAACATATGTGTATAAAACGTATAGACACAGACAACAGCCTGGTGACAGCCAGGGGAAATGGGGGGCGTGTGTGGAGGCGAAGGAGGACAAAAGGGGGATGAGTATGGATAGAAAGGGATCTTACTTTGCGCGATGTGCACAGTGCATTGCACAGCCGCTGTTTTGCTGAATCGTGTACAGTTAACAAAACTATACAGGTAATGTCACCACAATAAACTCAAAAATAATTTACCTGGGAAACAAAAAAAAAGATAATTAAGATACAAAACAAAATAGAACATGGAGTTAGAGTTTTACAATACTTTCACTATTTAGTAGAGTAAATGGAGCAAGTAATATTTATTTTTGGTAAGATAAACATGCATTTTAATGTCTACACACGCCCTTAAAATAATAGCACAGTAGTATAAAACTATTAATCTAATAATGTTGGGAGTTAAATCATCATCATCATCATCATCATCATCTCCACAATTAAAAAACAGATAAAAAAGAAAAAAGCACATGCAACAAGTGAGAAAAATAAAAATGGATATAAATTACTATATATATTTATCATTTATATTTACCTTACAATATTTCAAATGTCAGAGAAAAATCAATAATCAAATTAAGAATCTATAAATAAAATATTAAAATATATAAATGAAAATTAAAATATTCTGTTTCTAAGACATATTAAGTTTTAAGAATACGGAACACGGTTTTCTCGTTGGCCATGAAAGAATACGTTGCCATACTGTGAGGGCAGCTGGGAAAGTCTCTAAGAGAGAGACTCCCCAAGAACCTGTGGGAACCCTCTTAGAACTGAACACGACCACAGGCTGACAGCTAGGAAAAAAATGGTCCTGCAGTTCTATAGCCAAAAGGGTATGGCAAAAGCCACATGAGCCTGGAAGAAGATCTCAAGCATCAGAAGAGAACCACAGCTTGGATGACATCTGGATTTCAGCACTGTAAAATTCTTTGCAGAGAACCCTGCTCTAATTTCTAAATGTTAATTGCTGAAAGAAAATGTTTTTTTTTTAAACTATAGAATCTGGTTAGTTAAGTTTTGATTACTTGATTTTTCACTGCATTGGAAAAGGGAGTATGTAGCTCTCTTTCCAACATGATTTATATATAATTTAAACATATAATATAAGCAGAATCATATACACAGACACATACATATGTATGATTCATTGGCACTTACTTTGAGCAAGGCATTGTGATAGTCACCGAGAAGGGGAGGTGGGCAATGAGCACCAAACTGCACTTAGCCAGCGAAGGCCGTTTCCTGAAAGACTTTAGAAAACAATTAAATTACCTGTTCGTTGATTCCGAGAGAACTGAGGAAGAGCTCTGCTATTAATTGGGCCTGGAAGCCTCACCACCAGGTATGACAGTTACCTGGGCTTGGTTTCTCTATTCAGTATTGGCATCCAAACCCTGAGAAATCTTATTAAATCTTCTCAAGCTTGAAAGGAACAGAAAGTAATTGCACAGAACAGCTTGAAAAGAATATAAACCTGTTGAGAGACAAGAGATATGGACTCCAGCATGATGTCACCCTGAAAAGATTGGTTTGCAATCATTGCGTATGACTTACTAATTCATTTCTTTAGTAACACTGCTGTGGAAGAGTTCCCTCTGGAGAAGTGATCCTTTCCTGCATCCTCGACTGTTTTTCTCCCCTTGTGAGCCTTAGTCTGTTTTCTTCAGGTTATTCTGTAATCCTGGCTAGAAGTATTTGTCTCGAGGATAGTGGGGACATTATTTTGGAACGCAAATGAACCTATATCAATACCTAGCTAAGAGTCATCACCGTCACATTTATTTAGTAATACCTTTATTGTTATTGTCCCAGCAGAAAGTTATTTGAACATGTACTGTACATTTCATAAACATTGTCTACATTCTCAAACTAATCATGTCAGGCGGTACTTTTTCATTTCCACAGACGGAGACACTCAGAGATTAGATTTCCTGTAACAGACAAGGGGGCGATACGAAGAGCATCTGGGTTCACACCAAGTTGGTGGCACAGACTGGACACTGCTAGGTTTTTATCTGTGCATGTGTGCACATGTGTGCAAGCCAGAGCTCCTGAGTTCTAACCCTTGCTTTACTATTTATAAGTAGTGTGACACTGGCACATTAAGATTTCTGTTTCAGTTTCTTCCCCAGCCCAGCAGGGGTACTAACTATACCTATCTCATGAAGGCTGTGAAGAGCAACATATGAAAACACTCAGGACAGGCCTGGCACCTGGTAAGTGCTATAAAAGAAATGCTATTATGATTTTTAAACCAGGCTGTTGCAAGTAAGATCTAAGAATTAGAGATTTTCTCCTAGATTGTTCTTTATACATTGTCTTCTACCAACATACTCCCTAACACCTTCATGGGCATGGGGGTTGGTGCTAATGGTATGTACTCCCAGACCCCACTGGAAGCCAAGATAGATATGGCTTACTCTATTGTCAGCCCATGAGCTGCAAAGTTAGGGCTGGGGAACCCCACTGCATCTAGAAACTGCCTGTGAATCTACAAGAGCCTCCTTTTTTGGCACGTGAGCCAATTGAAACTCCTCCCTGAGTTGAAATGTAGTATCTTTGGAGGAATACAACAGTTCAGGCAACAACCACCAACACCTGCAGGTATCAAGCAAGCATCGTGAAGTAACAATGAGTCAGGTGAGCTGGGTGTTGGAGGTTCTGTGTTCCACAGAAGATTCAGAGCATTTCTGCCAAACTCAATGGAGAAAGGGCTCTACGTCCTCTTCAAGAAATTGGCAAATACTTACATGATTTGTGAACTATTCTGTGTACTTTGTACATATTAATTTATTTCATCTCTGTAACAGCCCTATGTAATGATTACTGCTAGTAGTCCCATTGTATAGATGGGGAAATGCAGGCGGAAAGGTCCCATGCTTCATTCAAGGTCATTCACCCAAGAAATCATTGACCCAGTGCTCCATCAGAAACTATACATGTGTCATTAGTACCCATGTTTAAGACCACAGTGACTATAATAACACAGAATTGTCCAAGCTTCAGTTGAGCATTTTCTGCACCAAAAAGCATAGCCTGACTTCCAGTACAATTCCTTAAACTCAACGGAAACCATTTTCCCCCTTCAGCAGATAGGGAAACTGAGATTCAGAAAGAATACATATTCTTTATAAGACCTTCAAACATCTAATATTTAACGAGCCTCACCAGCCCTTTACTGAATTTAAGATTCTCCATTGTTATGTTAAACTTTATTATACCTTACTTAAGCATCATGAGAAAATCACAAGGTCTTACTAGGAAAATGAGTATTTTTTTGTTTTTGTAAAAATATTAATCCCAAGATAACTGCCTTTTGGCATAAATGTGGAACTGTTTCATGACCCTATTGTTCTTTGAAAGCAGCCAATTCCCTACAAGTGCCACAGACACTTATTTTGTGGCCACTTGTTATTAAGGGATATCTCTGGAGGTAGTTACTATTTCTCTAGTTTGCTGTATCCTAACGCAAGACATTTCCTTGAGGTCCAAGAACCAAAAGACCAAGTGGAAATGCTGTGAGCAAGGTAGGTCTTTAGACACTATGTCAGCAGTATCATATTTATAGGTGACCCTGCAGTCTCCGCCTTGGGGCCTGTATTGCCTCTTCCAGGGAGAGGAGGCTAAGTCATTGTGGCAGTACACAACAGAGAGCCATGTGAGTCTCTGCGATCCTTCACACCTCTCCGAGTGGCTTCCCCAAAGAAGCTTTGCCTATTAACATGTCTGGCAGGGTTCTGATACAAGCACTCAGCCAAACTGTAAAAGACACTCACACAGGACAGCAGCACTGGATCAGCTGTTTCCATAGGTTCTCTGCGATGACTCAGGTTGCCTATGGAGCAAAGTGGCTGTGTTGAGTGATAAAAGTTTTTGTTGAACCAAGGCTAAACATTCTTAGGGAATTTATGATTTTTTATTGCAACATACCCCGAATTTATAAAGACAATCATACTTTTATGCTTTGTGCCTTCCAGACAGTTTTCGCCTAGTGTCATGAAAATATGAAGACACGCAAAGGGATATCTTGGCCCTATTGCATAGTTGCTGTGTGGTCTTGGACACGTTAACAGTGCACAGGTTTTACTGTTCTCCAGTAGAATAAGAGAGAGTATGAGGGTAGAGAGCAATACCAAATAAGAGGAGGTAGCTTTCAGTGGCTGATAGCTCTGTGTTCAGATTCAGATAAACATAGTTTTGAATCCTGACTCTGCTGTGTGATCTCGAGGAGTTAACATTTTTTAGCTACGTATTTCCACATTTTAGAAACAGAGGTACTATCTCTGTGGGAGTTATTGTAAAACTTAAGAGAAATAATGCGTGTAAAATAATTAGCAAATTACCCGGCACATAAGAAATCACCATACAAATGCTTGTTGTTGTTTATTAGATTATCAACAAAAACACCCTGCTATTCTTATGGCTAATACTACAGTTTTACTGAGTAAAATACATTTTAGGGATAAACATATTTTATTGATTAGTCCTCTGGTACTATGGACTTTGCTGTGAAAATTGAACAATTTAAACTGTTGCAAATAATTCAGAAAAAGGAAGAAATCGTATGAAAGAAAAAATAAAAATGGACGCAAAGTACAATGGTTACATGTGAAATGTTAAGAGAACAGAAAGTTGAAGAAAAAAACACCAAGGTGCTTCAAGTGAGCAGAAAATCAAGGGCAAGGATCGTAAGTCCCTACATACTGAGATTAAACTCTAAAGGTAGACAAATGCTCTGTTTTCTTTCTCTCTCTCTCTCTCTCTCTCTCTCTCTCTCTCTCTCTCTTTCATCTTTCTCTTTCTCTCTTCTTGGGAATAAGGACACTCAGACTTCCTCTCGAGTTGCAAAGGCTGAATACATTGTAGTTGATACATAGATCAATGATTAAAAACACAAGTAAGTCTTCACGGTTGCAAAAATGGATCAGAGTCAGGGAAATAGAGGACCGGGGTATGGGGGTTCCAGTTTGAAAGAAATCAGATGAAGTAACAGGAGAAAGAGCTCAGAAATCTGGGAGGAAGTGGTGTCAGGGAACCTGACAATTGAAGTTCACTCATAAGAATATGCATAGGATCTGGGAGAGCAATCAGTGGATGTCAGAGTGAATTTAAATATCTCAGGTTGCTTTATTATCAACCTTTCCTTTGACCTCTCCCTTTAGAACTATCGCCTAAAAATGTCATGCTACCATAAAAAGGTGGAATTGATGGACTGTAAAAAGAACTGTGGGCTGGCCATATAATCATAATTTCTCTTGCTGTCATTTTTCCCCTAAATTAAGTGATTTTGACCTTGGACAAATTGCTTAGGCCCTCTGAATATAAGTGTCTTTACCCATAAAGTTGGAAATATTATACTTTACATATAAGACTTTTTTTGAAATTTAAATGAGGTGACATATGTAACACCCTTTAGCCAGGACCTTTATACATGCTATAAACTCAATAAATCAACACTTAAGAAAAATAAGTTTGCTACAGCCAAATTAAGGTACAACATTCCAGAAGATTATTCCCCATGTATACAATCTTTGCCTATCCATGGTCACTACTACATCAATTCTTCCTCTTTTCATGTGACTTTTTGAGTGGTCCTGAATAGCACCATAATTTGTACTAACTGCCAAATCAAGAACTAGCCAATCAAACAGCATATGTTTATTGAACATGAACTGTAATTTGGCACAAGTTAGGAGCTGTGCTCACCAAAACAAACAGGTAGAATTCTTGCTCTCAAGGCTGGACAAGATCGTGACAACAAGCAACTGAGATGCACATACAAAGACGATGGACATCTTTCAACACAGTGGTTGTTGACATGTAACAGGAAGAGTCACTATTTGGACATTTCCCACCAAATAACTATATTATATATAATATAGTTAGTTATAGTTATAGTTATATATAATATTATATATTATATATTATTATATATTATATATTATATATTATATATATAGTCTGTTTGTCTATCTATATCATTAAAACTTGGAGCCTTTCCACACTGGGAGATAGTGGCAGTTACTGGAGAAAACTTTCTTAACTGCTTGATTTTTATAAGCATTTTCTATTGTCAATCAGTTTTAGTTTCAATTGTCATAAAGTAACATTTTATCAAACCTTAAATGTCATTTCTTGATATTTCTTGTCATTTTAAAGGAAGAAAATTCTGTATGAAGCACATTATTTAACTATAGTAAGTTTTAAAATACCAGCAAATGACTGAATGTAATTTTATGATTGAACAGGTACTCACTGCAATAAATGGATATATATATATATCCTAGCATATATATATATATATACTAGCATATATATATATATATATATATATACTAGCAGAGTTTCAAGTTTTCAATAGTTGTGTTTGTAAATTGTATAGTTATAGTCAATTAGCTACTATATATTTTAAATGCTTCCCCTAGAGCTCTTGTTAAATTTTGCTTTTGTAACATTCATTATGATTTAGTGGGACTTTAAACAAAATTGAATTCTTAGTGAATCAAAGGACAATTAGTCCCTAGAACACTACTATTACACCTATCAAATGATCACAAGATATGGTATTGTTATTTTTTCTTGTGGATTAACTTCCCTTTTTTCCAAGTGTAATTTAACAGGGAACTGAGGTTCTTTGTAAATAAACAGCAGTTTCTTAGAGACATTGATTTGCGATAATGTATTCTGAAGGTTATGCAATACCAGGCATCAACAGGAAGGAAGACCCCTGTCAAAATCAAACAGAGAGATGCTCTTTTTCAATTGCATGAAATCATAGTGTTCAAATGGAAAGGGCCCTGTACCTGGGCCCTCTCCTTGTTAGTGACAAATTTCTGAAAAGGTCAATTTGTTTTTCAGGCTCTATTTCAGCTTTTATAAAAAGAGGTAATTAAACCAGTTTTAGTTATTCCATAGAGGGGTGTGTGTGTGTGTGTGTGTGTGTGTGTGTGTGTATGATCCGTACATATAAATCTCTAAGGGAAGTACCATGGGTAGATCTTGGATCCATCTCCATGGATAACTCCAAACCTAGTCTCCACTATGCAGCCTATTTCTCAGGGTTGTCTTGGTCCTCATTAGAGTGGAATTATACTGTTTCTTGGATACTCCTCACATTGGGGCTGTATGGAAATTACCTGTGTACTTAATGCCTAGATCTTAACACGGGTAACTATTTCTAACTCAATACTTCCAACAGGTGTAAAATAATCTTCCTTGTTAATATGGCCAAAGGAGTTTTTCAGGCTTCTCCTATTTCCTAATGGGCATATGCTCATGAAAGTAACTCTGGACCATATACACATGCCTGAGAGCTGCACCTCTGAAAGGAAACAATGGAGCTGGAAATAGCCCAGAGAACATATCAACTGAATTAGTGGCTCTGTAGTATTTGTGTGCACCGCAATCAGTAGGGAGGCTTACTAAAAGCAGATTCCTAGGGCTCTTTATAGATAGTCTAACTCAGCAAGAGGTGATTTAGGAATCTATAGTTTTTAAAAGCATTTAAGGTGATTCTGACATGTGGAGAAGACTGACTGATGCTGGTAGAACTGTTTTGGATACACAGATACATGCATGCTACCAACAAAGTGGACTAATGGCAGAGAGGGAGGTGAGCAGGAGGCATATCCAATATCTTCACATGATATGAAGTGGCCTTCAGCGATACTCTAGCATTTATTTTCGTTAAACTTTTGGAAAAAATAAAAGGAAATATCTGTCTTCAGCCCCCTTCATGTTACACTTTCTCCTTTGGCTCTATTCCCTCCCATCCACACATCTCATTAGACAAGGAGGACGAAAATGCTCCATACAGAGTGATTAAATTCACCTTCTCAAGCCCCAATATCAAATTTTGTTTCCCAGATTGATTTCAGGTGATCTGCTGTAACATGCAACATCAGCTCTGCATTGCCTAGCCTTACCTGCAGAACTATAAAAGGATTTGTAAAGATTGAATCCAGCCATTAATATAAATGTTCCTCTGTTTCACCCAGTGAGCAAAATTCAAAAATATTATAATCCAAAACCAAATTTCATTTACACTGAACATAATTATTTTAGACATAACCATTCCTAGGATGTTTGCATTGGAACAGGTATTTCTTCATTTTAATCGTTTCATAATTAGTAATGTACTAGAAATTTTTGCTTTGATTAATCTTTCACCTGCTCCCTGCATCCCCAACCTGGGATGAAGAACAGTCAACTATTAGGATGTTTTTTTTAACCCATGCAACATAGTGAACACAAGCTTGAATATTAACCCACTGCATGGTAGAAATAAAGAACTACTCTTAAACCTCAAAAGTGACAAATATAGGGGAAAGTAAGAGGTGAAAATTATAAGAAGATGTTGGAGTCAGAAAGAATTATACTTCAAAACTCACTAGTATTCTGTCCATAAGCGCATTCTTGACTTTACACCATTTTGGTTTCTAAAAGATAAAATAGAGATGCTACATACTAACATGTAGCATTATTGATGGCATATTAATATATTCAGTTAATGTTAATTTTTATTCCTTTTTTTCTTATTTTATGTAGAATGTAAAAAACTTGTACAACTTATCCTACCAAAAATAGTAAAGGCTAAGTTTAAGGGTATACATTCTCAGAGAAAGTAGTTCTTAACAAATGATCAATTCTTATTTATTTTACTTTTGTTTCTAAATTTTACAAACGTTGATTTTTTTATAGGCAGCTGAACAAGCAACTCAAATACAGTTTATTTCCCCCCACATCTCTTTGTCTTTCTGGCCACCTAATCTCTGTTACATCAAATATGACTTTCTCTCCAGATGGTCTAGCAGAGCCAATGTCTCAACATTAACCCAGTTCTCTCTCCTAAATCCCTGCAAGGGCACGCACAGGCCCATAGACAGCGGCCGCCCCTGAGGGGTCCTGGTGGGTAGCGAGGTTCAACGTTACAGGTCAGAGGCTGGGCTGTCAGGAGGAACAGGCCTTTGCTGGCACCACAGGAACATTCCGCCTTCACTTCGGGAAATGCCAAGGGTGCCATTCTCTTATGTTACAGACTACTAACTTTTACATAAAATTCTAGCAGCAGTAAAATGCATTTTGAAGTTAAGAGTAACCATGAAGCAGTGGTTTGAGGTTTTTTTGTTTCCTTTATTGTACTTTTTGGGATTAGTCAATCAATCAATCACCCTTAAAGCCCAGGAGCCTATAAACTGCAAATGAATAACTTCATTGCTCAAGTTCTTTTTCTATTTCTACTAACCTTGGAATACTCTGGGAGGATATGGGTGAGGACACACGTGGATGCCTCTGTTGCACACTATACTAAGCACCATGAATAAACTTAGCTGTCCCCAGGAGCTGCCTGAAAAAAACTCAGAGATTGGGTATAAACAGAGAATTGCAACACAAAATGTTTGGTGTTACATTCAAGATGTGGGAAATGCTTCAGCCAGTACACAAGTTTGGAGAATCTCCAAGAAGTGCTTAGTGGTTTTCCATCTTAAGAAAAGTGGTGGCATGCCACTGAAGAAAAGTATGTGTACAGAGGAATGAAATAGAAATAAAGGGAATATTTGGAGAAGTGGAATGGATTAGCTATTTATTAGTATAGCAAAGAATGAAAATATGTAGAGTGGAGTTGGGAGGTGAGAGACAGGCAACAGTGATGGAGAAGACTGTTAGTGAAGAATGTTTTATACCCTACTATAGTTATTTGTGTATTTCCAGTGCAAACAATTAAAGTATGAGTGTAATAAGAACAAACTTTGTAACATAAAGGATAACTTTAACAGCAATATGGAAGGTTAAAGATATTAGAAGCAGTCTAAAAGCTAGAAGATGAAGGTGTAGACCGGTGGTTCTCAACCGGGAGAGTCTCCACGTTCCCTACCCCCCAACACACACCCAGAGGCCATCTGGACATTTTGGGAAATATTTTGTTTGTCACAACTAGGGAGTCGACATAACCATCTGGTGAGCAGAGGCCAGGAATGTGGCTAACCACCCTACAATGCACAAAGACCCTATGGCAAAGAATTATCTGGTCCCAAATGTCAACAGTGCTGAGATTGAGAAACCCTGGTCCAGACAAAGGCTATGACAATAAAGATAGAGGGAAGACTGGTCTTGAGGAACAATGTTGAAAAAAATTAGGATCAATATAGAATATAAGGGGGAAAAAGAATCAAGAACCTCTGAGAATTTGTCACAATAGAGACTTAGATACCCTTAATAATATAACTTTGAATGTAATTAAGAGAAAGATATATTATCCAGTTAGGGTTGCTAATAATCTGTTATCTTGAAGATATTTAAGGTTAGGAATACTTTGTGTCACTGTCTTTTACATTGTAGTTGACAACATGGAATGAAGGAATTAATTGAGGAGCACTGTAGGGTATGTAACCAGAGATGTGCACCAGCCTCACTATGGGATATTTTAATTTGGCAGATTGAAAGTGGGTCCTAAGAAGGTCTCTTAAATATGCTTATTAAAAGGATAAGCAATGAAAATTTTAAGAGATTTTTTTAAAAAATGATGTTTTTGAGAGAGAGAGAGGAAAAGAACAACTTGATGTTTTACTCATTTATGCATTCATTGCTTGATTCTTATATGGGCCCTGACTGGGGATTGAACGTGCAAACTCAGTGTATTGGGATGATGCTTTAACAAACTGAGCTACCTGGCCCAGGCCTCATGGCTTTCTACATTGCAGGAAGAAACAATGTAGAGGTAACAAAAGATAATAATCTGTGATATCTATTTTTCTAGTATTCAGTTTGGATTCTTGAGAATATCCTACAGAATAACAAAATACAATTAGAAAATAATATTTCCTAAATATCTAAAGCAAAATTTAATAATATGCCTGTCTATATTTTAAATTGGTGGCATAACAGAGAATCAATTCCAGGTGGCTTTAAAATATAGTCAAGTAACCATATTCTATGCACTCAGCTGTGGTCTCTTACCTCCCCCACAATTCTTATCTTGACTCTAACTCCCAGTGTGGTGTATTTGGAGTTGGGGCCTTTGGGAGATAATTAGACTTAGACGAGGTATGACGGTAAGGTCCTCATGGCAATATTAGTGCCTTTGTAAAAGGAGGAAGAGAAAACAGAGCTCTCTTTCTGCAGGTAAAAACACAGCGCGATGGCTATCTGCAAGCCAGGAAGAGGACACTTTCCAGGAAATTGACCTGTACCTTCCCGTCTGACTTCCCAGCTTCTAGAACTATGAGAAAATACATTTCAGTTGTTTAAGCCACCCAATCTTCGTATTTTATTATAGCAGCTTGTGCAGAATAGGACACTCTATGTGTCTAAAAGGACTGTCAATTCTAGCAGTCATATCAGTGGCTGTAGTAGTGTTAGTGCTATTCTGAGTTAGTTGAATGTGCACTCTGAGCTAATGTAAATGCATGATTACTCATATCTCTGAAAAGGGGGTGTCTTGGAAGCATAAAAATATGAGATACAGATATGCTATTCATGTGGTTAAATAACATTCTATATCAGCCATAGTGTATTTTTTATTGTACACTTTCTAACTCTGACTACTGAAAATACGTAAGATCTCAGGAGTAACTAGCATGAGCAGCACCGTACTGTGGTCTCTCAATATCATTTCCCAGGAAGAGAAACCAAGATCCTATGAGACGTGTCTAAATCCCAGTGTGTTTCTTCATTGTTTTAAAAAATATAAATACAAAACACAACACTTTTGCTGTCATCGTAGAAGGATGCTAGGGTACCTACTCATTATTCTGGGAACTGGTAAGAAAGAAAAGAACCCCTAACCAAGCATGGGGCCTTAGCTTTTCTGTATACATTGTGCTGAGAGTAGGCAATTACTTGAATGAAGGGGATTCTTTCAAGAAAACTAGTCTTGCTAATGGATAAAGAAGGAAAGTTACAATAACATTTTTGTAACTCTTATTCACAATAAATTTATTTAATAGTCATTAGTTACTGCTAACATCACAAAAAGACCACCAAACATGGTGACTTCTGCCTTCCAAAATATCTCAAACCTAAAATTGATCAAGCATCTAGATTTATTTTCAGAGTAAGTACAAAATAACACATTGATAATATAATCAGAAAACTGTAGATGGTGAGGAACAGGAGAAACAACATAGTTTTTTAACAAATAAATGGTAAGGGAGAGAAAGAGACAGAGATACATTTTTTTAAAGAGACAAAAGATCTATAGCAATCAACAACTGGGACACATAGCCCTTATTCTAATTCTGATACAGCCAAACAAGATTTAAAATAATGGTTCATGAAACAATATGGTTGCAAGGAAATAATAGTAAGTTTAGGTGTAATAATGGTAATTATGTTTTAAATTTTTCCTTTTCATAAATATTCACAGACACATTTTTGGATGAAATGATGAAATAGCTGAGATTTGCTTCAAACGCACTAGAGAGATGGAGAAGCACATAGGGGTTTAGAGGAAGCACAGTGGCTGTGAATTGAAACTACTGAAACAAGAGTGATGGGAGACTGCTCTTACTCTGTATATTTTCTATATGCTTGAATTCTTAACAGTAAAAAAGTTTATTTTGAGTGTATGTAAATTGAGAACTTCTTTTCATCAAAAGGCATCATAAAAGGTTTGGTGAAAGAAAGGTCACAATAGGGCAAAAATGTGTGTAATTCATGTAATTAATAAAATATCAGTACCCAGAATATATTTTAAAACTCCTACAAACAAATAAGGAAAAAGACAAGTTAGTAGAACTTAAGATAAAAAGCTTAAACATTTTTCATGTAAGAAAAACCCGAAACGGTCAACAGCGTGTAAGAAATGCATTAAATCTTATTACTAGTTAAAGTTCTGCAATTTAAAAGCCACAATAAAATACCAACATATGTATTATATTGGAAAAATTAAAAAAAATAATAATGTTAAGCATTGATGAGGATGTGGAACAACTACAATTCTTTCAATAATCTATTCTATTCTAATGTGAATGGATGTTTGGGTTGTTTTCAGTTTTCTGTTCTCTCCCACAGCACTGCAACAAACAGTCTTATATCTGTATCCTGGACAAGAGCTTCTCTGAGGCAGGAATGAAATTGCTCAGCCACTAAATGTGTGTATCTCAAATAAACTAGACAGTATCAAACCGCTTTCAAAAATGATTTTGCCAATTTACCACTCTACCACCTGTTTGAAAAAATTTTAAAGCTTCTTTAAGTGGTTAGGTTTAAATCGGGTGATTCCTGACTCAAAGTAAGAATTGAAAAACAACAATAAAAAAAGGTAAATATCTTTGGACTAAGAGCATAGATTTGAAGAATTTGCTGTGAGAGGATTAACCTCAGTAGACCACGCTCAGGGAAAAAGGCGGCATGCACTTGGGTGCATTTGCAGACACTGCTGGGGGAAGCTCTGGCAAGATGAAGCTCCAGTTTCTGTTTCTGTACTCATCCAGAGTTAACACGGTCTCCTCTGGAGGATTTGTTATAAATTTACCCGATCACCAAAAACATTACTCTGTGTAGATGCATATGTATACACACATATTAGTAATTAATGATGGTTGTATTTCTCATAGTTCTCACAGGTGTCCCTGGGACTTAATATATTTATTTTGTTAAACTCACTCATCTCTTCCCTCACTACACTTCCTGAATCCCACCAATTTATACGGCACTATGTATTAAACGCTCAAATGAACCTTTGGGGGCTTAGTCAAATTGGATTGGATTGGATGGGAAATAAACATGAGCAAATGTGAAAGGAAAGAACACAGGTCGTGGATTGGGGATTACAGGGAAGGTGGAAAGATCTCTCTGGAGCCCAGAGACTTTTAGATGGTTGTAGAGCCTGGATCCAGTTTTTCAGCTTCCTTTTTCCATAACTTTATTCAAGTTTCAAAGAATTTTATATAGGCCAAACATTGTTGGACATTATCACAAAAGGATAGCCTTAATGCAAAAAGAATTCACGATAGAACAGAGTGCCAGGTTTGTGCAGAGAGGGAAGGGGAGTATGTAGAATACATTGCCAGGGCATTAGACAAAAAGGCATGTATGTAAGCCACAATTCCTACTTCAGACCAACTAATCCTTTCTGTTTCTAATCCCCCAAACTCACCTCAGCTCGTGTCCAGCCAGAACTCAGATTATGTCTATATATTTAATACAGCCATGCTATGGCAAGACCCGTTCCTGAGTTCAGCATTCCTAATGGCGTCTGTGAATACTATTGAATGTTACCAAATATGTGGCACCTCCACTTTCTAAGAACAATATGAAGATCAAATTTGGGTAAAAGTGTCAAAGGACAAAACCGTCTTGGTGATTTGTGGCCTGGTGAGAAAACTCCTGCACTCCAACCTACTTTTGTTTTTTAAACCTCTAAGAAATTTAGGGCAAATTCTGTAACAAGTTAGTTTCACGTCTGAGTCTCAGTTTCCAAATTGGCAGATGCAAATGTACTAGTTGATCAGCCCCATATGACCATGCAATATTTGAGTAATTGTTTGAAGTAACTGCATTGAACAATATGACAGTGTTAACCAGAAAAGAAAAAAGAAAAAAAAACACGTAAATTGTTAATGATTCCAGTTGATTCTGTTGGCCCATGTTTCAGTTCCTTAGTGCAGGCTTCTCTGAACCCCATTGTGTCATAAATACTTACAGGATTGGGCTTCCTTGTGCCCATTAGTCTATGGGGTGTGCACCCCTGGTTTAAGAATTCTGAAGTAGGACATAAGTCCTACTCCCTCTGAAATGAAGGAGAACCTGTGCATTGCGTAAGCTTATCTTTTCAGGTCCTAAGGGTCTCCTTAAACACACATTGAATACTGGGTGCCTCAATAGAGATGTCTTGAATTACCTCAAAATAATTCAGCCATTCAGAGAACCCTAGATTGTTCCACATGGCATTCAAGCTTATGGTATACTGGCCGCCTCATGTGAAGGGGACATCATGTGACCTGGGACAAATGGTTTGTAAACCCCAGGCAGGTTAAGAGTTGTCAGAGCTTGAATGTGCCTATTGTGTTTCTGTAATTGCCACTTTGTGTTTGATTTAATGAAAGTTTAGGGCTAAAGAATGTTTCTATAGACATGGCTGTTATGCTAATTTTTACTATGCCCTCCTCTGTCTTCCCAAACTGCATTTAGAAACCTCTGTTTTCTATTATGGAACCACTTTTACTCTCCTTGCTGTCTGCGTATGTTCTCAAATCTCTCAGTGGCCTCATTAAGGACAACTACTATAAATTATAGGGTCTCTGGTTAACTAGCTTGGCCTGTCCCAATCTAAAGATGCAAATTCTTTTGTGTACACTGGACAAAATATGCCTGTCTTTCATACGTGTTCGCTCAGCCAATCTTCTTTACAGGAGACTGCTTCTTGGGGAGATTTTTTAGCTATTTCCAATTAGGTGTGTCTTGGAAAGAGTATATGTGTCCACACTTAAAACACCTTGTTATATTCTCTCAGGTGGGAGCTAAGAAATGCCACTTTATTTCTTTTATAAAACACACATTGATAGTAATAAAGTCAGAGTGTCTGGAAAGAGCTGGTTTCATCACATTCAGCCCTTCAAGTTATACAAGCTTCTGCAGGTAATGGCAGAGGAAAATAATCATTGGAAACATCCTGTGGGAACTGGAATTCCAAAACACGGACTAATTAGCCATCATTAGAGTATTACCTGTTGCTCTGCTGCTAACTATCTTGGACAGATTCCAAAACGTGAAGGTCCAGGATTCAAATTCATTCTCCCATTAATGTTTACAGTGATTTTCAGTTCATGCAACAGAAGTTAACTGCTTTCTTCACAGATTGTATAGCTGCATTGTTCTCTCTGTGCATGTGTAATTAAATGAAATCAAAGAAAAAATAAAGGAAAAAGTAAAATATAATTGTTTCTGTGATCCATGCCAAGCACTTTTGGAGCATCATAACACCAAATTAAATTTTCTCTTATTTGTTTTCTTGTTCTGAGACCAGCAGCCAAAGGCAATGGAAATGTACAAGATGTATTATTCTGGTTTCCAATGTGATCGTGGATATTACAAAAATAACAGGAGAGCTAGGCTTTACTGACCACAAACACTGAGAATATCAAAGCATTAGGGCTTCTCAAATCCCTAGATCATCATTTGAACGCCTACCAAATCGCTTCAAAGCCTTGGAAAGGCAATACTGAAGGAGGTAAATCATTACAAATGTAGCCAATAGCTTCAATGGAGCAATGCAAGCATTTGCTAAACCTATATATTACTAAAGGCTGCTCATTAGCAAAAGGAAAAACTAAACATTAAAAAAAGTGAAGTGAGACAAACACTTTGTTGTTGTTGTAGCAGTTAGAAATGGCTTCAAGAATCATAAAGACAGACACCTGTGCTGTGGTATGATTTGAGAAGAACTTGCCACATATGCCTAATGTCGTGGGGTTGGAGAGAAAAAAGGATCATGCATATAGCAAACATTTCTGGAATGATTTTGATCACATGAATGGTTATTGAAAAAGGAGAGAGAGATCCAGAAGGTGTGGTGATTGACAGCTAAGATAACAAAGAATAGGCTTGAACTATGTTTAGAAGCCATGAAAACTAAAAGATTATGGCACCGTTGTCACATGTAAGTAAGAAATGAAATAATAAAACTATGAAATGGATTTAGGTAATTCCAAAGCCCAACAATATTCTGTTCCTTATTTTGAGCTAATTCATTGGTTCTGCTACATTGCGTCCTCTGCAGTGGCTTTGCCTGCCTGTTGGGTATCCCACGGCAGGCTGAAGGCGGTTCTGATAGCAGAACTGCACCAATAGGTCCTACATATTTCCTGCTTTGAAATTACATCAGTGGACTCTTTGGTTTCATATCAAATTCAGAATACTATCCCATAGACTCCATCTCCTAATTGAAAGATTACTAACAATGGCTACAGACGCTGTGTAAAAAAACCAGGCATCTTTGCCTCTGTACATGAAGTGAGATGAATCAATTAATTCCTGTCTCAGTTTCTCCATCATTCGGTATTATGTATCTGATATTCCTTTGGCCCTGGCTTATAGGGGTACCAGGCATTCATGGATAGGTACTGATAAGGGGTAGAAGAGTTTTAGTAGTGAGCAAGCTTGGTTGGAAATGCTACAACCTTATACCTCTTCTGAACCAGAATGCCAAAACTTCCCTAGGCATCAGAATTACCCAAGGGACTCGACTTGCAATCTGTTGACTCAGAGTCCCCTGGACAAGAGTTCTGGTCTCGCTTTATTTAATAAGGTCCTCAGAGGATCCTTCTGTGTTCAGCCTGGCACTTCTCTGTGCCCTGACAGTTGTGAGCCACTGTTCTGTACGCTGTTACTTGTTACGTGCCTTTTATGTTTCAGCTATAAATCATATTCCCTAGTGCACTTTCAGCAACTTTTGGACTCCATTCTTTCATTTATTTTAAATTATCCTTTCCTCATGCCCTTTGTCTGTCTAAGGGATCTAATTCCCAGCCCACATACATTTTCCAGTGCTCTCAAGTATGTTTTATAACAGATACTCAATATGAGTTAGTTGACAGAAGGCGCGGGCTCTCCCCCTCCCTTCATAGCTCCACAAATGCCTTCCTGGCTAATCAACTTAACCCCCAGGGTAGTGGTACTGAGTTTTAAGCAGAAGGTCAAATATCATGTCAGAAAATCATAAGCTACTCATATCTCCTTGTGAAATTCATGGTAAAATCATAAAAATAAAAAAATTGAGTGAGGAGATCTAAGTTCCAGCTTAGGCTTTTATATTGATTTGCAGAACAACTTGAACAAATCATTTAATCTCTCTGAACTTAAGTTTCTTCATTGGTCACTTGAGAGTTTTATTATCTGCTTTACCTACATCTAAGAGTGCCTAAAGGGTCAAATTAGTAGAAAGTGCTAGACAATTTTTTAGGTATTATTATTAATCCATGAAACAATGTCTATGATCCACTTTTTCAACTTCAAGGTCAATTGTTTTAAGTCTTCCACTTTCTAATTGTTAGTGATCATTCCTGACAGGTAGAGATTGTGAAGGACATGGTATGACTGAAAATTATTCATTGTCTTAAAATCTAGGTAATAGAAAGGAGAGAAAAAAAGCACAATTTCTACTTGCTGCTTCTTGTATTAGGTTCCTAAAGTCATTATGACAAAGTACCACAAACTGGGTGGCTAAAAATAAGAGAAATTTTTTTCTCCCATTTCTGGAAGTCAGAAATCTGAAATTTAGGAGTTGGTCAGACCAGTCTCCCTCTGAAGTTTTTAGCTTGTGGTGTTTACTGACAATCGTTGGTGTTCTTTGGTTTGTGGAAGTCTAACTCTAATCTCTGTCTTCTGGTGGCCATTTTCCTCTGTCTGTATCTATGCCTAAATTTCCCTCCTTTTATAGGGACACCAGTCACTACATAAGAAGCCACCCTAATCCAGTATGCCCTCATCTTAATTTGAATATATCAGCAAAGAATCAATTTCCAAGTAACGTCATATTCACAGTTTTTTTAGTGGACATAATTTTTTGGAATACTATTCAATTCAACACTTTCTTATAGATTGGTTTTTCCTCTTTTTTCTTGCACCCTCTTTATGCTTAAATTTTTTCCAAGGAAATATTTGTATTTCTCAATAGAAAATATAAAACTCTTACTGGTGGAAATCAGACTTTCCCAAAGGATCACGAAGAAAGTATTCCAAGGACCCACTCACAGGGGATGGTGGTGTGGCAGGATGATTTATTTGGGTGGAAATAACAGCTGGCCCCTGGGTGTCCTCATCTCCTTACCTCCCACCAAGGAAAAAACCCACCATAGTCCTCCACAAGGCCAAAACCAAAGCCAGTGTCCAGACTTTCTGCTTCATATTAAAGCTTAGTCTTTTGGGCCCACACAGTCTTCTGTGGGCCATGGGAGCTGCTAGACCCACGTGCTCACATGCTCCTGGGAGAGAGAAAATGTGCAAGTGACCTGAACAGGTGTGTCACTGGGTGGGAAAGAGAAAAGGCTTCTTTATTTCCCCTGGGATTGTATTAGTTTGGGTTTGGGATGGACAAGGTGCTATTTCAAAAGAACCAATCAACTTCCCAAGCTTCCACAGACTTTTTGATGGGTCTACCCTCTACTTATACTGACAGACCTTTATGGTTAGCTCATCCTCCTGGACTCCGCAGCACTCATCTGGTACCAGAGCGAGGAAGAGAGGAGTGTTAATCACCTTTGCAGAGAAATGCTGAAATCCCCTGGGGTGTGAAGCAGTACCTTCCGGTGAAGCAAACAGGCTCACGCTCCCCAGGTTATTAAACTCAATGTCTAATTCTCTTTGCTCCCTTTCTTGTTAATAATTAGCTAATGATCTATGGTAACAAAACTTAAAAATATCCCACCTCTTTTAACATCTGATTGTAAAGATGAATTGAATCTTGAGAGGAGATTGGGGTCTGAGGGTTTAAATCTTCTTTGGAGGAACAGATTAGCTTAATTGTTAGTGAGAAGGTGGAAAGAAAAGTTGTGGGACTGAGAGAAGCAAGTCAAAATGTAGCATGGACACTTAGGTCCATGAAAACTAGAGAACATTTTCTAGATAGGTTAAGATATTTGACAAAGGATCAGGAACCAAAACAGGAATATAAAGTTATCTAAAGAATACCATACATGTGGATAGTCATGCTAAATCAACTTATCTGGAAATAAATCTATTTCTCAATAAAACAATTGTTATGGTACTAACAGATCTTGATAATTACTTCAAGCTTAATATTTTGCTAATGAGTAGAACCAAAGTCCTGATTTCTGGAAGAAAATCAATGGTAAGAGAAAAACTATGAACATAGAACTTATTTAAATATCATAACATTTCATAAATATTTATTAATTGGGTACAATGTAAGCATTTAAACTTGGTCATTAAAATGAGTCTGAAGCTATTATGCTTTTTTCCTTGTCTTACTCATCAATAAATTCAGAGCTAAATTTAATTGTGCTAAGAGTACATCTATTTTAAAGATAACAAAATAACTGAATCTGTCAATATATTAGAGTTACCTTCTTCGTCCATAGTTTTTCACTTTCTAGAATTTAACAAATGTGAGGCATAGATATCTCTGTTTTATTGTCAAATGTACTATAGTAAGTAGATGAAGTTTGTGGCAAAATGTATTAGGTTGATGAACTGTATAAAATTGATTATTTGGAACAAACATAATTTTATATTTCAAACTAAAATAAATCAATACATAACTAAATAACATAAAAATAGTACCCATTAATAGGAATTTACCACAAACAAGTTTGCACATGTCCTTTCCAGATAGGGTTATTAAAGTATTATTTGTGAGAAATGCAATCAACATTAATTTATTCATTAACAACTATTTATTTAGTGATTTCAATGTGCTGAACACCATGAGATGTGCAGAGAGGAAAACAGACCATTTATGACCTTGTGTAACTTGCATTCCAATTGGATTGAAAGTCACAGTCTTTAAAATTTTTTTAACATTCACACAATGTGTATTGGAACCTTAATGATGATACCTCAATCTCTATGATAGGTACTGAAAGGTGATAGTGAGCAAAAGATAAAAGATGATCCCTTACTATAGGGTAAGTGGAGGCCGTCTAGCTTCCTCACCCAGGTGTCTGGGTAACTAAGGAAAGCAGTGTTCCCATAGCCTTGAAGGGGCCTGATAAGTAGTGTTCTCACAGCCTTGAGACTGGGTCTGATAAACTGTTCCCATTACATGAAGTGGGCTCACGCGCATAGAATTATGCTATGTTATGTACTTTTCTGGCTTTTGCCTGCTTTGTTAACCTTTAGTACCTAAGACAGAAGTGGCTCCCTGCTTGGTGCCATGACAGATGCCATGCTGGGGAGCAAGGACCACGACGTGTGCTATGCGAGGGGCACGCAACTTGCCACTTGTGTGTGGCTCGCCCACCTGTGAATAAAGGCATGTCAAGCATTCCCATGGCTCTGTGGATATTTTCTATCTGTACAAATACCGTGAACCTGCCAGGCCTGGAATGGTTGCAACATGCTCACCCACCCTGAAAAAGTTCATGAGCACAAACTTCTCTTTGAAGAAAGTAGAGAGGTGGCCTACCCTGAGTTTAATCACATAAACTCGTAATTGACCTAGAGTGATGAACGCTTTCAAAAATGTAGTGTTAACTTTACTTAGAAGTCTGCTAGCTTTTTGTGGACTTTCACAGGCTGTAGGTGGAGGAAGGATGAAGCTGCGTAGAGCTATGTGAGTGGGGTATTACAGGTGGGAGATTTCTGTGCAAGAGGAATGCTCGCTCCTGGGACTGGAACTGCAAGAAGAAAGTGGCTGAAGTGAGGCATGAGAGATGAGAATAGAGGTATCAGCAGGGTCAGACCAAAGAAGGCCTTGGAGGTTTTTTTCGGGTTTTGATTTTTATCTTAAAATCCCTGGGATTCCATTAAGCATTGAGGCAGAAGAGTTTGCATTTTAAAACATGTCCCTGGCTGCATCAAAGAAGAAACAATGGGCTGGAGAGAAGAGAGAATGAAGGGAAGTGCAGTCTGGAAGTTACCGTATACATGTTGCATATTTCATACACATCCAGTGTGCACACTATTGTGTAAAGGTTGTAGTAGGCAGAGTGAAGGTGACTGGTGATATAACAAGGATACTCACAGGGCATTGTTCAACCAAACACCAGAAACGTATCATCTAGAGTCCATGACTGTGGAGTAGGGCCTCAAAGATAAGTCCAGAGAACCGTTTCAAAAGGCAAGTGAGACTCCTATTGCACCTGCAAATTCCCAAGCACTACCACATTGTGTAATTTTAAAAGACTTGAAGGAGGAGAAGCGGAGATCAGATGAGAATCCAGACCAGTTCCCCAGGTGTGTATATTTATATTATCATTCTGACCCTCAGTTTCCTCCTTTGAAATATGGGAGCATAATGCATTCTCTATTCCATAGAAAGAGCATTTTGATTCTACAACAATATGCAACAAAATTGACAAAGGAGAGAATAGTGTAAAATGTAAGTTATTATTAATTTCCTGCATAATTTTTGACAGCCTATCTTTCCAAAATATGGGAAAAACATGACTGAATACTATTTCTATGCTCAGAGAAAAAAGATGTATTGTCTCCCTTCCCATTATGTAACTTTAAAGGCTTTTAATTCCAAGCATTTTGTACAGAGCTCTGCACCCTGTAGGTGCTAAATAATTACTTGTCAACTGACCTCTTCTTAAATGTTACTTTTAATCACCTTGCAGATAGAATTTAAAGCAGGCTACAGAAGGACAGGCATGATAACCTAATGGATCTTTAAATGTCTTGGAATCTGCTGTATTGCATTTGAATTAGTAAGCTTTAGGAGCTTAATTTCTTTAGAGAGAAACTTGTGCTCATGAGCTTTCTCTACAATAAAGAATTATTTAAAAAAATCTTTCAAGGGAATAATTATTTTTTTCCACAGGATGACCTTTTCTTCAAACACCTCTGGTTGGCAAAACTTTCTAAGTTTTAAAGAAAAAAAATGAATTCTGTAAAACTATATCTGTATTACCCTTTCAAACAAAAGAAAGGAATGAGATAGTCTGAAAAGTGCTCTAAGAAAAACCCGAATTCCAAAGACAGATTTTATAGCCTCTGTCTGCCTGCAGAACATTTGGTGTGCCTAACCCGTAGGAGGCATCCTCTCAGTTTCGTGGTGGCTTTCTGAACACCTGAGCCTGCAGGTACGTGGTATGGCAGGTCACAGAAATTTTCTCAGGTGAGTCATGATGTAGTCTTTGCCCTGGATACACTGGAGCTTCCCCTCAATAACAGAATAATGTCACCAACTTCCTCCTCTTACTTGGAGCACGTCATTAACTGTTTCAGAGGCTTGTTTTTACTTGGCACCAAACTCTGAGTGACTTGTAAGCATCTCTCTGACTATATTTTATAGATGCTGTCATTTTCAATTATCAGATACAGATGGCTGAAGTTTTCAAATGTCATACATCATGTCAATAAGATCATGACCTTTGTAATTAGAGATAGACACAGTACATGGATAACTACCTACCAACAATAAAACTTTACTGAATTTCTCTAAGACCCGGTGTCCTCATCAGAGTAGTGGGATATTAGTGCCTAGAATGAGAGAATACATATAGAATGGCCTGCCCAGAGTTGACACAACCTTCCAAAAAGTGCCAGTCCTCACTCTTTAAGATTTTTTTTGATGGTAAGTATTGAGAACCATAGATACTTTTTTATTAATCAGTATAGTTTAAAAATTATATATTATAGTCAGTTACATTATCCCATATACTTATGCAAAGAGTATCTATAACCATTTACATATGTACAAAGTCAATGAATATAATTTTTATGTTTTTAAGTTAATTAAGAAGAAGTAGAGACCCAAGATGGCAGAGGAGTAGGTAGAAACTACACTAACCTCCTCCCAGGACAAAACTGGAATTACCACTAAATTATAGAAAAATCATCCTGAATAAGCAACTGAACACTAGCTTAAGAGAAGAAGTCTTTTAACCAAGGACGGTTGGAAGAAGCCACATCACCACAGTGTGACTGGTAAGGAGTGTGGAAGAGGGGTGAGAGGCCTGGCTGGGTCTCTGTGGGCAGCAGCTGAAGTTCTAGGATATTTCAGTGGCCAGGGGGTTCCCCCTGAGAAGTGTGGGGTCTAAACCCCAAGCTGGACTCTCTAGTCTATAGCACAAGAAGGAGGAAAGGAACCCAAGTAACATATGGCTATGCAGCACAGGAGGGTTTCTGTCCACCAGAGAGAGATAGTTAGAGATGCAGAGAGCCTCTTAAAGAGCCAACAGGCAAAATTCCATCTGCAGTCATTTATCCTGGGTCCCGACAGAGGAAGGACAGAGAAGACTAGAAACATGTGAGGAGAGTCTGGGGCTGGTGGCTCTGGGGAGAGAACTGAAGGAACAGTTTTCAGGATCCGTGTGCTGAGACACTCCCCATACTACATAGGCCATCATGTGTGTGTGTGTGTGTATGATTAGAGAGAGAGTTTTATTATAGGAACTGGTTCACATCATTATGGAGTCAGAGAAGTCCTGTGACCTGCTGTCTGCAAGCTGGAGAACCAGAGAAAAAGGTGCTTGTATAATTCAATCTGAATCTAATGGCCTGAGAACAAGGGGGTCCCTGGCAAAAGTCCCAGCATCCAAAGGCCCAGCAGCTCAGATGACCAAGGGCAGGAGAAGGTGGACATTCCAGATCAAGGAGAGAAAATGAGAAAAATGGCATCCTTCCTTCCCCTTTTTGTTGCATTTTGGTCTCTCAACAGATTGGACAATACCCACCCACATAGATCAGGGTGGGTCTTCGTTATTCAGTCTACTGAACAAAATGGTAATTTCTTCCAGAAACATCTTCACAGAGGTCCCCAGAAATATGTTTACCAGTTATCTTGGCATCTCTTATCTCAGTGAAGTTGGCACATGAAAGTAGCCTTCACAGCACTCATAAAAATAGACTGTTAGAAGAGGATGTCAGAGGAGTAAAAAGTAACCTATTTGTGGAACATTTAATTTTACTGTGATTGAGTCAGAAAAATTATATGATAGGTTTTAAATGGAGGAATGGCAAGGTCTGACACACATTTTAAGTAAGAGAAGCATTTGAATTTTGTTTCATTCTTAACTAATGAGCTCTTTGGAAGGAACACCTTGAAGTTCACATCCACCTTGTCACCATTTATTTAATCTTGTTGTGACTGTCAACATCCAATTGTGTACATAACGTCTTTGGGCACTTCTAAGTGCTAATTCATTGTCCATCACCTGTTATCCTACTAATCAGTAATGGAGTACCACTTGTGCATTCCCTGTTGTTACCACCTAACACACCCTGTTATCCCCAACAGTTTTCACCTCTAGTTTCCTTAGCCACATTACAGGATACACATGTTTGTCCAGCTAATCTCACTGTGTAACTTGAGACTCAGCTGCAAAACAATATATGAGCTCATTGAAATTAGTCAAACTCTATAGAAACAAGTGTTTGATAACCATGGCATTGTGCCAGTCTTTTAAAGTACTAAAGCACAAGGCTACACACCTCTCCACTAGCTTTTAAGTTGGTAAAACACATGTGAACAGAGAAGCTCTGCTTATCACCTCACAGACACCTCGCTGAGTTATCACTAGATGCATCAAGATTGGAGACAGTCTGCACGCTCTGGAATATTAAGGAGTTGGATTGGTCCAGTCACAAGGGGCCTTAGGAATCCCTGTCACACTTTATCTCCTCAACCATTCCCACCTCTGTTGAGCTAAGTCTCTGTTTTTCCATGACTGCCGGTTGCAAAAGTATCCATACCTCCCCTTTCTGAATTTCATCCCTTTCTTGTATCAGAGAAGAATGACAATAGTTTTCTACTTGTTCATTCATAAATCCATCTCATCTCCACATGTACTTTTGGAATTCCTATTTTACTTCAGGCATTGTGTCAACCTCTATTTTTATCTTCACTTTACTTGTTTACTGAGTTACTAGTTAGTCTGAAGGTAGATATTTTGGGTCTTAAATATTTAAACCAATACCTCAAGCACTGAGCAACCAATTACCTCAGCAATTATACAACTGAACTCCATCTAAAGCAAAGGCAAACATAGCATTGGATTATGTATACAGCAAGCCTTACTGTCGTAGACTGCCCGAAATAAAACCATTTCACCAAGGACTGATGTGATGTAAGCTCATTTGTTTGTTGTTCAGGGGTAAGAGTGAGTGTGGGAATGGAGACAAGCTAAATATTTGGATGATATTCAGGTAATATAGAGGCAGGCCAGTGCTTCTTAGTCTTGAGCATATGCTAAAATCATTTTAATGTGCAGCATGTAAGAATTAATATAATTTTAACTAAGCATACAAGTATTTTTACCTGACCACTCATTAAGAACTTATCTATTTTCTGTCACCAGAATGACTATCCTTTTTACTTACTTTCTAATTTCCTACATGCCATTATTTTTTTCCTTTTTGTCTCTCATCAAAGAGCAATATAATTTCAGTTATAAACAGCAAGTGCTAGAACTTGCCAGCTGCATGCTCTGCTTCTAGGCATGACAATAAGAAGAGGCTGATGAACAACAGCTCCTGTTGCTGATGAGATGCAATTAGAGAGGCAAATAAGGACAAGCATTCCACTTCACACACTCGCACACACACATCACCAGGCCGTCAGACTGGACAAAGCTTCCCCTTTTTCTTCCTTTCAAGTGTCTAGAGCTGTCAGGATTCCTGACATGCCCAATTGAATTTTCTCCAGATTAATCCCATCATTCTGAAAATGTCCAAGCCTAAAACAATGATGATGTCAAGCACTGAAGTGGTTCTTAGCCCCAGGGATGAGGAGGCCAGCTAAGCCACGGAGCTGCTTGGAGCTCACGGGAATGATGTCTGTAGCTGCGTGATGGGACCTGAGGACAGTGTCTGTGGGATTCCAGCAGCAGGCTTCCACCCTTCCATCACATGGCCTTTCCATATAAACTCATGGAGTAGCTCCGAAAATGCATCTGTGCTCACTCTGTTGCTGCAATAGTTATTGAAAGTGCCCGTCCAGAGTTGAATGTCTCCAAATTACTCAGTATCTGACCCTCAATGAATTTAGGGTTTCTTTCTAGAATCACTCATGACCGGGTATCTTCAAATTTTCCTAAGCAATTAGTGATCTTTATTTTTTTTTTAACCTTGGAAAATAACAAATACTTTTACTTAATAACTGAACCTACAGAAGCGGGGTGGTTGGTATGTCAGGCCCAGCAATAGGAAGGCAGTAAATATAAGGCTTAAGACAGCAACCCTGGAGTCAGTGAGATCTGAGTTCAAATCCCAGCTCTGTCATTGGCTGACAGTAACTTAGCCAAGCTACTTGAACTTGCTAAGCTTAAATTTCATCAATTATGAGCAAAGACAAATATAATTTCTAAGAAAGAAGGTTCTCATTAGAAATTAATGAAGAAGGAAGGATGTAAAGCAGTCCATGCATAGTAAATGCTGAGTAAGTGCAAAGTCATGTGGTTATTACAAATTCTTAAGCTAGAGCATTCCTAAGCCATACAGTTAAATGCCATGTAGATTTGAATAAGGTTTTTCTTTAATTCATTATCAACAAATTCAAAACATAAGAAAGTAAAATCTTGGCTGAGCTTTACTTTCTCACCTTGGATGTCATATCTTATTTTATTTATCAAAATATTACTCAAGACTAATTGTATGCCTATTTTAACTCCAGTTTCATTGATGAGGCATTCAGTCACCAGACCTGAGAGGGGGCATTGGGCTATTTCTTGGTAGAAGACAGAAATAGGAAAATTATTTATTGTCATCAAACAATAATTGCAGGACTTTGAATCAGAAATGATTGACTGGAGAGCAGTATTTGAGATTTCACAGAAAAAAATGAAAGCTCCTGAATTTTTAGAATGAGTTCACCCGGTCTGTGCCCATCAACTCATTTTGTCAAGTGTCTGTTAGTGCCTCAGTTTTTAGTTTATAAAATGATTCTAGTTTTCATGATCTATAAAGCATTAGTAATACCAGAAAACTACTTGAAAAGTATTATTACTCTGAGGATTTTGCAAAGTGAGATGGTTTACAGCAGTAGGGAAGCTGAGTAATTTTAAAACCCACAGTTTCCACTACAATGTAAATGTGAACATTATGCCAAATACACCCATTAACTGAAAACGCTGCTTTTAAATCAGCCTGTTCATGCTTGTGGCTTTGAATGTATTTGTGTTCACTGCCAAGTTATGCTTTGAGTTGGTGAACACAGATGCCATAACGTAGGCTGGAAATACTGTGTTTTGAAAAGAAAAGTTACATCCTGAATTTCTGCTTGCACCTCCTGCATGCTTTATTCTCAATTGAAATGTTCATATAAAAGATAATTATGTGATTCATATACTGGTTGCATGTAAAGAATTTGTGAGTTCACAGAGCTTGGCATACCTTTGTTGGGCTTTGAATTCCTTTTAGTGGACTTACACATTTCATACAGGAGATACTAATAAGGCTCTTTGTTCCATTAATTGCTGCCAAAAGAATATATGGGAAAACAGGACTGCTCATTTCTGATTTGCTTGTCCCAGACATGTTACTGCAGATGGATCCCAAGGGGACCATTGAAAGTGAGTTGCTCTTTGGAAATGAGTGAACTGACCCCTCCTCAACACACACGCTCCTTGGAACAAACTCATTCACGTTGGAACAAAAAAATGCTTCTGCATAGACTGAGTAAACAAAAGTAAATATTCTTCATAACTAAAGAATTCCTTGGACCCGCTTTGTCAGATTCTGACTTTTAACATAGAGAATGTGAGGATCATCAACTTTGTGGTCATCCATCAAAAAGAAGCATAAAACTTAATCACCATCACATTTAGAGAAATGAGAATAAGCCACTTGTAACCAGTTTCCCACCAGTGCCAATAAAATGCTTTGGGAAGCATTTCAGTTTTCCATTGCTTTGGAACAAACTCCTCCTGAACTTAGTGGCCTAAAACAACAACGATGTTATTTTTCATGATGATACAGGTCAGGAATGTGGGCAGCATCCAAATTTACAGATCATCTGCTTCACATGGTATCAGCTGAGCACAGGAACTGCCAGAAGATCCGAAGCAGCCTCGTCACACTGCTCGCAGGTGCTGCTGGCTACAGGCTGGAAGCTCAGACTGAGCTCCCGTCGTCCTTCACGTGGCCCTTTCCATGAGCTACTCAGGCTCCTTCCCAGCATGGTGCTGGGTTTCAAGAAGGAACATTTCAGAGTTAGACACTTCAGATTCCGTAGGACTCAGTCTCACGAGATGCAAACCTTCACTTCTGGTTTGTTAAATCCCCGTTCTGTCAGTCAAAGCCAGCCATTGTATAAATTGCCAGTTATAAAAAGTTGTCATGGGATGTAAAGTACAGCATAGAGAGTACGTTAATAGTTCATAGTATTGCAATAACTGTGTATGGTGCCACGTGGGTATTAGACTTACCAGGATGAACGCTTTGTAAGGTATATAAATGTCTAGTAACTATGCTGTACACCTAAAACTAATATAATATTGTATGTCAAGTGTCACTGAAAAATAATTTTTTAAAAAAGCCAGTCATCATATCTGCCCAAATTCCAAGGGAGGCCTCACCTGTCAAAAGAATATATAGCAAAGAATGTGTGACTATTTTTAATATATTTGTAAAACCAAAACCAGAAAAAAATGAGCTCTAGAAACAATACATTTGCTTCCTTACGTTTGATTGTTGACTTCTAGTTGAACACTGGATTTTCTAAAGAGCCAGCGGACCTGTGGTACATCATGTAAAGATATTCAAGTGCTAGGACTCAACACAACATATATCAGTTGTCTTGCTTTTAAAAGGCTTGTTTCAGATGGGAGGAATACATAGTATGGATATAAAAATATCCTTTAAATGTTGGTATGTGTGCATTTTCCCTTGATGTAGACTTAGAGGATGAGCTCATATACATTAGGCTTAAAATGTTGCCATCTTTCTGTAATACACAGACAGTAAACAGTGGAGTTAAAAAAAAAAGTAGTGGGGTGGGGTAGGAAATTGTCTGGCCAAGTATATGGCACTATGCCTAAAAAGGAGAAAAAAAATCTCTTTGATCTCGTCTGGCAGTTTGGTACCTGTGCACCTGAGTCTAGGGGCAATCAGATAAGCCTGGGTTTTTTTTTTTTTTTTGCTTAGTACAGGTCTGACAAGTCAAGATACTGGTTAAGATTCTTAATGTTGATCCTGCTATTAAATCCAAATAGCATGACTAAACCTAGCAGAATCTGAGGAACACTTAAAATTCATAGCCCCCCATAGAAAAAAAAATATGTGCATTCCATCTGTCATTTATTTTTTAAGACAGTAGGCATCCATGGAAGGTCATGAAGCCTCTTTTATTATTCCTATTTAACTGGTGGGAAAATAGGTTGGTGTTAAGTGATTTGCTCAGATCTGACAGGTAGAGATGGAATTTATTTGAAGTTCTCATCTCTTGCCTCTCTGTGAAGTGATTTGCACACACCCTCCCCTCAGGAGCAGAAACACGCAAGAGTTATTAGATGCAATTTACTAAATTCCCAAGAAAACAAAACCTTACCTTTAATTAATTGATGATGTCAAGTTCAAGAGATGTTAGTGATATTAATTAATAAGCATACAATAATATATTTTTTTAAGTCAGAGTAAGGGGCTTTTGGTCTGGATTCTATCAAGGATCACTGAGGCTACAAATGCTGTATTCCAAAATGATCTCCACTCACCCATAACACGCTCTCTCTCACCAAAACCTGCAGCCTCAGTGCAGAGAGGGAAGTACAGGGAAGGGCTTGCAGGAGCAAGTAAACTGGAGCTACGTCCGCCCCCATTTTTAAAACCCTCATCTTCAGTGAGTTGTTGTTGTGTGGCCATATGAGTCCTCGGTTACTATACCTTCCAATATTTCAAATACACTCAGAAACCCAGATTTTTCCATGCAATTTCCATATTTTTAAATGTTAGTGATAATTCAAAAATTGAAACAGTGTGTAGGTCTATTCTCTGGGTAGGAGGGTAAAATAAAGGCAAAACAAGTGCATACATACTTTTGCAAGGACATGTCAAGTACCATGCGTGGGACTTTAGTCTGAGCTTCCTTAATGGCTTTTGCTTTTTTATATAAGTAAAGATATCAGAAAACTTTTCCATGTTTCCTTTCATTGCCTTCTAAGCCCCCAAAGCAAAACATGTGTAGAAATATATAATGTGTAACATCCATACATACACACAAATATTAAGTGTGGTTTCTATGGCATTGTAGATGTCATGAGTTGGTAAATTTCAAAATGACAATAGAATCTTACTTTTCTCTATGTCTATCCATTATCCCTTCTCCCATCAAGAAATAGTCTATTTCTCTGCCCTTGAATCTGGATTTGACCATATATGACTTAGTATTGAGACATTAGAGAATGTGATAACAAGAGCCTTATAAAACACTTGTGTACTGGGGTTTGCCTCTCTCTGGCTAGCCCAGCTGACCTAGTGTGCCTAGTTGTGACAGCTGAACCACAGCCACATACTAGTTTAGCCAACCGAGACCCGAAGAGCTACCTGGCTGACCCAAAGAATTAGATTGAAAGAAATAATGAACATTTGTTACTTGAAGCTACCCTCTGATTCATCTACTATTAAGGAAAAACAGTAGGCTTTAGGGACAAACAGTTTATGTCATTTCATAGCTGTGTGACACTGGGCAAGTTAATTGACTCTTGTCAAATTTGTTTCCTTAATAAAATACTATCTGGCACACAGGAATAAAGTGCTAAATATCTATATGAATACCTATACAAGCTATCATTTATCTGTTGTGGGAGAAACTCCCAGGAACTCGGTTCTTCTTGCCGATGCTGTAAAGAGTTACAGATCAGCAAAGCCTACTAGTGTGCAAAGTTTATTAATACTAAGTTCTAATGGGAGAGCAAAAGCAGGGGTGGTAAGAGAAGGGAGGCAAGAGCAAGGTGGCCAGCACCCGGCAGTCCAGAGGTCAGGTGGCCAAAGGCCAAGTGGTCAAAAGGGGGTTGGTAGCCAGGGGCCTGGTTACCAGAGGACCCCACCCTGCTGGCGAGAGGCTGGTTAATCAGGCTCCCACCATCCTCCACCACGTAGTTAAAGTACCAACACAGTGGCCAGAGGTTGCGTGGCTAGGGGACCCCCAGGTGGCAAAAAGGCCAAGAGAGCAAGTTCTTTGTTCTAAGGACTTACATAGTTGGTGGGATGGGGGTGAAGAAGTTTACATATTGATCGATGGGTAAAGGTGGTGCAGCTTTTCCCCAGAGAGACGTGACTACCCAAACATAGGTTTATGTGGGGTTCTATTGGCCCAAATTGTTATCTTGCTCCAGACTCCATTTGTTCATTTTGTGTACACGACAAGGGGCAGGTAATTAACCAAAGCTGTTTCATGGCCTTTTACTTTGGGCACTGTGGACCCCTTCCACTTCCCCCTCTAGGCCTTGGGATGATACACAGTCTCAAGGTTTACATTTTCCCAGCTAGTGGAAATGATACACACAGACTTTCAAGGGCTCCCCACTCTCCTACACTGTCATAGTTTCACTTTTTGGGAGGCATGGAAGCCTTACTGGACCAGGCTCAGGACTACGGGGTCAATGGGGGAAACGTGCCCCTTTGCTTTTAGCCTCCTGTGTTAAGTTCTTTGTTAGACTGCAGTGGTGAGGGCCCTTTCCCCTCTGGCTACTCAATCCTAGCTGCTACTGTAACATATCTATCTACTTATTTATATATCTAGTTGTCCTATTTTTCTGTCTATCTATCCATTGTGTAAGATAGTTCTTGGTGTTGAATACCGTACAATGTATTGTCAAATGCCAGTGATCTTTTTCCTCTGTTAATTAAAAAGTATACTATGTAATAATATAACAATGGTTTCTGCTTCCAAGACATATTTCCAGTTTTTGTGGGGGTTTTTTTGTTGTTGTTTTTTTAATTTACTGTTTGCAGCAATCTTGCTTGGCATATAAGGTAACTTTGCTTTCAGTGAATTAAGAAATACCCAAACTGAATTCAGAGAGTTATGGTTGTTGGTTTAGGGATCAAACCTGTTGATGCTGGAGGCACTTTAAACCAATGTGTTGTCTTGCAGCCCTCAGAGAGCAGTATTCTTTCTGCAGCTCCTGTGTTAAATAATGGGGTAATTTTTGATGTATCATTATCCAGAGCTCAGACCCTCAATGAAAATATTATAATTTTTGGAAATAATTTTAATTGGCATTTTCTGATTGTACTAAAGGGTATATTTTCACAGATGTTTTTATATATGTGCAAAAGGAAAAGAGCAATGAAAGGCAAAGTAAAAATCTAAAGATCTGATGTGATCAAAATCCCAGGACCTTGCAGAATATATTTTACACCTTTTCTCCATCTTTGAGTTGTACTGTTGCTCAAATTAAGTAAAAATGCATTGCCTGTCTTTCAAAGAGGGAATGAAAATATTGTTAGCTTTTAAAAAATATTCCTTTGTTTCAATTTTAAAACTATCCACTGTTGTATATCAAAGCTATTGCTATTCTCACCCTTGATCCTTTTCTGGGGGTTGATGCCCCCCTTCTACACCTTCCAAACTCTGTTTCCATTTTATTTTCTACCTGTCTTATCTCCTCTTTACAACACCCTAACTTTAAAGATGTGCTTTTTTCCCTTGGTCTTTGCAACTTCTTTCATGCCCCTCCCTAAATGCAGAAAGAGCTCAACTTATCTTTACAGGTGTCTTTCTTATTAAAACAAGACAAAACAAAACAAAAACTAAACATATAATCTAACAAATAAAATCCAAGTGTGATATATTTTATTTATAAGTTAAAAGCCAAGCTCACTGACAATTACACTAACCTGCTAAAATTATAACCAATATCCTTTTGTCATTTTTACTTTTGATTTTAACTATAGTTTTTTAGAACCAAGACTTGGAGGATATTAGCATGTTTTTTTTTAAATGATTACTTGTTGTATTATATTTAACTGTTATGGTTTGTGATTTTTTACAAAAATAAACGTGCTTTCAGTCGGTAAAGCACCTCCTTCCTCTTTCTTCATCCTCCCTCTCGAGGACATGTGGGAGTTTCTATTATCTACAACATCTGGTCTTTGAGACCTAAAATTTGAACTATAAACTTGCTTAAAAAATACATGTGCACAGAAAACACAGCTGTCTGTTGGTTTCTTTTGATCCTGCTGCAAAAGAAGCTACATGTCATTTTCTTGATTTGAGGCTTTTGGAAGTGAGGGAACTAACAGACCTGGGACTTCTCACCCTCTTCCTTTTCATCTCCCTCCTTAGGGCACAGCATGTGTGGGAATTGTGGGCAAAAGACACGCTTTCATGTATTGATGGTTATGTCACATTTTGGTAAAAAAAATAATTTGGATAAACTGAGGCATCCATTTACTTTTTTGTGCATCTTCTGAAAGACACCCAACCCTGAGCCTGTTTCAAATTTGCTTTTCACACTGGGTTGTGTTTTGATAAGGGCGGGAAGCGTTATTTGAACTTATTATGTGATCATACTAATTTCAGAGTCATTTTAGTGACAGATGAAGGGCCTATATTTTTTAACTCATCAAATGGTATCATGGATAAACCTATAAAATTCTTTCAAGATTTTTATGAAATCCGCATCAATGCCATATGTCATTTTCCCTGCTTATGCAGAATAAAACAAAAAATAAAGTTAGAACCACCAAACCTTATGTAGAAAGGATTACACAGTAAAGTTAGATCTGTTAAACCTCACGATCTCAGTTTAGACATAGGAAAACAAAAATGCCCGTAGATTTCACACTTCATTTAAATGATAATATTAATTTCTGTGTGTGTTTTCCCTTGAGATGCAAAATAGCAACAAAGCAGGAGTATATTTATAAAATTGGCCCTAGAAGATTTTATTGGCTTTGTTGAGATATAATTCACAAATCAAATTGTGACGTTTTAAATGTCCAGTGTGATTTGACATCTCTGTACATTGTTAAAGGATTCTCACCGTCAAGTTAAGTAACACACCCATTACGTGACATATTTACCTTTTTGTGGGGGGGTGAGAACACAAGTTCTGTTCCCTTAATGAATTTTGATTGTATAACACATTATTATAAACCATAGTCACCATGTTATGAAATCAATCCTTAGACCTTATTCACCGTATAACTGAGAGTTTGTGCCCTTTTCCCAAATTCTCACTATTTCCTCCACCCCATCCCCAGTCCTTGGCAAGCATCATTCTACTCTCTATTTCTATGAGTACTCTCTGTTTATTGAAAAAGACTTTGGACATAAGTGATAGCATGGAGTATTTGCCTGTCCCTTTCTTGTTTACTTCACTTAGCAAAATACTCTCTAGGTTCATTCATGCTATAGCAAGTGTCAGAATTTCCTTTTTTAGAAAAGGCTGAATAATATTCTATTGTGTATACATACCAAATTTTCTTTACCCATTCATTCTTTCATAGACATTTAAGTATTTCTCATACCTTGGCTATTGTGAATAATGCTGAAAGGAAGATGGGAACACATATTTCTTTGACATCGTGTTTTTATTCCCTTTGGATATATACCCAGAAGTGGAATTGCGGGGTTATATGGTGTTCCTATTTTTAATTTCTCAAGGAATCTCCATTCTATTTTTCACAGTGGCTGCACCAGTTTACATTGCCACTAACAGTGCACAGGTGTCTCCTTTTCTCCACATTCTCACATGCATGTGTTACCCTTGTCTTTTTCAGAGAGCCATCCCCAGGTGTGAGATGATGTCTCACTGTGATTCTGATTCCCATTTCCGGGATTATCAGTGATATAGAGCACCTTTCATGTACTGTATATTTTTTTTGGAAAAATGTTCATTCAGACCTTTTGACCATTTTTAAATTTATTCATTTATCTATTTTGCTACTGAGTTGGATGAGTTCCTTGCATGATTTGGAAAATAAGCCTCATTGGACATATGTTTTGCGAATATTTTCTCCCATCGATGGTCTGACTTTTCACTTTGTTGATAGTTTCCATTGTTGTGTAGAGCTTTTTAGTTTGGTGTAGTCCCACTTGTTTATTTTTGTGTTTGTTGTCTTCGCTTTTGGTGTCAAATCCAAAAATCATAAGATCAATGTCAAGGAGCTTACCCTCCTATTTTTTTAGGAGTTTTATAACTTTAGGTCTTATTTTCAAATCTTGAAGTTTAAGTTAATTTGCATGAGTAATATAAGATAGGGGTGATAGGGACCCAGTTTCATTCTTTGCATGTGGCTATCCAACTATACCAACAATATTTACTAAAGGGACTATCCTTTCAATGGTATATTTTTAGTGACTGTGTTGACAAATTAATTGACTATATGCACATGCATTTATTCCTGTGCTTTCTCTTCTGTCCCATTAATCTATGTGTCTTTTTTTAAACTGATAGTATGCTGCTTTGATTCCTGTAGTTTGTAATATAATTTGAATTCAGAAACTGATGTTTCAAACTGTTTTTCCCTGTTTTTGTTCTTTTTTTTGTCAAGATTGTTTGACTATTTTGGGCTTTTGTGATTCCATATGAACTTTAGGACTTTTAATATAGCTAATATTTTTATTAGAATTTTGACTTGGGTTGCTTTGAACCTGTAAATCACCTGTGGTTGTATGAACATTTTAACAATATTAATTCTTTCAATCCATTAACTTTTACTACTTTTCAACTTATTTGCACCTTCATCAATGTTTTATTGTTTGTAGTATACAAATATTTCACCTTCTTGGTTTACTCTTCTGTATTTTATGATTGTTGATAAGATTGTTATCTCAATTTCTCTTTTTGATAGTTTTTAAGTATATTTTAACGATTATGCTATTACAGTTGTCTCATGATTTCTTCCCTTTATCACCTTCTGCCCTGTATCCCCCTTCCCTCCAGTGTTGCACCCCCTTAGTTGATGTCCATGGGTCATGCATATAACTTCTTTGGCTTCTCCATTTCCTGTACTATTCTTAACCTCCCCTTGTCTATTTTATGCCTACCAATTATGCTTCTTATTCCTTGCACCTTTTTTCTTGATTCTTCCCCTCCCCCTTCCCACTGATAACCCTCCCTGTGATCTTCATTTCTCTGATTCTGCTCCTGTTTACGTTTGTTTACATTTTCTTTGTTTGTTAGGTTCAGTTGTTAATAGTACCGGGTTTGTTGTCATTTTACTGTTCATACCTTTTGATCTTCTTTTTCTTAGATAAGTCCCTTTAACATTTCATATAATAAGGGCTTGGTGATGATGATCTTCATTAACTTTATCTTACCTGGGAAGCACTTTATCTGTCTTTCCATTCTAAGCTATCTAAATGATAGCTTTGCTGGATAGAGTAATATTGGATGTAGGTCCTTGCCTTTCATGACTTCAAAACCTTTTTCCAGCCCCTCTTGCCTATAAGGTTTCCCTTGAGAAATCAGCTGATTTATGGGTTCCTAAGCCTCTCCTCATTTTTTTGAATTTTTGTTTCTTCATTATGTTCTGGTTGAATTTTTTTTTTTCTGTTCCAAATTGTTGATTTGAGTCCTAGTTTCCTTACCTTCACTGTTGGATCCTGGTATATTTTTCTTTATTTCACTTAGCATAGCCTTCACTTTTTTTCCTCTATTTTGCAACCATACTCAACCTTTTCTGTAAACATCCTGATTACCAGTGTTTTGAACTCTACATCTGATAGGTTGGCTATCTCTTCATTGCTTAGATCTTTTTCTGGAGTTTTGTTCTGTTCTTTCATCTGGGACACATTTCTTTGTTATGTTGTAAGGAGCAGAGCCTTAGGTATTCACCAGGATGGGGCAACACACTTCTTAGTGTTAAGGTTCTGTATGTGGGAGAGAGGTCTGAGAGGGAACAATGCCGCTTGCTTGGCTCTCGCTCACTTTCAGTCACTTCCCCCTCTACCCACTAGCAAGTTGCGCCCTTCTGGTGCTGTTTTCCAGGAAAGTGGGCTTGTGTACATTCTAGGATCTGTGGACCCCTCCAGTGGACTCTCCCGTGAGACTGGCAGTTTCTCCTGTGCCGCAACCCCCACAGGTTTTTACAGCTAGGGGTTTCTAAGCTTTCCTTCCTGGCAAATTTACCCTGGGTTGTGCAATCTGACTCACTTCCCAGTGGTTCCCCCTGGCTTATCTGTATGCAAATGTAGCACCACCCAGTCTGCCCACCGCTTCCTTGTCTTGCCTTGCTGGATACTCTGGTCCCCAGCTGCCCGTCTCCACCTCTCCTACTGGTCTGGACGAATGTTTATTCTTTAACTCCTTGGTTGTTGGACTTCCATACAGTTCAATTTTTTTGTCAGTTCTGGTTGTTTTTTGTTTTTGTTTTTGGTTGTTATCCTTCTTTTGGTTGTGCAAGGAAGTGAAGTATATCTACCTATGTGTCCATCTTGGCTGGAACCAAGAGTTACTATATTTTTTTAGTGTGTGGAAATGCAAGAGATTTTTATGTACTAATTTTGAACCCCACAACTTTATTGAATTCTTTTATTAATTTTAACAGCTTTTGTGTGGAGTCTTTAGGATTTTCTATATAAAACTATGTCTACAACAGTAATTTTATTTCTTCTTTTCTGACTTGGATGACTTTTGTTTGCCTAATTGGGTACATAAATATTGAAAATTATTATATTCTTCTGATAAATTGGCCCCTTTAACTTTATATAATGACCTTTTTGTCTCTTGTTACTATTTTTAGACTAAAGTATTGTGTGTTTTTTTGCATGAAATTCTTGTAACTACTCTTGATTTCTTTTGGTTTCCATTTGCATTTTTCTTATCCCTTCAATTTCAGACTATGGGTGCTCCTAAAGCTGAAGTGAGTCTCTTATAAACAGTATATAATGAGGTCTTATTTTTATTTTGTTTTTGTTTATAATCCATTAAGCAACTCTATGTTTTTCATTAAACAGTTTAGGGTTTAGTGTATTTATATTTAAAGTAATTATTGATAGATGTAGACTTACTATTGTCATTTGTTAATTATTTTCTGGAGGTTTTGCAGTTTTTTTTTCCTTTCATTATTTCTTGCTCTCCTCCTTCGTGATTTGATGATTTTTTGTAGTAATATGTTTTGATTTCTTTCTCTTATTATTCATGTATCTACTATAGGTCTATGTTTTATGGTTACCATGACACTTTCTGCAAACAGCTTATCTTTATAGCAGCCTATTAAGCTAATAACACTTTCACTTTGAACACATACTGGAGCACTACCATTTTATACTCCCTCCTACACATTTGATTGTTTTGATGTCACTATCTACATTTTTTCTTACATTGGGTACACATTAACAAATTATTGTACTTATTTTAATTCCTTTGTCTTTTAAATTATAATTTACTCACTGCCATTACAATATTAAAGTATTTTGAATTTGACTTATAGTTACCTTTGCCAGTGACTTTTATACTTTCATATGTTTTCCTGTTACTAATTACCATTCTTTAATTTCAGCTTCAAAAACCCCTTTAAACATTTCTTGTAAGGTTGGTCTTGTGATTATGAGCTCCTTCATGTTTTGTTTTTCTGGAAATTTTTTAATGCTTCTTCAATACTGAGTCAGTTTTGCCAATTAGAGTGTTCTAGCTTGGGAGTTATTGTTTGTTTTCTTTTTGTTTTTCTCTCTCAGCAATTTGAATACATTATTTCACTCCCTTCTGGCCTGCAAGGTTCTCCTGCGGGGTAGGGGGGGAAAGTATAATGGAAGTTATCTTGTATGTAACAAATGTAGCTTTCTCTTGCTATGGTTGAAATTCTTTTTTGTCTGTAACTTTTTTTTTAACTTTGATGATTTAATTATAATGTGTCTTACTGGAATGAGTTTACTGAACTCATCTTATTTCGTAGCTTTGGGGCTTCCTAGACAGATGTCTATTTCTTTCCCTAGGTTAGGGAATTTGGGGCTGTTATGATTACTGCTATTACTATGGAATAATCTTTCTGCCCCTGCCTCTTTGTCTTCTGCTTCCTTTCTGGAACCCCTATAAAGTATGTACGGGGCATTGATGGTATGTCATACGTCCCTTAAGCCATCTTTACTCTTTTTACCCTTTTTTCTTTTTGCTTCTCTGATTGGATTAATTCCAGTCCTCCTTTTTTCAAAGTTTGCTGATCCTTTCTTCTGCTTCATCTAAATTAATATTGAACTATATTGATTTTTTTATTTCAGTTATTCTATTTTTAGCTCTGTAATTTGTGTTTGGTAGTTTTTAAATATTTTTCCATCTCCTTGTTAAAATTCTCACTTGATTCACGCATTTGTGCTCCTGACCTGGATGAGCACCTTTAATGATCAGATAAACAATTTATCTCCATTTTGTTATGATTTCTTTTTAGAGATTTTTTGTTCTTTTGCTTTGAACATTCCCTTCTTTTTTCATTTTTTCTCAAACCTTTGTGTTGGTTTCTTCACTTTAGATAAAACAGTCACCTCTTCCAGTTTGGACAGACTGGTCTTGTGTAGCTGAACCTTGTCAGTGAGCCTGGCCCCAGCTCCTGGCTGCTTTTCAAACCTCTGCAATTGTCCAAGCTGCCACCTTTTTCTTAGTGGTCCCCAGTCATTGAGGGTGTGCCAAAACCTGTCAGTATCCCACCGTGGAAGACTGCAGTCAGCAATCAGATGGAGGCTGACGAGAAGCTAGACCCTCAAGCAGGATCTGGGAAAGTATTATGGCTAAGTCCTTCCAGTAAAGACGGAAAGATGGACATTTTGGCCTGCTCCCTTTGTGCTGCGCCATGCTGAGTGCTAACATGCCTGTTAACACCTGCTTCTTAGTTTCCTACAGTTCCGTGGGACTCTTGAATGCAGGCCCCATTGGCTTTCATAGTTAAGTAATTTGGGGTGCATCCTGTGGGTGTCAGGCTTAAAAGCTGAGACACTGGCTGTGTAGTTTAACCTCTTTGCTCCTAGGGGAAAAGATTAGAGTTGGGAGTTCCTTCTCAATTATATGTCACTGTATCAAGGGTAACATTTATGGTGATTGATTTTTCTCAACATTTCCTAACCATTATGATGTGGGTATTTTCTCAGTTGCTTGATGTATGAGTGACTCAACTACTTTCTGGATTTTTCTCAGAGGGAAATGTTCTGTATCTACTTGTGAACTCCTCAGTGTATCCATGGAAGGTGAAAATTTGGGAGCTGCTTCTCTAATCATCTTAATCTAAAGCCCTAGGGAAAAAATTAAATCTCCTAGATGATTTTTAAGGCAAATATGTTAACATATTTTTAAAAATTGTTATGCATTGAAAGAAAACTGAATCATGAAATATTTCACATATTTCTATACAGTACTTAGGTGAATTATACAACAGGTTTTGTAAATTAAAAAATCTAGATTCTCTAGATTTTTGCTTTATAATTCTTGCTTCATTAAGTGGATTAAATCTATTATATGAAAGTGCATTTTTATATTTTGAATGATGGTTTCAATAATTTGGTTATCTAAGGCTGAAACAGTCTTCTAAATCTTGGCTGGCAGAGAAAAATGTGTCCAGTATAGACCTTATGCATAAAAGATAGGTTTTTCTATAAAATAATGATGCAGAAATAGAAAAATACAAAATTATATGTTCTGCTAAAGGTTGTTATTTTACTTATTTGTTCCAAATACTACAAGTAAGAGATCTTGGTTTGAGAATGATAAATTGGAAGACTTCATAAATTGCAATGTATCTTGAATTTATAATTCCAAATAGCATCACTGGAATTCTCAAAAGTTTTCAACTGCAGCATGATTTTCATTTTTTTTCTCTCTATACCAAAATTTTAGCATTACATTTATGCAATTTTTGGTAACCTTCTTCAGATAGCAGTTTAGTTTATTCCTATGAAATAAAGATTCTGATTTTTATCTTTTTTATTATTGTTCATCTTATGTTCCTAATATATGCATGTATATGTGTGTATAAATATGCATGCATATTGTATGTTATAAATATTAAAATATAATATTCTTACTTTTGTGTCTAGAATACTTTTGTATGAAAAGCAAATGTATTGCTAAAGATTAATAAAACATAATGTATAGCTTAAAATCTTTTCCAAGTGCTTTTCCATAGGGTAATATGTGGTCTTAGAATATTGGCAGATTTTTGAGGTAGTGAGCACATGTTTATGAAAAAAAGAACATCTAGTACAATAGTAACATGTTGATTAAAAGCTAATGAACTATATAAATAAGGGAATGGATTGAGTTGTCTTAGCTTAAGAAAACTTCTCAACAAAGTCACATCTTTGGTTGAATTTTGAAGGAAGTGAGAAACATGAGTTGCTGGAGGGCTGAGTCTGTTATGTAGTGTATAGGAATGCAAAAGTAGGCGTGAGGGACATGAAGTCCTGTTTGGGGGACCAATAAAAGCTCTGGGCTGCATTGAAGAAAGGTTTATCCTAGGCATAAAAAGAACAGAAAATGGATGAACCAATAAAACTTCACTATGTAAAAGGATATAATGGGGACAGGTACCTGAATTAGCTGTGAATAAATAAGTATTTACATGTTTTTATAATTTAGTGATGTTGCTTTCAAGTTACATAGCAAAATAAAATTCTTATTGCCCACTTAGATGTCATGGGGGATTTATTCTAGTAGATAGATAAGAATGTCCTCTTACTGGAACACTAAAAGGACATATTTTAATGTTCTTAAATGGGGCAAGGGTGTAAGAAAAGACAAACAGTAGTGAGAGTAAATCAGTCACATACTCAAAGAGAAAAAGTCTGGTTGCTTTTGGGCTATAGCAACAGGTAATCATCAGAACCAATTTTTTACTGATTTTATATCCTAATTTGTCAGTTACAACTTCACTTAACCATGCTTCCCAAAGGCCACTAATTAGTGGCAGGCCACACTTAAAAAAGTCAACTTATTAGCAACAGCTGACTCCAGGACCACATCCTTCTTCTGAAAGATCACCAACCCCTCAACTCCGGTAGTCCTGTGTAAGATCTTTTTTTTTTGCTTCATTAAGAAAGAGTATTATATACAAGCCCATCTCTCCCTAGATATCAAATAATATAGTTCAATCTTCCCTTTCAGATGTTGAAAGGTAGCCTCTACCTTTGCATGTAGGTAGATTTTTCCTAACAATTTTATGTATTAATTGATGATTAATAAAAATATATATTATAAAATCTGAAATGGGGAAATTAAGTTACTCAAGAAATTCTTACCTGGTACTGAGAAGAATGAATGACAGTCCATGTTGTCAAAAAGCTGAGACAAGCAAATAATTATCATTCAGTTTGTTAAATATAATAAGAATGCACTTGGCATTAGGGGAGTGTGCAGGAGGGCTACTTAAGTAAAACTTAAGATGCAGATTCAGAAAAGGCTTCCTTCTGAGCTCACTCTTAAAGAGAAATGATAATAAAAATAATAACAGGAACCAATTGGGGCGGTGACCACTAAAGATGAATAATTAAACTAAAAGGCTTTTCAGGGAATTAAACTGATTTAAAGTGAATTAAACAAACTGAATTCTCTGTTGCTATCAGTAAAAGGTGAGAAGCAGAGAACTATAATTAAATTAGAGGTCATGGTTAACTTTAGAGTACAATAGGTGAACCTTAAATGTAGAAATTAACATATAATTCTCTTTATTGTTAATTTGTAAAATTGCTTCACTGAATACTTAATTTGGGGGGATAATATTCATTTTGAAGTCTTTCAACAAATTGCATTAAGACATCTGCTGGAAAAGAGACATTTTTCTTCATTATAAAGTGTGAGGATAATAACCAGCCAATGAGATCCAACTTCTTTAAACATGAGACAAACTACACAAAACATTTGACAAATTGACAAATATATAAATTGTAAAAATTCTTGTTACATGCCACTGGATGTACTTTGTGACAAGATATTACTGATGTTTTAGTGCCCACTTGGTCTTTGAAATACAGTAGCCATCTTTGGGTACTTGTTTGCCCTATTATCCTGAATATGAGGTGGTTATTTTTCCCCACACAGAATTCTTTTAGTAAGTGACTTTATGCTTGGCACTTTTACAGATTTAAAAGCAAACTTGCTGAAGGTCATACTAAATTAAAGTTTGCATAGCACCAAGGACAAGAGTTCAGACTGCATCAATACAGGAAAACACAGATGTCTAAACAGAGAGGGATTAGTTTACTTCTCATTCAGCGAATGTAAAAAATGTTTGTATGTTATATTTTCATGAGGGAACGTAATCGCATTCTCTAGGGTCTATGATAGCGTTAACAGGTTTTCGTCTTTTGTCCTATTTTGTCACATGGATATGTAAATAAAGGAAATTGTGAGAACATATGTTTTTATAAGAAATGTTTACATAATTTTTTTACATAAGCAACATGTGCTTTTTATTAATAAAGCAACACACAAGTGAGGAAGTGAGAGAGCCTATTAGTCTTAATCACATAACTGAATATGCAGAAGAAAGAGCAAAATACCACTCTAATTATTTAAGTATAGTTTTAAATAATAATTCTGCTTGGTCCAAGTTTAGCATTTTAAAATCATGCTTTAAGATATTCAGGGACTATTAATGTTTTGTCATATATATCTAGGTGTATAAATATTTTGCAAATACATTTAATAGCGACATATAGACATAGGTACATGAACATATGCATTCATACATGTGCACATACATTTTAAGTTCATGATTCATAACTGGAGGAACAGGAATGTCAGTACCGATTTTGACACAGGTTATGACCACAGAGTTGAGAGGAACATGACATTCCTTTTCCTAACCTCATGGGAGATGGTTTCCATGTTTGGGTAGTAGAATACAAACCAGATTTCCCCCAACCGACCAGAAAACCTAAACTTTGTTAGGTTTCACAGTTTTACCAGCCTATGTTTATGCAAAAAATAAGAGAAAGATCAACAATACAATGGCATTGCTGCAATGAAGATGTAAGACACTTGATTTCGTCTGTGACAGAGGGAGCGCCACCTCTCCTGCAGGTCTCAGCTAACGAGACAATCTACTTGCGCCACAGCTCTCTCTACCCTGCATTGTCCAGCTTGCAATGGAGGCTGTCATCAAGCCCGGAATTCCCTTAGTCTACCGTGTTTTCTTTACTTTCCATCCCCAACCACATACTTTGTCAATGTTTGGAACAGAATACGAGACACATATGCTTTCCATACATACTGGGTGGATGGATGGATGGTTGGATGGATGGATAGCTGGATGGGTGGATGGGTGGATGGATGGATAAGCAAGCAAGTAAACGTGTTCTATTCGTAAAGCCATGTGTTATTTTGTTTCATATGCTTTGGTGGGAAGTAGTTAGGCAGAGGATTTTAAAGACATAAAGCACCTTTATGTAACAGAAGGGCAAAATCAATGAGAACAACTTCTGAGTTTCTGGAAGATCGATTCCATATAACTCATTTGACTACCAATCTGTATTTCCTCTGAATTGTTAAGTACCACCCACTCTTCTGATTTAGAGCAGTTTCCCTATATACGAAATTGGCATATGCAAATTAAAATATCAATGACTAAAGGGACATATGGCTTAATCTTTGCTTTAAATAAAACTTAACAGGCGTAAAAATCTTTAATAGGAGATAGAATCACCCCGACAGACTGAACTTTAGTGCTTTTTTTCCTTCTTTTCTAACAGCAGTTATTGGTTTATCATTAGTTTAATCAGAGACAGACTGAAATGTGTTTGTTTTGCACCCTCATCACAGCTGACTTGCTAAGACTAAAGGAGCATATTGGAAACATAATATGTAGTGACATTCTGAGACGGATGCCTAATTCCGTCCACCTGTTACCAGGTAAGTGCATCCAGGCGGCTTCTCGAGACATTTGAAAGCTCTCCCAGGTACCGAGAAGATAAAAGGAGCTTTTAAAATATACATATGCTAGAAATCCATTCCTTTCTTCTCCGGAAAAGTCTATCTTTTGACCTCTTTCTATCGCTTTTTTTTACCACAGTGACCCCGCTTTTCTATATCTGTTTTATCTGAAGTCTCAAAATCTTATTTCAAGAGGTGAGTAAATGTAAGTCATCTTTTGTTTTTCTTGTTTACTTTATTTTTCTTATATCTACCCCCTCTATCGACATTTCCTTCTTCAAGTATACTCATTCGTATCATCACTACTCTCATTTATGCAAAGTTTCCAGCGACTATTAAACATGGAAGAGACACCTGGCTTACCTAATAGGCTTTATTGTTCTCTAATGATTGAGTCCCAGAGAAGAAAGGCGTATATATATATATTTTTTTCACATTATTATAGAGCCCTCTACCTGGATATATCATTTGCCATTCTGAGCCTTAGATTGTTCACATTTTCAAATTAGGTATAAAATACATTGATGGGAAGAATCATAATTAGTGCTATGCCAGAGTTTGTTGTGACTAATAGCATTCATACACTATAACCATAATACCAATATACGTTTTGTTAAATGGGAAGAAATTTGTCCTGTGCCTCACCAAATGTGCATTTTTGACTTAATCATGGAATCTGATGTGGTCTTTTTTTATAATCAACTCTTTGTCCTAGAAGCAGTAGGAGCTCCCTCTGATCTTAGGTTATGTCGGGGGGCTCTGCCCGCAGGGACCCCTCGCTGCCACGGATGAGAATAAGTCTACCAAGACTTGATCTGCTTGGGGAGGAAAGGTGGCTGATTTCTCAAAGGAGAAGGACCAAGAGCCTTTTCTCCCATGGGCTTTTATTGGGTTCATTTGCACAGGAATACAGGTAAAGCTCATTAATCATTGTACAGCAGTAAGGATCAAACAATAGATAACATACAAAGAACCATGAGGGCCTATTTTGAGTCAGGGTCAGATAGATAAAGAGCCATAAAACTTTGAAGAACAAACTCAATTCTTGCTTGGACCCTTATCATTTAATTGAGAGCATTCTAAACAAAGCAGGTTTCACAGGATTTTACATATTCTTTCTTAGGCCTGATTGCCTGGGGAACCCGCCCTTTCCAGCACTTGGCTGCACTGCCCTGTCATTGTTTCAGGCTTAAGTCAGGCAGGGGAAGTGAGGCAGCCAAGAGATTAGGAGACTTCTGCAGACAGAATGAGGACTCGGGCTTTGTCAAAGCTGAGGGGCCAGGGTCCATCACCCCCTCTCTCCATAGCCCCCCAAGTCCTTCCCTGAGGGCCTCCCCATGATCATGCCTGTCTTAGATCATTCCCCCCTTGGGGAATCTTACCTGTCATTGGCTAACTGATCAAGCATTGGGGGCCAGGCAGGGTGAAGAAAAAGGAGCAGAAGCAGTGCCCCTGCCAGGGAGATAAGTTTTGTCTCCTTAGTGGCTTCTGGTCTGAAGGTCACCCACTCAGCCTTAGCCACAGGGAGGTTACAGCTTCTGAAACCAGGCAGGGTGATTCCCAACAAGGTTATGCAACTCTTGAGTTGAGAGAAGAGAACGTTCTTACACATGAGCTAGCACATCTAAAGGTGTTGACCAGTTATTGAATTTGCAGCTTATAGATTTAGTTTATGTTTTATAAACTTCACTTTAGAATATTTATAATGATACACTTGGAAATATTATGTTATTAATGTCATTTTGTGTTACCCTTTATGGCATGATAGCTCTTGAGTTGATGAACTTTGATAAAATTTCATGTGGGGTTGTTTGTATAATGTTTAAAAGTGCCATACTCGAAACTTTAATATTTGGTTTACATAATGGGCCATTATGAAACAAAATAATAGACAATGAATCATTTTTAAAAGGCTTGTCTTTATTTGCTAAACATAAAAGTACAATATGTTCATGCATTTATTTTTCAATATGAAATGTCACAAATAGAAAATTTAAACACTCCCACATTCTCACAAGTAGGAGAAAGTCTGTACTAAATTTTTTGACTCCCTTTGATTTTGTTCTAAAAGAGGTTCTAATTTTTTACACATCTGAGACCGTATTTTTAAAGCAATTTTTATTTTACATTTTCAGTGATGATTATCTTGCCAATATTTTCCTCTTCATGAAATATTTTCACTCATTATTTTCTATATCATAGTTTATTTTATGAATGTACTCTAATGTATCTTAATTTTTTTCTGTTCTTGAACATTTAAATAGTTGTATGCTTTTTTACATTTGTCTTTTTTAATTGAAGTAACACTAGCTAATAACATTATATAAATTTGGGGTACACAAGAATATAATTTGACATCTGTATATTCTATTGCATGCTCCTCATCAAAGGTCTAGTGTCCATTGTCACCCTGCATTTGAACCCCTTCACCCATTTTGCCATCTCCTCACCTCCTTTCTCTTCTCATGTATTTCACTTGGCATTATACACTCAAGATCCATCCTTGTTGTCACAGATGGCAAGATTTCATCTTTGTACATATATAAAATGAAACACAACTCATTTGCATATATGAATATGAAATATGAAATATAAAACATATTGTTATATTCATATACAAAATGCAACTCAGTCATTTATATGAATGTAAAATATGAAATATATATTTCATATGTATTCTGTCTGGAAAAAAGTCCAGCCATTGTAAATAGAATGAGAACAGTTTATGTGACATAGATGTAACCTGGCAGCCAAGGAGAGTGGACTGGAATGCACATGCATGAACAATGACAACTTCACTGTACTAGTCAGTGGGGGCAGTAGAGGCCACTGAGTGAGCATGTGTACTGTGTAGCAGTTACATTCAAAATGCCTGAGTGAGAAGAACAATAACTTTGCATCAAATTTTGCATTAAACTTGAACATTCCTCCATGGAAACTACTGGGATGATTCGGAAGTCTGCAGCTGTGGTCAACTGGTGATTGGCAGCTTCATCACAACAATGCGCCCTTTCATGCATCATGTCTCATACAGAGGTTAATGGCACAATCTCAAATCACCCAAGTGACTCAGCCCCTCTGCAGCCTAGATTTGGTGCCCTGTGGCTTCTGGTTTTTTCCAAAACTATAATCACCTTTTCAATAGAGACATCTATTGAAGACGAGATTCAAGAAACATTGTACATAGGACAATTTTATATGTATATTCACATCTTTATTCATTTATCTGTGGATGGACACAGGTTGTTTTCTTCTCTTGGCTATGATAAATAAAGCTGCAATGAACATAAGAGTGCATATATCCTCTTTAATTAGTATTTTCATATTTTGGAGATAAATACCAACCTTCTTATATTGTATAATTTTATCATTATGACAATGTTGAACCAAACATGCTCTATATACAATGTATATATACATCTATATTTTGAGCAATTTTTTAATCTCTACCATTTGTACAGAAACTTTACTCTGAGGGAGAAGGCCGCTCAGTTGGGTCTGGTTAAGAACAGATAATGTAGCCCCAGCACCTACAAGAGGCCTTAGTCACTTCCCTTTTAAGATCATTTCAATTGCTTCTCAACTGTTAGTAAGGAGAAGGGGAAACACGCTTTCGCAGCCCCCAGAGCCACCCTACGCCCATCCCTGTTTCTTTACTCTTTCTAATTCCCATTTCAGTTTTCTACAGCCCTTGTTAAGGTGACCTGACTTTCTATGACAAAAATAGACTCCTCAACAGAAGTTTCCCTGCAGACCCTGTTAGTAACTCTGTTGTTTTGCTCCCAGAAACCTGTAGGTATATTAATTGGAATAGGTCAGAATAGCCAGAATCACATGTTGAGACAGTTAAAATAAATTCCTTCATGAACCCCTCAGAGTTCTGGAGAAAATCGGAGAAACCTTTAGATAGATTCCATAATTGTGCTCTGTTCCAAGGAATGTACACAATCCCTGGTTCCCCTCTGCTTGAAACCAGCCCTTCTGGTTTTCCATTCTGAGTGTAATTTGCCTGTGCTCCTCCTCGGAGTTCCTAATTTCCAGTCAAGATAAACTTCTCATTCATTTAAGTTTAGTTTCAAGGCTGGCTTTTTCTAATTTTGTATGTAACGGTTAATTTAGGCATCAAAAGAGCTACATTTTTTGTCATCTTAATTTGAATCATCCCATTTCTGTGAGTACTTGTGAGCAAAGGCTTCCTATTTGTTGCATATCTGCAGGAGATACGGATGGGGGCTGGGTTCAGGGAGTTTTGGGCCTTGGAGATACAATTCACATGTCAATTTTCATTTTTCTGGGAGGGGATCTGTAGAGTCTGAATGAATTTCAAGGAATATTGTGTAGTGGATTGAAGTTTGCAGCTTGTGGGTTGAGCTCCAAGGAGCTGTCACCTGTCAAGTCACTTCAAACCCTCTTCCATGCCTTGGTTTCTTTCCCCAGTTCTCTAATACAGCCATGAGGATGTGGAGTGCTAGACAAGCAACCTTTTTCATGTGCATCCCTAGATAAGTCAATTATTTAATTACACTTGAGTTGGGGTTCTCTTTGGGATCCTGCATGTCCAGAGGGATACTTCCACAAATATTCTTAGTCACCTAAGGATATCCCAGCTGAATGCTTCTTAAGAAACTATTTTACAAGGAAAGTAAAGTATGACATTTTTAATTTATATGGGTATATACACCAGTAACACCCTTCTTGTCCAAAAGATTTTTACTTATTTATACCTATTTCTATCATTTATTGAAGTGTTTTTGTAACCCCAGATAACAGTGAGAACTATTATTAGTTTGATGACAAAACATAATGTTCCTTTTAGGCTAATTTGCACGTATGTGATTATACATAACTTTGAACATGTTACAGATACATTTAGTCCATTTTATCTTCCTATTACTTGGTTCATGTTCTATGCTGTGAGCATGTATTTGATATTCTCAACACATGGAATTAAAGACGATATGACTTAAAAAATTAAATGTTAGCGTTATAAAACAGTACAGTAAAAATAATACATTCTAATTGCTGGAAATTTATTTTGAAAAATCCTGTTTAATGAATTGTTTTAAAATTTACCTTATCTTAAAAATATTCTTAAAAATTGGATGATGACTTTTGAGTTAGTGTTTCTTAGTTTCTTAAAACTTTTCACTGTCAGTACATTTATAAGCAATTTTTAAAAAATGACCCAAGGTGTTTAGAATCGTCAAACTGTAAGCCATCTCTAAACAAAGTGAGGGCTAATGCAATTTTGAATTGCAGACCAGTGGACACCTGAAAATTAATAGAATTTCTTTCCCTTAACCTAGGTCAGGCTCATCGCCAAGCTCGTAAAGGTGAAAGGCTAATGGTAACTCAATTACTATGTCATTGGATCTTTTGATTTACGGTCTATTAAGATTTGAACATTTCCAGTTAAACTGACATACTTGACATTAAATTATGAAAGCTCTTTACTTCCCTTCCTTTGCTGAAAGAAACTCTGTTTATCCTCCAAAAAGGTCAAGACCTCAAAATAAGAGACTGGATTTCTTTTATGATTTGAGTTTCTCGTTTTTTCACCAGAGATAAAATACACTGTGGAAGAGTTCTTCTTAATTTAGGAAAGTAGGATTAAATTTCTCAGGTTGTAAAGAATTGTTATATAATGAGCAGACTCTTGGACAAATAAATCCTGATGTAAATATTTCAGGCAAATTCACCATGTGACATTTTTAAAGAGCAGTTTCATCAAATTATGTCTGGCAACTTAGGCCTTCACCTCATTACAAAATAAGCTATATGACTTAATGAATAGTAGCAATATGTCCAATCAATAGAAAGATTAATACCACTGTAATTTGAATTCTAGGAGTATTTTTTCCCATAATCATAACCATTGTAATTGAAAGGTGGGTCCTGGAATACAGAATCCACCTAATAGATTTGCTGAGATAATTAAATAAGGTATTGGATTTAAGGGAGTGGCTGGTACATAGTGTATAATAAATAAATATTAGCTGTAATAATGTCAATAATATTTATACTTAAGCAAAGAGATTCCATTAAAGTTTATATATATATACATATATAAAAATAAATAAATGCTTTCTATAACTAACATATTGTTACCTTGTTTAATTGCATCTCTCCAAGTATAATGGCAAGAGCACAGAAAATAATTGCATGGTTAAGAATCTTAGGACCTTTTTCTCCCCTTTTCAATGATGTTTTACTTTGAGCAGTATTTCAAACAAAGAACTGTATTTCAAGCAAAGAATTGAGTTTAAGATCTAAAAACACATCTGTCCGTTAGACATATCGACCAACAAGTAAGATTTTCAACTCTTTCTTTACAGTTTTTAAGAAAAATTAGAGAATGATCAATAGGTGATTCCTTGACCACCCTGTGCCCCTGGCTTAATCTACAAGGTTCTAGATATACTAGATTTCCTAATGCCAACTTGGCACCCCCACCACTCCTTTGAAAGATGGAAACTTTGGTTCCCAGAATTGCCTTTCCCGTGTGATTCTGGCTTGAATATTGTCAATGAAAGCAGCTCATGCTGAATATGGAAGGTAGAAGTGAAGCAGAAGCCATATTTTCTAGAGGAAGTCACAGGCAGACTTTCCAGTAGAGAAAGAATCAAAAAGGCTTCCAGCAAGCTCTTATGATCCACCTACTTTGTTGCTTCACACTGAGCTTTTTAATGTTAACATGGATGATCACTGATGGCAATTCTCCCATGACCTGCCATGGCAGCTTCCCAAGCCTCTAGTCTCTCAGCTCTTCCAGTGATTGTGTAAGCACTAATTCATGTCAAAATCTTTCTTTCTGGAAAACAGCGAGTGGCTTCTATTTCCTCTGATCAAACGATGAACAGATAATGTGACAAATTTTAAGCACAACTTTAAAATGTTTTTGACTGAGGTCCTATCTGTGCTTACAAAACAATTTGAATAATTTTACATACTTGACAGTACCATAAATTTTAAAAGTCATGGTTTTCTGTTGAATTACCTTTTAATCAATTACCTGATTTATTAATACAACAAAACATGGGAGGTCTAGAGTGAATATACTGATTGAAAGTTATCTTATTTTTCTCTTAAATAACATTTTTCTGTACATATAGGCAAAAAATAAATGCACCAGATCCATAAGGTTTTATAGTCTATGTAATGGCTAGATAGCGTGCCCTGCAAAATTTATGTCCACCTTGAACCATAGAATGTGCACTTATTCGGAAACAATGCCTTTGTAGATGTGAAGAGTCAAGATAAGGTGATACTGGTTTAGGGTGGGACCCAAATCAAAATTCAATGATGTTGTCTTTGTAAAAAGATGAGAGGACACAAAGGAAGTAATGCCATGTGAAGAAGATGTGGGCAGAGATCGGAGTGACTCAACTGTTAGCCTGAGAAGGTCAAAAGCTGCTGGGAACCACCAAAATCTAGGAAGAACAAGAAAGCGTTCTGCCTAAGAGCCTTTGGAGAGAGCGTAATCCTGTCAACACCTTAATTTTAAACTTCAAGTCCTCCAAACTGAGAGACAAAATTTCTGTTGTCTTAAGCCACCCATTTTGTGGTAGTTTTCATAGCAGTCCTAGGAAACTAATACAGGCTACTTCGAATAAACTTTCAAAAGATATATGTTATGATTTTGAATGTTTGGGAGGTGATGAAGAGCCTCTCAATCAATCAATCTTATAAATAAATCTAACAATGCCAATAATAAAGCATATAAAAAGTCTCATAAATGTGAATGCATAGATGTTAGATATAGTATTAACAACCCAAATATAGAATTTAACATTGTAAATAATATATTAACAAATATTACCAAGTAGGATTTATTCCAGGATTCTTGGGTGGTTTAGTATTTATAAAATTTATTGATAACACCCATGATGTAACAGGGACGGGGGAAAAAGCTGTATCATCTCATTGCAGGCTGAAGAGTTGTTCAATTAAATTTAAAAGCCATTTTATATTTGATAAAAGATTAATTTATAAATATACAAATAAAAGTAAATGCTTTTTTAAATGATAAAGATTACTGATTTCAATATAATAGCTATAGTCACTAGCTAAATGGCAGAACACCAGCCATTTTATTATCAGGTATATTAATAAATCATGGATGTCTATTGTCAACAATTTCTTTGGAATTATATTAGAACTCCTATCCATATAATAAGACAATGAAATAAATAAGAATTAGATGGAAAGGAAGAAATTTATTTTATTATTATATGCAAATTTTATAGCCTACTTTGAAAAAAACTAAACAAATCAACTAAAAAGCACTATAATTAGTACTCTAATTAGTACTTTGAATTAATATCTCACTGTAAAATTTATAAACAATATAAATCTTTTTTCTATGTACTAATCAAGACAAAGTAAAAATAAATAAAAATAAGTTAATTAAAAACAAACTCCTAGACACAGAGAACAAATTTATGGTTCCCATATGGGAGGGTTTTGGGTAGATGGATGAAAAGGGTAAAGGGATTAAGAATACAAACTGCCAGGTAAAGAAATAGTCACAGGGATGAGCGGTACAGCTTAAGGAATATTATAACAACTATATACAGTGTCAGATATGTACTAGAAATATCGGACCACTTCATAAGGTCTACAAATGTCTAATCACTATGCTGTACACCTGAAAACTAATATAACACTTTTTGTCAACTGCAATTAAAATATTAATTTTTAAAAAATAAACACATAAATAAGATATATTTACCTCTCTCCCCAAAACAAATTAAAGTATTATTTGCAGTAACAACCAAAAATATAAATACTTTGAAATTATCTAATAAATAATTATCTAATAAATAAAAATTACATATGATTTTTAGTAAACTTACAATATGGAAGGATTTATAGATTCTCGTTTTCTTTTTATCTGTATTTTTAATGTTTTAATAAAATATGAAATAAATAACAAAATTATGTTAAAAAACATGATCAAATACCTATGCGGCCAAACAGCTAATAAAAATTGGAATAGGATATTTCTGTTCAAGTGAACCTAAAGTTATAGATTCTTTTTTAATGTATCCAGTAAGAATTTAGGCTCTTATGGTAACATTATTGCCATTTTTTATATTCTACTTTTCTCCCATTTACTTAACATTGTACTTCCTCAGGCACACAGCATAGGCATCAGCCAGGGGCTGTCAGGAATGTACATCCCCAGCACGCCCCGCCCCCCAGACCTACTGAATCAGAATCTGCAGTTTAGCAAGAGCCTCAGGAACTTGTGTGAATATTACCTTTTGTTGCAATGAGTCATATCACTAAGTGTATAGTAAAATGTCACCTCTTTTTTTGTAGTAGACTGTTCTGCGTGGCATGGGCCCAGCTCCTACTTGGAGATGCACAGGACCCACGCTCATGGATAGGTTCTCCAGTGGGGAATCAGGCCTACAATGTACCTAGGCCACTATGAGTCTTGCTTTTTGCTAAAGCTCCTTCACTCTGAATTGAGGACATTTACTGCAAAGCAACTTCTTAAAATCTATGCTAAACTTTCCAAGAATGAGTGTAACCAGTCCAACTACTTTTGCCTTTTCATTTGCAAATATCCCTCTTCTGTGATGTGATTAGCAGCATTGGCTCCTTTGTTTTCTGTAAAAGGTAACCACCTAAATCGAGTCTGTGCATAGTTAATGAGGACCTTCTTGTAATGTGTTCAGTAAGACAATAAAAGCTCATTGGAGCAAGCACTTATGTTTTTGCTCCCCTTGAGAGAAAAGCCATGCTGTCCCTTTTCCTCTACCAGACTCAGTAGTTCAAGTGAATGTCTCATTTCATCTGTAATGACGTGGACCCCATGAGCCGGGGTCTGCATCATTTTTTCAATGCCATTCTGACCAGCTTAGTTAAAAATAGCAAATCCCATTCTTTTCTACCTCTTTCTCCTAATTCATTTTTCCATAGCAATCACCATTATCTGATCTTATAGATTAAGTGCATTAGTTATTGCTTATTCATTTTTTAAGACTGTGCTCTCTTCGAGTTCGGGAGAATTTAGTGAATGGGCTTATGTAGTTGTGAATACTGTTGAGTTCAGAATTGGAAAGCACGATTGAGTCAGAGTCACAAGTGGATATAAGAAAAACTACTTATGCAACAAATACTTCTCAAACTTTTATTACATGCCATAGACATGTAGTACCCAAATCAGTCCAAAGTTCGGGACATTAGTTGGTAAGAGGTGCCAAGGAAAAAGTAGTGGGTGAGGGAAAGGAAGAGTGCTGGGGTTTGTGATGTTAACAACAACATTAGAAATAGGCCTTGCGCAGAAAGTGATACCAATACACACTTATTTAAAGGCTACTAACTTCAAGCTACTGTACAGAAGATATTAGAGGAAGAGGGTAACAAAAGAGAAATTATGAAATAGGTAGAAAGTGTGTTGTGGTAGTTCACATCAAAAGGCTTTGTTTTTTATCAACATATGGGAAGCATTCACAACCAGGCAGAGGAAGGGTTAAAGAAAGTTGGAAATACTTGGAATAGCCCATGTGGAGTCGATTAGACATGGGCGTTCTACCCTGACTCCTCCCACATGTCTCCCATAAATGAACTGTGCTTTCCCAGTGCATTGTGCTTATGCCGATCTTGTGTTTAGGTGAGTAAATAAACATATTTGGCATCCCAGTACTGTAAGGGCTGACTAGGGGTACAGTCTGTGACAGATTCACCACTACATCTCCATGTCACAATTCAGAGGCTGACATGTAAAAGATGATTAATAAGTGTTTGGTGAAAGGACAGAAAGATGAAGCAAAAGCCACAGAAAACAGATAATGGTGTTGGCTTTGCATTGGAGACTGGGCAAGTAGATTCAGCAGAAACCTCAGGAGAATGAGAAAATGTGGGGTGCTGGTGGTCTGAAGGCATGGTCCCCCAAAAAGTCTCATGAACATGGATAAGAAAACAGTACCAAGGGAATCAAAATCATGTAGAGACAGAAGAACAAATGCTTCCAGGTCAAAGGAGAGGGATAGGTGGAAATGAACCCTTGGTGGAGACAAGGAGCAGGTGTGTTAGATTGTGTTTCTTCATTATGTGTTTATGACTTAAGTGCCAGTCAGCTGTTGGTCATTGACAGACTAAACAAGCGTGGCTCTCAGGCCAGGGACACAACATGTACATTTTACTAAAATGAGATTTTCATTAAAGACACTTCTGAGGAAACGTAACTTTTAATGAGGAGCTTGTGAGTTTATGTTCTCTGGAACAATATGAGAAGGAAAACGATGTAGGCTCTCCGCTCCTGATGTCAAGAACCACAGAAGTTTGGTGATTACAGACTGCACAGCTACCAGGTCACTGGGACAGGAGTCATTCCTGCCAATGCTATGGGGTCTGACTGAACTTCAAGCACAGCTTTTGATGAAATCACATGACTGGCAACAAAGTCATTAGTGTGTCACTTGAAGAAGAAGAAGAAGGAGAAGAAGAAGAAGAAGAGAGAGGAGGAGGAGAAGGAGAAGAAGGAGAAGAAGAAGAATTGGGAGGAGGAGGAGAAGGAGAAGAAAAAGAAGAAGAAGAGAGAGAAGGAGGAGAAGGAGAAGAAGAAGAAGGAGGAGGAGGAGGAGGAAGGGGAGGAGAAGAGCTTCCAGATTGGAGGGCTGCATAGAGTAGTGTTTCCAAATGGCTCCATGTCTTCATTACAGGCTAGTTTTCATTGTGCATCTGAATCCCAAGAAAACATTTCCTCTTCCTGATACTATAAGACATGCATGTAAATTTGCCAGAATAATTGAGAGACATTGAATACACAGACTACTTAACACTTTGAAGCTCACCCAGAGTTTACCCTTAGGTATTAGCACTTTGACAAACCCCTTCCTTGGTCATATTTTTTCTAGTAACATTCAACACAGCTGTTTTTTTAAGGCAGGAGTACCCTTGACAAGATGTACTTATGAACTTTTGAGCTTATGAATTTTCTAGTTTTCTTGGTGATAAACTTGGATGGCGATTATGACCAAATATAATAAAACCTTTGTCTGAATCGCCATCCAGGGATTCTTATGAAGTGGGGATTTTCTTAGAATAAGCAGAAGCAATATGTTCTCCTGATTAGTACTTGTTGACTGCTTGTTGACTGCCTGGGAGCCCAGGGCCAAAGTGGTTGAGTTATGGTCCCCGATCTGTCACGCACAAACTCTGTAACCTTGTCCAAGTTATGTTACCTCTTAGCATTTCATTTGCGAAATGGGTGTAATCAGACCTTTCTGACAGGAATGTTGTAAGGGTTAATTAATTGCTGTTTGTTAAGTGTGCTGAGATTGTCAGATTAAAGCATTAGGGAAGTGTCAAGTTTGTGTTATTATGGTATTATTTTTCTTTGTTTGGTAGGAAATGCCATTTCTGTGTAATTTACTTTAACAGTAAAATAAGCCATTTTAATCAATGCACAATCAAGCCCTTATTCATTGAGGACAAGGGTGTATACACTTAGCAAGAGCGCTGGTGTCAGCTGACACAGGGCAGGGATCTGAAAACTCTGCACTGGATACAAAGAAAGCCTAGAAAACGAAACACGAGGTGATTAGATTCTGAGTGCCCAGGAGACTCATGTTACTGACCCAATGGAGTCCGTTATTAGCAGAGGAAAAAAAGGCTGTAACCTTAGCAACTGATACTCAATCTCCAAAAAAAAGTTATCCATGTCACCAAGAAATTGTTGAAGCGATTATACATATGGCCCAGAAACTAAATATCACAAATATTTAATTAGAAGCCACAGGGGATTTTAAACATAGGCATTTATTAGAAGCTTTATAGTAACTTAGAAGTGTACATGTTTGGATGTGATTTTCTTTGTATGAATACACATTAGCCAAAATTTATAGGCTGAGACCATTGTGATAATAGCTGATGAATCTTGATATTTTCCAAAGAAAATATAAACAGTTTTATCTGGAAATGTTATTTAGCAATATAAATAAGTTGCAGTGTTTCTAAGACATTATTTTTCCTAAAATGTACCTTACTAAATATAACATATAACTGTAATAAATAGACTGACAAATAAGTACATTTACTGAAAAATAATTGTTTAGAACAAATATTTAAAATGAAGGAGTTAATGTAAAGTATATGAGACTTCACTATGCTAGGTATTTTCTAAATAATGCCCTACAAATAATGACTATCTAACTCACATCCATAATTTTCAGTATTAGTCAATATCTTTGAGACATTCCAGAGTCATATCTAGGAATTAAAAATTCCACAAGTTTTAAAGCTTTTGCTGGCTACATGGGTATAATTTTAATATATTTTATTCTAGCAGAGACAGATCTACAATCTCCATTGTGAAACAATGCAGGAAAATAACTTCCATTTAACCGATCTCTGCTAGAACCCGTTGACGGAGGAGCCATCCTCATACCTCACTTGGACAAATACGGTGGACGCCCAGTGGTCTCCCTGCTCACCCGCATACAACACAGAAGCCAGATACATCCCTTTAACCTGGCGGTCAGATCATGTCACAGTCCTGTTGAAAATCCGCTAGTAACTTCGCACCGTTCTCTGACCTCCTCTCCCACATTTCTCCCCGTGTGCACTGTTCCTGTCTGACTGCTTTTCTTCACGTACATCAGAAGCACCGTGCTCCGTCTTCTCTATGGTGTTTGTCCATTCTATTTCTTTTGTATGGGTTCTTCATTCTCTTAATTCAGTTACGGGCTCTAATTTTACGTGAGAGTTGCATCCCTGAGAATCCTGTCTCTGACAATACCACCGCACCTTTTCTATTACTTCCTTTACCTCTAGTTTTCTCTATAATGTTTTTTTATCATCTGCCATAGTATAAACTCTCTTGGAGAGCAGAGACTATGTTTGTTCACTTCTTCAATGCAAAGGAGAGTGCCTGGCCCGGAGCACTAGCTTAATAAATATTCACTGAAAACTTGAATAGATACTGAAGTATGGGTACTTACCAAACTATTCCACAGAATCTTAGTCCTTACTAATGGCATTCCAAAATAAAGGCCCTGGTTTCCATGTAGCTTAGCAGTTCTTGAAAACGTCAACATTTGATCAAGGAGCATCTGTTTGTAAATTCTGCAGAGCTGACACTTACAGTTTACGTGACAGCAAGTTGCGGATGAAGGCTTTCTATCCACCGGAAAGCACGTATGGGGCAGACACCCACACACCGCTCAGAGCTCCACAGCTCACCAGGGACACAAGCCCGTGGCCTACTTATAGGTGGTGCTGCTGTGCATGCTCGGACGCACATTTTAAACACAGAAGGATGATTTGAAGGAAAAGGTGATGTGAAGCTTATAAGTTTCCTAGAGGCTATTTTTCTCTCAACATTATTGATTTGATTGACCTGATACCATTTTATGCTTACTGAGAAAATAAAAGAAAGCCTGTTACTACTTACCTGAATATTTGAAATCCCAATTATTCCTCCAAATCAATCTCCATGTCACTTTCTTTATTGATATCCTTTTCCAGCATCAGCTGCTTCCTCCTTTATTCTCCTTTCATTCACTTTGTTTAATCCTTACCTGAGGATATGTTTGTTGATTTTAGAGAGTGAGGAAGGGGAGGTAGAGAGAGAAACGTTGATCGATTGTCTCCCATACGCATGCCAACCAGGGACCAAACCCACAGTCTTTTGGTGTACGGGACAGTACTCCAGTCAGCCTAGCCACCTGGCCAGGGACCCTTTCATTCACTCTTAAGAGAACACACAATACTTGATTTTATATATGTTATATTTATACCATGTATACATATTTTTCCAACCACACTGAGCCACTGAGTTAATTCAGGGTAGTCCTATGCCTTATGTGTCTTTAATCTTCAGCATCCAGCTCAACATTTAGCCTGGAGTAGCCACTTAATAAGTATTTGTAGAAGGTTTACATGTACAGACATTCTAATTGGTTAGTTTCTTACACATCTATCTTCAATGGGTATATGATCAGATTACTGCATAATTTAATTAGAAATTAAAAGCAGCTGTGAGAACCTTTGGGAATGTGTTGTGACATGACGTCATCGTTGTTGTCATCAACAATGTGTACGTTATGTGTTAATTAAACACCTACTCTAACTCTGGGTGGTCTATGCATTACTGAAAAGTTGCATGTATAACAGATTTGAATCATCAAGTAATAGTTTATTTCCTTATTAAAGCTAAGAAGTGCAAATACTCTTTAGAGAAACCAAAGGATTCATTTGTTACAAAAAGAATCATGTACAGGTATGAAGAAAAGGGGTATATTTTAGTTACCAGAGCAAGGAACTGGAGTTTTGGGGTTATAGTTTTAATTTTCCAATATTTGTTTGACTCTGATCTATTATAACCTATTTTATGTCTTTCATTGTCATGTGTATAATAAAGGAGGCTGAGACGGGCGATAGCTGTGGGGAGGCAGAATAACATTCCCCAAAGATGTCCACAGCCTAATCCCTAGATCTTGTGACTACAACACCTCATGGAGGAAAAGCAAATTTGTGGGTGTGATGAAGGCCTGAGACTTTAAATTGGAGGGAGTATATCCTGGGTTATCTGGGTCAGCCTACACTAATCACAGGATTCCTTGAAAGCAGAGAACCTTCCTTGGCTGTTGTCAGAGAGGGAGATGTGGTTATGGAGGAATACTCAGAGAGATGCACAATGGTTATGGAAGAATACTCAGACAGATGCAACAATGTTGCTAGCTTTAGAGATTCAAGAAGGCTACAGCCAAGAATTGGGGTGGGGAGTCTGGCCTCTAGAAGCTGGAAGAGGCAAGAAAATGAATTCTTTGCCAGAGACTCCAAAGCAAAGAAGCCCTGGTGACACCTGGATTTTAGTCCAGTGGGACCCAGGTCAAACTCCTCAGCTACACAAATGTAAATAAACTTGTGTGGTTTTAAGCCGCTCAATTTGTAGGAATTTGTTACAGTGGCAGTAGAAAACTAACACAATATTCCATTGCCTTTCATCTTAAAATCTCCCAAGTCAACGTTTTAATACATTATTATGTTTAGATCTCAATTATTACATCTTTGGGTTGTTTAAAAGTGAGGTGTATTTATACCAGAGATTTCTGTCTTCCAAAAGTACGTGTTTGATACACTTCAGAAAAACCTCTCAATTCTCTTCTTGAACAAAGGACTTTGTAACTGACTCCTATATTCCTTTTACACAATAGAAATCAAAGCCTGTGAGAGCTCATGCCATTTACTTTAGTCAAAATCTGGATGATGCATTGCATAAGTAACAGCATAATAGAGCCCTCATATTGTAATCTGGGTAGATGTATGCTGTGCTTTGAAAATCAAATATTGTTCCCTTTGACGTTTTGACAAGTAATTTAGACAACAATATACATTTGGCTAACTCTTGAATGTAGTACTTCTCGTCCTCTGGATTGTGCAGGGTTTGCACTATGCTAAGAATGACAACAATTATAGAACTCACTTGCATCTGCCAAGTGCACAGATGGTCTTGTAGTTTAGAGGAACAATGCTGAAGAAAGAGAAGGCGAAGGGGTGGGGGAGGGAGCTGGGAGGGTGGGATAAAAATCTTGTCAGCCAAAATAACACTAATAACACGAAAGAAAGATGGAGACAAAAGCATGTTACAATTTGTCATTGAAAGGTACATATAAAAAGAAGAAAGGTCTTGCTTATTTCACTCTTCTCACACACTGGTACTGAATCTCATTCCAGTGTTCTCAAGGCCTATGAGCTATAAAATTACAATGTTGACATTCAATGTGAGTTTGATATGGGATGACATTTTGCCTTTAGTAGTCTATATATTTCCTTTATGCTTTTAGTTTATCTGGGGAGTAATAGAACACGCATAAGAAGAACTAGAATTTTACTCTCATAAACCTCGAATATTTTATATACATTCCCTTCATAAGACCAGTAAGGTCATTATTTTGTCTTATCTTTTTTGAGTCAATTACCTCCACTAAGCAAAGTGGAATATGGCACCCTTGACAAAGACCTTTACTACCTACCTATCTTGCATTTATGTGTTCTTGGATATGTGTAAGTGTGTGTACACTTATGTGTTAGGTAACCCACAAAGATGGTTCTGCTTTCTTGCTTTGAGAAGTCTGGACTACATTTGATGGTGTGTCTTTGAACTTAAATATATTTGAACCTAGCAACTGTAAGGATCCTGTTGCTTATGCAGTTTTCCAATACATAAAATTGAACCGCCATTTGGGTTGTGTTGGGGTGAGAGTCTGCACTTATACACATAACCTTAAAAGCTATTCAGATGTTTATTTTCTTCCCTTGAGTAGTATCTATGGTACCTAATTAACACAGTGATTATAATACCTTCTGCTTATTAAATATTTTGTTAGGCACATGCTAAGTATTTTATCATTTAAAATACTTACTTAAAATACAGTGACACTCTGAAGTAGGTATAGGGTACTATTTTCCTTTTTCAAAAAGATGAGGCACTAGAGGTTTTCAGAATTTGAGAGATTTACTCAAAGCCACATATTTGATTAATTGGGAGGGGAGACTGAAAACTAAGTCAATGTAACTCAAAACTTTCTAATGAACCATTCAAATTAGGATATGTTACACAATGATCATACACAGACAGTCAGTGGTTTAATGCAAAGGATACTGTTCACTCACATAAGAAGGATGCAATTGTGTTGGTGTCTGCAGGACAGCCCTCCCCCTGCGACCACACACAGACTGGGATTCTTCTGTTGCAGCTCCTCCACCGTCCCCTAGGTAGGACCTTGCCATGGTCTGTATTGCCAGAGGAAGGGAAGAGGAAGGGAGATTAGCCGTTGGAGTACTTCACAGGTCAGGTGTAGATTTGGCGAGAGCATTTTGCCTGTGTTCGTTTGGAGAACACTGAGAATCTTTGCCTCAGTCATGCCTAGCCCACAGTATGAATCTGCAATAGCCTTTTGTCCTTTGTTTTTTTTTCCCCCAAATTTCCTGTGTGATTCAAACAATTCAAAGGGTTCCTTGGGAGCTGTATCTTCAGGAAACATTTAGAGGTTGGGGAATGGTGAAAGGTAAGCTCTTTTGCCCTTAATACTCTCACTTATATTTCCTCGACTTGGGGTGTCCAACCTGCAGCCCATTGGCCGTATGTGGCCCAGGAGGGCTGTGAATGTGGCCCAACATAGAATCATAAATTTACTTAAAACATTATGAAAGTTAGCAAGCGTGATTTCATGCCACAATGTATATACTGTGCGGCCCAAGACAACTCTTCTTCTTCTGGTATGACCCAGAGATGCCAAAAGTTTGGATACCCCTCCAACTATTTTGAAGGTCTTTAAAATGAGGTGTTTTACTGAAATACTTTTCTTAATAATTTAATTTCAATGATTTTTGTTTTAATTAAATTTAATTTAATAAAAACTTTAAAGATTTAAGCATTTCAAATTAATAATTTGTAGTTCCTCTTTGTTTTTTTAATTAATGCCTAAGCTAGTATTCATTCCTACAACTGGCCATAATAGAAAGAGAGCAGGAGCTATCTTTGGCTGTTAGTAATGTTAGAAAGGCAATCTACAGTCCTACCATAATTATAATTGTACTGATAAATAGAGTAGTACTTCATTTTCCCATCATTGTCCTCAAATGAAACATTTCACATAGGTGAATTTTTTACATAGGAAATAAAACTTATTTAAAGTGCAGAAATCTTTCTTAAATGGTTTGCATTCTTTCTGTTTAATTTAAACTTTCTGTGAAGTCAAGATAATAAGTGTGTGTATTCAAATGAATGGATCAAAAAACTATGGTACATTTACACAATGGAATTCTATGCAGCTGAAAGAAAGAAGGAACTCATACCCTTTGCAACAGCATGGATGGAGCTGGAAAGCATTATGCTAAGCGAAATAAGCCAGGCAGTGAAAGACAAATACCATATGATCTCACCTTTAACAGGAACCTAAACAACAAAACAAAGAAAC
>CM052538.1:182336317-182429620 GCA_028533065.1 Trachops cirrhosus | reverse complement strand
TGAATGGATCAAAAAACTATGGTACATTTACACAATGGAATTCTATGCAGCTGAAAGAAAGAAGGAACTCATACCCTTTGCAACAGCATGGATGGAGCTGGAAAGCATTATGCTAAGCGAAATAAGCCAGGCAGTGAAAGACAAATACCATATGATCTCACCTTTAACAGGAACCTAAACAACAAAACAAAGAAACAAGCAAAATATAACAAAAGACACTGAAATAGAGGACAGGTTGTCAGTGACCAGAGGGGAGAGAGGAGGGAATTTCAGGGGAGAGGGGAAGGGTTTACAGGAACAAATATAGAGGACACATGGACAAAACTAGCGGGGTGGGAAAGGGGAGGGAGGAGGGGAGGAATGGGTGGGTGGGCTGGAATGGGAATAAAGGATAGAAACTGTACTGAATAAACTAAAATAAAAAAATTAAAAAAAATAATACAGCACTGCCCTCATAGAACAAGAGATGTTAGCCATTCACTGTCCTGCTTTAACCAGTACCAGACTGCCAGGTGTCTTCAATGTTTATTTTTATTTTTACAGCTCTTTTCTGATATTCCTTGAATTTAATTTGATACATTATTACCTTTATATATGTCAGATTTTTTAGATTTAATATATGTTGCATATGATTACATGTAGTACTGTACATTGAACACATGTTATGCAGATTATATTCATATATTTCCACCCATCTTCTTATAATTTCTTGCTAATTGATCTCTTATGGTATGAAAGGGAAGCAGATACATTTGGATCATGTCAGTGACAACAAGGATCTAAAATGAAAACTATTTTTCTCTGAAGGGCTTTCCTACGTGTAATGAAAACAAATTTACATCATAAACCAAGCCCTTAGTATAACAATTTTGGTATTTTATGCAAATAGAGAGTTTTACATCTTGTCTCTTCTCTCAGTTTGTGTAAAGAGAATAGTGAACAAGTAATACAATTAAATGGCAGGTTATCTAGAATCTAAGTAACCAAAGTCAGCCCAATCAAATGTAAAACACATTTATCTCCTGAATAATTTCAATATTATTGGTCTACTTTGATTGTTTTTCCTCTGCTTTGTTTGGATATCTCTATATTTCAAGTTAAAACTAAGCACAGAATCCTTGCTTTTTAGACAAAGGACTATTTTTCTTCTTCCACTGTATACCAATACATCAATGACTTTTTATATAATTACTCTCATGTATGACATTTTCAATGGCATTCATCCCTCTCCCTTACTCACAGAGAGTTACTCTTAGGTCTTTATCTTCTACTTTTTAACAACTTAAAAATCTATTTATTGATTTGTGAGAGAGAGGAAGGAAGAGAAACATTAATGTGAGAGAGAAATATTGATCGGTTGCCTCCCATACATGCCCACACCACACATTGAACCTACAACCTAGGTGTGTGCTGTGACCAGGACTCAAACCCCCAACCTTTCGGTGTATGGGGCAATGCTCCATCCAAATAAGCCACAGCAGCCGGGGCAGGTCTTTTCCTTTTTATTTTCCATCTTTCCTTACAGGTTTTACTGTTGTTTTACTGTTGTTGGCTATTTCCTTTTCAACTGTGAATGAATGAATGTCTTATAATTTTTTTCATCAATTAATTTTTTTCTCCACAGAAGACAAACTACCTTAAAACTGGGTCTTGTTCATTTTCCATCCACATCCAGACTTCTTATTATAAATTAATCTTACTTTTACCTAAAAATTGAATGACATCATAATTGCTGTGCTGAATGAAGGGTTTTGGTAGAGGCTCAGATGGACTTCAGGGGAAAAAGATCACATTTGCCCACACCACTTCTATCTTCCTTGAACCTTTCTCAGTTTGGTGGTACCCTACACTAACTCTTGTACACTTTATCTAGTATTACAAATTTCCCACCAAAGAAGTCCAGACATCAATTATAAATTATTGGGAATTAAAAATAATAGTTTATTAAACACAGAATGAATACAAAGCCCTCCTGTAAGCATCACACATATGTTAACTTACTGAGTTTTACCATGATAATATGATAAGAACAATTCTATTATCACAGTCCCTGTTCACATATGAGAAAACAGGCAGAGGAATCTAGGCATTGGTCAAATCAGTTTTGTATATTGCTGAACTGAGTCTTAAACTCAGGAAGCCTAGATATGAAGTATTGTTCTAAAAGGAGCAAAAATTTCAGTGTCGTTGAACCCTAACTCCACATGGCACCATCAATTAGTGACTATGGTATTTTTAACTTAACTTCTTCCTTAATTATGTAATGAAAACCCTTGTTCTGTTTTTAAAACTTACAAGTGCCTGAAGATCTCAAAGGGAAGTATTTGTGGACAAGAGCTCTTTTGATTGCCTGATATTATATTCCATACATGGCTACTTCTATAGTGCAAGAGTTAGGTGTGCTTCTAAGTTATATCTTCCTGCAGTCTGTCCCTGAGACAGGAACCAAGGGGCTGTGTTTGATTCACCCATCGCTCCTTCATTCCTCTATGTATAGCCCATTCATCGTTACTCCTTTACTCAGCAAACACATACACAGAATGCTACCTTGTCCCTAAGCACTATGCTTGTTTTCAGTTTGATTGTTTTGGAAGAGGAATGTGATGCAGTTCTTGACCCGCAGGGGAGCTCACAGTATTTGGGAAAGCTAGATACACAAACAGCTGTCACAGTGCAATGTGATAAATGTCACGATAGACAAATGAACAGATTAGTACTAGGGGCACATGAAGGAGAGAGGGCCTTACCCAACTAGTCTTGTGGCTTCAAATGAAGTCCTTACAGAGAGGACAAGAGAACTAAATTTTGTAGAATATGTGAGATTTCATCACATGAGAAGGAGAACTGTATTATGTCAAGCATGCTCAGAAACACAAAAGGTCTGAGTAAGTTCAGGAACTGTTGAGCAGGTTAGCGAGGTTGAGGTACAGGTAACTGGAGTGAAGGTTAGGGTAACAAGTATGAAATGGGCCAAATGAGAAAAGCCAGGGACCAGTCGTGAAGGGCCTTTTGCCAACCTCAGAGGCCGAGAATATTACTCGTGTAGTGGACTTACTGTGAATTTTCCAGATCCAAGCTGCGTAAAGAAAAGGAGTTGTGTGAGAAATGGGAAGGAAAAGCAGAAGTCATACAGAAGGGGATGGGTTTCCGGCTTCCTAGAGGTGGCGGGAATGAAAAGCAGGGAACAAGTCTGAGAACGTTTCAGGGCCGGAATTAACAGATGTGACTGGATGTGAAGCATGAGGCAGAGCGGACGTGCAAGGGGACAGTTCTGTAAAGGGCGTACATAGGAAATGGAAGGAAAAGGAGGCTTGGAAAGAGATGACAATGAGCTCCAGGTTTAACATGCGCCGTTTGGGGTGTTTATAGTTAGTCTAGGTACAAAAGTCCAACGCATTTGAGTCTAGAATGCAAGACGAAAAACTGGCCATTGGTAATACTCACGTGAAAAGTTATAATCAAATTGTTGATAAATGAAGCCAATGAAAATTGATAGGTGTGTACAGAAAAGAGTATGGAGAGGGAAAGAAGAGAAATGAGCACTCTTTGCTGAAACTGAAGTGGCATTTGAATTCATTTCACAAGTGACGCGTTAAGGAACACTTAATGGGATGCTTAGTGGGTTTAAAGACAGTTTTTTTTTAAATTCACCTATTATGAAATTTCTTTTACTTCACTATATCATTAGCACCTACAATTTAAATCAGCTATATAATAGCATGGATATTTATTGCTTTTTTATCAGTATGCCCTCCCTTAATTATTGTTCTTTGAAGCAGGGCTCAATGAATGAAGTTCTATACTACTCAAAATTCCTCAGTGCACAGGATGTGTCTGGAAGAAGCTTATTCTGCTATCAGTTTTAGGCATAGAAGGAGACATTTTCACTTAAAACAACAGATACTTTTAAAAGCTCCTAAAGTTAGAGAGATTCTTGAACTAGGAACTAAAAGATTTAGAGTTTCATTCTGCCTTTGCGTATAACTTACTTTGTGAAGCTGACAAGTGACAGCACCTCTTTTTTATCCATTTTGCTTTCTTCAATTTTTTACTCTATCATTATTTTCATTAAAATATAAGTAATGTGCAATATTATATTAATCTCTGGTGTACAACATACTTATTCAACATTTATATACTCACTGAGTGATCACCACAATAATCTAGTAGCCATCTGTCGCTTTACAAACTTACTGTGACATGATTGACTATAATCCCTAAGCTGTACATTATATCCCTGGTGATAACACCTTTATGAATCATGACTATATTGCCTATAAAATGACATGAGCAACCATGATGACCTTTCATATGTCATCTTGTTCTGTACTTTTCTGATCATCTTTCCTGTGCAGTCAGTCCAGGTTTCAGACTTTAACTGGTTTGTCTAGATTTTCTCAATCAAAATCAAATTAAAAGCATTATGCTAAGTGAAATAAGCCAGGCAGTGAAAGACAAATACCATATGATCTCACCTTTAACAGGAACCTAAACAACAAAACAAAGAAACAAGCAAAATATAACCAAAGACAATGAAATAGAGAATAGGCTGACAGTGACCAGACGGGAGAGGGGAGGGAATTTCAGGGGGAAAGGGGAAGGGTTTACAGGAACAAATATAAAAGACATATGGACAAAAACTAGGGAGGGTGGAAATGGGAGGGAGTTGGGGAGGGATGGGTGGGTGGGCTAGGATGGGAGTAAAAGGCAGAAAACTGTACTTGAACAACGATTAAAATAAAATTTTAAAAAATCAAAAGAAAATAAAATGGCACACAGTGAAAAAAACAAAAACAAAAACAAATTAAAAGCAGGAATCATGGTTGTATGGTACCTAATGCACAAAACAATATACAGTCCAGCATTTGCCATGGAGGAGATTACATTAACTAGGAAAATGTCTGTATATACACTCACAAATGGCTCAACAATAAATAAAGTTCAGAAGCTCTTGTCTGTTCATAAATGTTTGTGAATTGATATTATTGCTTCTCTGTACATTTGTAAGTTAACCAACAGTAATGTTTGTCATTTGAAAAATGAGCTTTTAGAGACAGTGCTGTGTTGGTAGTTAATAAGGAAAGAACACTCACTAAGTATTTGTACCACTGCCCATTTTGTTTTAAATGTCTATATTTTACTTATATTAATATTTGACAGACCTACACTGAGCCTCATACCTTCAAAGCCCTTTAGCTTTTAGGTGATAATGGTAATACTCAGATGTAGCGTGGAATTATAAAAGGCTATAACATTGTTCATGCTCTATAAAACTTTGAGCAACATCCAATGTGAGCCAATTCATGAGTAATTATCACTGATCTTTGCTTCTAAAGTCACCTTAAAGTAAATATTTTAGGATTGACCAAATTAGAATTGATTCTAAGCTCTTTGAAATCAAATACTGTGTTGTTATTTTCTTTGTATCTCTAGAATCTAGCTTAGTGGACAAGATAGTCACAGGCATTCAATAAAATTTTCTAATTAATTTAATAAATAAATAAGTTTATTTAATTAATAAATAAGTTACTACCAAATTAGAATTTGATTTCTCACAGTTATTCACTTGACAAGCATGTGTATGTACCTACTATGTGTCAGACACTATTTTGTATACTATTTTGGATACATGGGGTAGAAAAAGCATGACATTCATGGCACTTTAGGACCAGAATTTATGGAAGGCATTTAAGAGGTCATTTGTAACCTAACCCAAGGGTGCTGTCACAGTAGGGGACGTAGACACAGTTCTGGGCAGTCACAGCAAAGGAATCTTACCTCAAACAGAAAGTTATTCCAATACTGCTTTGTTCAGAAACTTGGGGCTATAATGAATCTCTAGGTACACTCAGAGTTGGGAAGCCATTTGGCACAGGTGTCCCCACTGTGCTAGACCTTTCAGGTTGTGATAACAAAATAACACACACTGGTCAGCTTATAAACAACAGAAATGTATTTTTTTACAGTTTTGGAGGCTGGAATTCTGAGGTCAGAGTTCCAGCTTCGTGGGGTGAGAGCTCTTTCTCTGGTCACAAACTTCTCTTCATCTCCGCTTATGGTGGAAGGAGCTATAGAGCTCCTAGAGGCCTTATACTAGGCCACTGATCCCATTCAGGAGGACTCCACCCTTATGACCCAAGCACCTCCCAAAAGGCCCACCTCATAACCCCATCACTTGAGTGTCAGGATTCCAGCATTGGGGGGATACAAACATCCAGCCCATAGCACCCACTCTCTGCACTCTCATGCAATGTTCTCTTCCACATCAGAATGCAATGTCTCTATGTAGCACTTACTGTAAGTGTTCAGAAATATGACAGATCATGAACGAGCTACATATCCTGTGAAACACACCTTCATTCGAGCTGCTCTACTACCATGTGGCAGGGAGGGGTCAAGATCATTGGGAGCTAATGGAAACGCAGTTTGGGTACCACCATCAGGATAGACATGTCAGACTGTTCCTCCTCAGCACAACACCCATGCTTGGTGATCGTGTTTACCTGCAAATCTCAGGAGAAAGTTATGCAACAAGAATTGATATGGATAACAACAGCAAAATGAAAATATATTTGGAGGAAACTTTCAGGAAAGATTGTGCTGCTTTATGCAGACTTTATTAACTATTTGTAAAGCAAGTGAACAGTGTGTTATTTATTGATAGAAAAAAGTTCAGTGACTATTCAAGTGTGTGTGTGTGCAATGCTTTTGTAGGAGCTAGAACATTCTTGGTAGACCCTAAAAATAAAACCAGTCAACACACACCTTGAATCTTTCCGTACTAGAAATGTCATACGCTCTATACTTTATTCTCTCAAAACAGACTGAATAGAGGGGAATTCGTTGACTAATTGGACCTACGTGATTCATGCACCGAATGAAGGTCAGTGTAGGATAGATCTCTGTTTGGGAGGAACAATCCCTTCTACAATCCTCTGACATTTGGCTTCAGCATCTCATGATCTCAAGTTACTGACTTGTGCCTTGAAAATAAATCTAGTAAAGAAGGAAGTCTCTAGTCCTCAGCAATAGACAGGCTACCATCCACTATCCAAAACAGGTATTTTTTACTAAAGGAGAGTGAGCACAGACACTAGGAGTAGTTGTGGACCAATTGGATCATTTAGCTTGACCACAGGTTCGAAATAAACCGCAAATCCTTTTGTTCTGTTTGATTTGTTTGTTTTTTACATTTTGATTCTTCTATTGCAGTTGTGATCAACTGTGACTGTGAGTGAAAGCAAAAGTGAGGCTTAAACTTATTTTGGTATAATCTGTTTTATATTTATATGTTTTAACTTTAAACATTCCTTCCTAATAATTCAGTGGACAAAAAATAGTCATTATGACAAATGGATGCTGATGCAATTGGGTATCTATATGCAAACAAACAAATGAAATCCATATTGCACATTGTATTAAAAATTAACTTAAAATGGTTCAAAAACATATAGAAAAGCATGAAGATCATAGTACAAAAAACACAGGAGAAAACCTTTGAAATTGGGAGCTAAGCAAACATTTCTTAGCTATTACAACAAATCGGGGTGTATAAAAATAATATATTTAATTGAAATTAAAATCTGCTGTTATCTAAGAAGCAATGTTCAGGGAACATAAAGACAGGCCACAGATTAGGAGAAAATATTTGTGAGTTACATATCTGATTTAGATCATATAAAATATACATAATGCACTTCCAAAACTTAATGAGAAAACAAGCAGCCCAATTTTCAAAAATGGATAAATATACAGACATCTCACTAAATAAGATGTATAAAATATGCCCATGACAAGAAAGTCAACACCATTTGCTACTATCGACTTACACCTTAAAACCACAGTGTGACACCACTCTGCATGTGGCATTGCAATGACTGACCACACCAAGTGTTGGTGCGAATGTGGAGGCACCAGGACTCTTGTACACCGCTGATGGGAGGTTTCTTAAAAAGGCGCTCACCTTCCATACGGACCATCTACTCTGCTCCTAGGTCTTTCCCAAGAGAAAAGAAAGCATGTGGTCAAACAATGGCTATACACAAATGTTTATAGTGACTTTATTTGTAAATGCCCAAAGCCAGAAACAACCCAAATGGCCATCACTGATAAATAGATAGTAAAATGTGGTATAATTACATAATATAATACTACTTGCATTTAGAAAATTAACTATTATTGATTTATTTTATAATATGTGTAAATTTGAAAATACTTATGTTAAAAATAAGGCATGAAAAAATAACTTACTGAATTATTGCATTTTTATATCATTGAATAAAATGAAACAAAAATATAAACAGACTGTAAATCAGTTGTGGCCTAAAAGAGTTAGAGAGAGGGATTATAAAAGGGCAAAAGGAAGCCTTTGGGAGTGATGGTTAAGTTTGTTACTTTTATTGTGGTGATGGTTTGAACTACAAAATTGCACAATCTAAATATATGCAGTTATGTATGTCAATTGTACTGCAATAGAGTTGTTGGGTTGTTTTTTTTTTTTTTTTTTTTTTGCCAAGACTTTCAATCTAGAAGTCACCTGACCTCTGAAATCCTGAACTTCTAGAAGTGGTATTATGCTAAGACATGCCTTCTCAAACTCATGTTTTATATTTATTCATATAAATATTTCTCACATCCATGCTATATCTATGTGTATATGTGTATAACATATGCATATGTAAGCATATGTAAATAATGTAAATAATTTACAGACTATCTCCATATCAACAAACAGAAGGCTTTGACTACCTGCTAGTTGTTGACTCCCTTTTATTTCTGACCAGGCATTTTAAAATATTTTAAAAATACCATAGTGAAAAAAGCTACTCATCACATGTGGACAATTTCTTTCTTTTCTGTCTTTACCTAGGAGAAAAGAACAATGTGAAAGCCATAATCAAAAACTCTGAAAAGGACCCCTTTGTGTCAGATAAGTTTAATAACAGCATAGTTGCGAACCTGAAATCAGAGCTTTGCAATCCTCTCACAAAAAGTATCTTGTAGTACTATCTTCCTTATACTGGTTCTACAGTGCTATAATTTTTTCTGACTTTTTATGGTTAATCAAAAGCAAAGTGATAATTATGCAATAAACTCTGAAAAAGATATTGCCAATGCATAAAACATAAAATTATTATTCAGAAAACTGAATGAGATTGCAAGTGAGTTTTTTCCTTTTAAAGAATAATTGACAAGAATTGGGTCAATTTGATTTCATGATAACTCTTAATCAGGGATGCACCCAAATTTATGGGTGGAGCTTTTTCAAAATGTTTGTGTCTTGACCCCCATTTCACATCCATTCATTTGAGAAAATGAAGACAAAACCTAGAAATGTCCCCAGTGGCATTTTAATTTAAACTGGCTGTAAACAAAGGTTGATTTAGAAAAACAGAAATTAAAGAGAAATATGTCCCCATAACTATATAATAGAAGGACTGCAAGTATCTCATCAGCTTTCTTTCAGATAGTAGAATAAATAGAATAACCTTGGCCATAGAACAAATTTTGTTCCAATTGGTCCCAAAACAAGAGTATTGATAAAGTGGCATCTCAACCTAAGGGGAGGAAAGGTGTAAACTATAAAAATGCCTTCATAGCAGAAAACTTCACCATGACTGCATGCTTACATCGCAGAAACTAGATATTATAGATTTAAGTGCTTAGATTTTCATAATTATTTCCAGGAAGTATCAGTTCTAGGCACAGAGAATCATTGGGGTGGGCTAATTTTAATCTATCAGGTTCTGATATGAAGATAATGCTTACAAAACCTCAGTAGTACTGGAGCTATGGATGTTCACAGTGCATTGATTTATCTGATGCAGAGAAGCTGGACAATTTTAGAGCTTGACAGTATTTCACATGTTTTATTGTAATAATGTTTGTTTCTCATAAGGTTTATAACTTGATTGATAATCTGAACCCACAACTCTATGGTAAATGCTTCATTTTAAATATTTTTCCATCTGATGCTCATAACAGCCCTGTGGTGTATGTGTTCTTACCCATTTATACCTAATGGGATACTGAAATATAGAGAGACCAGGATCTTGCCAAAGGGAGCCCATCTTCAAAGAAGCAGAAGCAGGGTTTTGATTCATCTCTGCTCAGTGGCAAACTTCTACTAGTTTTGCTTGAATTTTGATAACTATCCAGCAATAAACCTGGGTTTACAGCCCAGGCTTCTTGAGGAATCTGTAGAAGGTGCAAGGCTTTCTGCCTCTCAAGATAGCCCTGGTCTGTTGTGTTTGGGGGAAGCTAGGACAGTCCTAGGGCTCTTGGGAACCTAAGCATTTACTCACCTAAAGGATCGGCAAGAGTCCCAATGTTCTGAAACTGAATCTTTCTTCCATGAATTCCTGGAGTATGATATAACTTTACAGGACCTTCAAGAGGAAGCAAGGTGATGTTAACAAGAAGACAAGAATGTCTCTGCCTTCACATTTGAAGGGATGTTGAGGACAAACAAATGCAACAGGACAACCCTTATACCCATTGCTTCCACACAATATATCACCCTGCATTTTTTTGAACCTCTGCCTATACAGTGTTTTATATATTAATACGTATCATGGTTAATTTTATCTGTCAACGTGACTGGCCACAGGGGCCCAGTTTAAACACTATTTCTGTGTGGGTCTGTAAGGGTGTCTGGATGAGATCAGCATTTGAACTGATGAACACAGTAGATTGTTCTCCTCAATGTGCATGAGCTTCATTCAGTTGGTTGAGGGCTGAAGCAGAATAAAATGCACAAGAAAGAAGAATGCTCCACTTTTTTTCCTGCTTCGCTGACTGAGCTAAGACATCTCATCACATCTCCCCTGGCCTGTACAAGGCTGAATGCCATTGGTTCTGCTGGCTCGCAGGCCTGTGGACTCAGACTGCCTTGCACATGGGTTTTCCTGGGTCTCCAGCTGGCGGACAGCGGATCACAGGACTCCCCAGCCTCCACCATCATGTAAGCCAGTTGCTCATGATAAACCTCCAGGATATATACATTCAGTTCTTGTCTTCTGAGTGTAAAAGCATTGCCTGATTTCTTTACAGAAAAGGTATCTAACTCCAAAGGTCAAGTGTTAAATAATTGATTGTGTCCATACATAGCTAATAGTCACCTCATTTCTGCTACGAGAACTCTAAAGACAAACTATGTCATTAGGCTGCCATAAAATGTGGTCTAAAGATGTCATTTATTTATCACTACTCTGATTGTTTGTTCATTTGGATAGTTGATTACTACATTGTCTAGAATATTAATCAGTAGCTAGTTAAACAATACTTCTGATTTGGTTTAGAGGCGCTTGGGAAGGAATGAGAAAAAGACGTATCACTGGTAACCAAACTCCCAGGATCATTGCTAAAATCTTGCCAGAATTTGTTTTGACATTGTCCCAAAAATAAGATTTCTGAAATTTAGGGAAATCAAGTTATTTCATTTAGCAATATTTGTACTATGTGCCAATAAAGAGTAGACATTCTATATTCTGTGGCAAAGAGAAGTCTTTGGCAGGACAGCATCATAACTGAGAGCAGATTTTGTAAGAAAACTCAGAAAACACAGATGATATGATATATAACAATTTCTTTAGGTGCTTCAATGATAGCAAAGTTTCCCCAGGCAGATTGTGGATTGTCTCCTGCTTCAGTTACAAATTGCCATGAACAAAAACAATACAAAATGTACTAGCATAAAACGACACACTATTTCTCATGCAACATTGGATTGGCTGGACAGCGCTTTGCTGTTCTCCCCTTAATGGTCATCGGTGCAGAAACCAACACGGCAGCCCGGCCAGTGGTGTTAGCCCCTCCTCTTCCAGGCAGCAGGTTCAACCTTCCCATTTTCATTCCATTCCTAGTCTCCTCCTATTCATCCTGACGGAGCCTGAGAAGTGCAAACCAAATGTGATGTCAAATAAAAGTTCTAATTTGTAAAATCATATCAAGGATCCAGGCTAATTCTTATCCAATTCATAATTTATTTATAAATAAATTTAAGTGCTTCTACATATTTTTACTTTGATGGCAGTGTTTTGTGACCAGGAACAAATCAATAAGTTCTCATATATTATTTGTTTTGTAATTGGCATTTGAAAGTTATAATTACTATAATGAAAAATATAAGCATTAAGGTTAAAAATAGAATATAAGTGGATGTCAAATTTAGATTTAAAAAGCAAATAAATAAATAAAATAAATAAATTAAATAAAACAAATCCTGAAATAAAATAAATCCTGAACTCTCATTGAAAGATATAGAAATAGGGCCGGCTGGCGTAGCTCAGTGGATTGAGCGCGGACTGCGAACCAAAGCATCGCAGGTTCAATTCCCAGTCAGGGCACATGCCTGGGTTGCAGGCCAGGTCCCCAGTGGGGACCACATGAGAGGCAACCACACATTGATGTTTCTCTCTCTCTCCTTCTCCCACTCTTCCCCTCTCTAAAAATAAATAAATAAAATATTTAAAAAAAAAAGAAAGATATAGAAATAGTATTTTTCATAAGGACTGCAATGTAAAATCCTAGGTGTTGGTGTTTATATACTTATTCTTGATATTTATGGATAGAACCAAGAGAATTAAGGGATTATTTTCATGTGGGAACAACATTATTCTTATTTTTCAACATAAAACCACCTATTATTAATAAAAACATTTTCAAGCACAAGAACATATTTTTGCTATTTCATTCATCTCTGTGCTGAAAACTATTGGTTGCTAATTATTGACTGGAAGATAATCTACTGTTTTAGAGGAAAGGGAGTTATCAGTGTTGACCAGTAGAAAAAGTATGTGGAAGTCAGTGAAAACAAAGCGATGAGTGTAGGTTACAAACACCTTAGGGAGAGCAAACCCGACAGGGTTCTGTTTGAAGACATTCTTTGATGATAAATATGAAGAAAAGCAAAAATCCAGTTGGTCTTGAGAAAAATGGAACAGAAGGGTCAAGTCAAACATAACAGCATGTATTGCACTCAGTCTCAGTAACCACAGCAATAAGGGATGCTTCCCATGGTAAAATGAATTTAAATAATGCAAACACTCATTGGAGATGAAACCAGGTTCTATCTGTGGTTTGAGCAGCTCCACTGGGTGATAAAGGGTGCTAGGAGATTTTGGCCCAGGGTTTGATGGGATGGCATTTGTAAACTCCTGGGAGAAACAGAATTACATGTAATATTATACATGTAATACATGTATTGCATGTATACATGTATTAGACTGGAAGACAAAACTAGGGGTACCTGAGGCACATTAGAATAAGGTTAATCTCAATAAAGATCATATAGACACAAAAATAAACAGGCTATTCATTTATTCTCTCGTTAAAGTGTATTTATCAAGTTTCTAATGACCAAATATTATGCTATATTCTAGAGATTCTAGAACTAAGGTAATGGCCGTTCATTTTGGGAAATTGACAGTTTATAAGGAGGGGTACACACATTAATGAATATGTTGAGACAAATATTATGGGTACTGTTATAGACATGGGTACAGAGCAGAGTTACTCAATAATTTATTTTGCATAGGAGGATCAATAAAGGGAAACCTCATAAGAGAAAGTGATACTTAAGTTGCATCTTGACCTGTACGTATGAGTCAGAGCAGATAGAGCGTCATGGCTGGGAATTCATGGAAAGAAGTCCCCTCACTGAAGCAGGATTACTGTAACAACAGACAGAAGGAAGGACAGAATGGAAGAATGTGTAGATCAAGTAGATTATAAGGCATTTATTGTATATCATTTCATGTAACTAGGTTTTGCTTTAATGCAATGAGACTTATATGTGGGTTTACATTAAAACTATTGTTAAAATCTGTATGGAATTCAAATTGTTTTCTTTACCCTCAATATGATTTAAAAAACAGTGTGAAATACATATGAGTTTATAACTAAAGGTCAGATTACTATGTTAACCCAGCTTTTGTCAGTACAAAGAAATTGTAAATATTTTCATTGTCACCTACCATGTGCAAACCATGCTTGACAATTTGAATTGTTATACAACAACAAAAATTATATTGAATTAGTCTATATCTGGCATATTATGAGAACTTATATTCTGACTAAATGAAAGCTGCCTAAGCATCAAAGCAATTAAATATAATGAATTAATTAATATAATACTATAACATTACAATATAATATTATATTAATTAATTAGGTTCTAGATTTCAAATTGAGTTTCATGAGGGTTTAGGGCTGGGGTCACAAACTAGAGGAGATAAGAGTTGGTAATGTATTCATTATCAATGGCTAAATAACAAACAACCCAAAATTAGTGATTTAAGCAACAGTGATTTATTTTTTCTTCATGATTCTGTCAGACGGCTGGTTGGTTTACCTGCTGGACTCATCCAGGGTCACTAGTGTGGTTGCATTTTGCAGGGAGAGAAAAGCGGACAGAAGGAGAAGCTGTCGTGAAGGGCACCTTGGTTCCCTCTTAACAGTCTCTGCACTTCGCTTACTTGGCCTTTCTCACAGCACGAAGATCTCCAGGCTGTAGGATGAATGTAAGGATTCCAAAAGCCGAAACTACACGAGGCCACAAAGATGAGTTTCGGAAGCCTCACAGTCTCCCTTCGGCTGCATTCTAGTGGTCAAAGCTAGTCAGAAGAGGAGGCTGTGGGAATGAAAACCTATTTGATTATAAGAATGCTAAGCTCTCCCCATGAAAGGCGTGTGGGATGTGAGTTATTGTTATGGCCTTCTTTGAAAAACAATCTACCACTGTAAGTTGGTAGAATTAGCTACATTTTTTTCGATGTGTCCATCACACCCTCTTGTCTTACACTGGGACCCTTCCAAATGCCTGTCCTCAAAAGTATTGCTTTTCTAACCCTGGTTTTGAGAATCCTCATTTACTTATTAGAATCCAGGTAGATAGAAACAGTACAATAGAGTGTCTATAAACTCTTCCTTTTAGAGGCTCTGAAGAAAATGTATCTGCTCTCATCAGCTGGAGCATGATTAACAGTATTGACAAATTTCAACCTGGGAAAAACAAGCCAAAATTATTTCCCAGAAATAAAATTTGTCTAGTTAATACTATCCTTTGAAACAGAGGTCCCCACAAATATTTACAATCAGGGTAAGAGGATTTAAAGTGTTGTCAAACTGTAGTTAAATTGGTTAAATACGGCAGCAAGGGATAAAGCAGTGAAGGTCAGGAACCAGAAAAGCTTCTCTTGACTTTGTACAAGTTTTCTCTGGCAGCTAGAAAGGCACATGAGAGAAGCAGATGACAGAGAGGAGAGATCACCCCATTATCTTGTGATTAAAGATGCCACAGAACTCAGAACAAATTTATTAAACTCACAGTCGTGAAGCATGAGTTTGACTCACTTCTGTGTCTGTTGGATATTTCATTTCATTTTGTCTGTTTGTAGGATGAGTTACATTAAGCTTGAAATTCTACGAGAGAAATCTGGCTCAGAAGCATTTTGTAAATATTGTGACACTAAGTCTATAGCAAAATCACTGCAGCCGAGTTTGCAAGAAAATGATATTGAAGTGCTAGAAAAGTGTAGGTGACAGTCACAGCAAAGATAATGACTCTAAATTGAGCATACAAGTTTAGGCCTATACATTTGGAACAATCAGGTTATTCACGCGATTTTAATCAAATGAGCTGCCTGACAATATGATGACCTTGATTTTGTGAAATCCTGGATGAGGTTTTAACTCTCAGAAGGTAATTTCTAGGACTCATATGGCATAATGTACTGTGGTTTTACGGCAGTCTGTTATGGGTTTCCAGCAAAGTGGTTGTGTACACACTTTGTAACAGAAAGGCTTTAAATATAATCTCCATTGTAAATATAAATTTATAAGAAGACAGGGATATGCTGAGATTTTGTGCTTAGTAATATTCACAATAAATCAGGAATATTCATCTCCTGGCCTCACATGTTAAATAAGTGAAAGAAATCCAATCCTTAGGGATCTAGCATGGTACAATTTTGAGGTAAAACCCTCAGATGCTTCTACTAATGTGACCCAATAATACTATGTGCTAATATAACAAATGCGGGCTTCATTCCATCATAAAAATTAAAGTATGAGTTAAACTTTTATATCACTTTTTGTCTGAGACCTCTACAATGTTTCTGACTCTTGATTTCCACTTATTTTCAATGATCATACTACTACTTGTCCTTTTATTAAAAAAAAATCTTTTAGTGCCCACCTCTAATGCAAAGTCCAAACATATTAGCATGAAAAGGCAGGCAGCCTTTACTTCTGGTCAATCCATTTTTTTTTCTGCCCAGGTACAGCTTCCTAAGCATGTGCTCAGAGCAGTTTAAAGTTTAGTGCTTCGAAATCGCTGCCCTCAAATGTCTACCCATTTAATCTTTAATTTTGCATTTCGTACGTGAAGTTCAATGGGATAATGTACCAGAGGCTTGGACAATGGGGTCACACCTGGTGCATCCACCAGCTCCAGAACAGGATCTCAGCCTCCCAGACCCCACACCACTCAGTGACCTCTGCCCCCACACAGAGGGTGATAACTGGGCTGTGCTAATGGAATCAGGCTTGCATTTCATTGTCCTTGCCTGTGGCGGCCCCAGCAGGGGCCTTGCTGCGGGACCAGGGAGAGTAAAGAAGGGTGGGGGTCTGGCACACTGTGTGTGCCACCCACATCCGGGCAAGCAGCACCAAGGGCCATGCACCTGATGACTGAAAGGATGGCATAGTGGGAATCTTGATCACAACCCCGATCCAGGTACGTGGAGCACACAGCTCATTCCAGCAAGAAAGATGCTTTCTCTTAGGGAACAGGACAGGGGGCCTGTGAGAAGGGCAGAGTCACCCCTCCCTACTCCCACACAGGCTCCCAGAAAAGTCTGTGCATTTCCATTCTGCACTGGGCTCTGTAAATTATGTAGCTGGTCCTGGCTATTCCTAATCTTCCCCCCACCTCCAGCTATACTGAAGTATTTTGGGTTTCTCAAGTATAATACCTTGTACATTGGTGGTATCATTTTTTCCTGTAATAGATTTACCCCACTTGAATACCTGGTAAAGCCCTATTCATGCTTAACATAGCCCAATCTTAGATAACTCTCTGGTAAGTCTACATCCCCCACCTGTATTCTCCTAAGTCGATTTACTTAGGTACCCCCTCATGTTGCTCCAAGATAATAGTGAACACCCCTCTTTGGCATTTAGCAGATTGTTTGCACGTGTATGCCCTTGCCTTTATTCTGAGGGGCAAGGCCTGTTTTATTGCAATCCCAGAATCAAGCCCATGCTGGTCAAATAATAAATATTTGCTGAGAACCAACACTTATCCTTAATTATAATAATATATATTATTTACAATATTTCAGTATTACTTTGAATAACTTTTTCATAATATGTGGCTCTCAGTAAAAATTTTGCATAGCTACTAAGTCTATTTAACATGGAATACAATTTCTTGAGAGTGCTATTTTTCCATTCTCATTGAAGAAACATTTCATAAACACATACCCAAACACACATACATATATAAATACAAACAGTTGGTTTGCTAAACACTTGGCCTTACTGAGGGCAACTAAAGAATATTAGCCAATTCATGTATCGTTTTTGTTCACTTTATTTTAAACTTAAGTGTCTGTTAGCTTAAAACAACAACTAGCCCTGAATCAGATGTGCAAATTTAGGTAAGTGATTTACATAATACTAAGGATCCCACTAGTGAAATGGGTTGTGAATTCACTTGCTGTTTTTAGTATTAGATTTACTTCAGATGAGCTATTCTTGTTTCTAATGGTTATATGTACAAGCAGCAGCTGTATTTTAAATTTATGATTAATATGTGGTTCTTGAATGTATTCTTTTTAGACATGAGATTTCCAATTTTCAGTTATTTGAGTAATACAATCTCAATTTTGGCTTTGTGTTTGTACCTCCTGTATGATTAGTTATTAATATACATGTATAATATAGATAAATTACCTTACTTTTAATGCATTTATTTTAAAGGAAACACATTTAACACTACCCAAAGTGGAAAACCTTTATTGCTTCCCAGGAATCCGAGGTAAGAGTAAATATGATTTCAATGTAATTATAGTAATGTGATATATTTAAAAATAAACAATGGAATGCAAATAAGACTACATATAATTAATTGTTTTCAAAAGGAAAAAAAGTCATACCTGAAAGCAAAGTCCTGAGTGAAAGAACCGTTCTGTAATTGGTCAGTGCTAGGGATAATCAGGTCAACATTTAGTTTTTGTAAAGAGATGGTTTTACATCAATCAATCCTCCAGTGTTTTTGGAGCCCCTGCTATGCGCCATTCTCATCATCATCAGATAAACCTGCTTCTCTGTCCTGCGACTCTCTGACATGCAGAATTTTGATTCCTCTGCGGATGCGGGTCTGGGTGCCCAGGCAGGTTCTGAGTTCCCTGGTCATCACACAGCCATGTCGGTGTCGTGGCTCCCCATACACTGAGGCTCGGCCCACCTCCCTGAATTCGGGTATGGACAAGTAGACACACTGTACGGACTGATTTTAGGCCTGCTTTGCTTTCAGAAACATCTTGAATGTCCCTCTAGATTTATCTCCGAAAATGTCAGAAGCCATCTGTTCTAGAAACAGTAGCTGAAGCTGGAAAAGAGCTGCCCAAACTGTGGCACAAACAAGAATAAATCCTCGTCGTGACAAGCCAATGAGATTCTAAGTTTTGTTTATTGCTCTAGCCGGTCCTGGACTGTCCTAAATGTGTGGAGAAAAGCAAGTGGTGTTTCAAAGCCTTCCCTGATAAAGATAGTAGATTCTGGCAATTAAGTCACGACCCAGATGACATAAGTGAATGCTGTTCAACCAACTTGGCTTTAAGAAAGCCTCGGAAATGATTGCTAGAATATATTCTGCTGGATGCCAAATTATTTATTAATGCTGATGTATAATGAGAAAATATTTATTACTTGTTAACTACTTCCATGGGTTTTAGCAAATTCATATGGAAATCATTAATCATGTTTTAAGTATCCATTCATAATATCTCAAAAATGTTCAGATGAGTCAATGAGTTTTTCAGACAATGGGGTGTTTTGGAGAATTTTTTAGAAAATTGAATAAATTATTAGGATTATAGGACATATTCACAGGGCCCTGTATTTATTAAGTTTAAAGTAATGATTTTTTAATATAGTTTATTGATTATGCTATTACAGTTGTCCCATTTTTCCCCCTTCATTCCCCTCTACCCTGCACACCTTCTCCCACCCACATTCCCCCTTTAGTTCATGTCATGTGTCATACTTATAAGTTCTTTAGCTTCTGCATTTCCCATACTATTCTTACCCTCCCCCTGTCTATTTTCTACCTACTATTCATGCTACTTATTCTCTGTACCTTTTCCTCCTCTTTCCTCCTCCCATTCCCCTGTTGCTAACCCTCCATGTGATCTCCGTTTCTGTGGTTCTGTTCCTCTTCTAGTTGTTTGCTTAGTTTGTTTTTGTCTTTGTTTTAGGTGTGGTTGCTAATAATTGCGAGTTTGCTGTCATTTTACTACACATGTTTTTTATCTTCTTTTTCTTAGATAAGTCCCTTTAACATTTCATATAACAAGGGCTTGGTGATGATGAACTTTAACTTGACCTTATCTGAGAAGCACTTGATCTGCCCTTCCATTCTAAATGAAAGCTTTGCTGGATAGAGCAAATCTTGGATGTAGGCCCTTGACTTTCATGACTAAGAATACTTCTTTCCAGCCCATTCTTGCCTGCAAGGTCTCTTTCGAGAAATCAGCTGACAGTCTGATGGGAACTCCTTTGTAGGTAACTGTCTCCTTATCTCTTGCTGCTTCCATGATTCTCTCCTTCATTTTAATCTTGGCTAATGTAATTATGATGTGTCTTGGTATATTCCTCTTTGGAAGCAAATTCTCTGGGACTCTCTGAGCTTTCTGGACTTCCTGGAAGTCTATTTCCTTTGCCAAATTGGGGAAGTTCTCCTTTATTGTTTGTTCAAATAAGTTTCCACTTGCTTTTCTTCTTCTCCTTCTAGTACCCCTATAATTTGGATGTTGGAATGTTTAAAGATGTGCTGGAGGTTCCTAAGCCTCTCCTCATTTTTTTGAATTCTTATTTCTTCCTTCTTTTCTATTTGGTTGTTTCTTTCTTTCTTCTGGTCCACTCTATTGATTTGAGTCCCAGTTTCCTTCCCATCACTATTGGTTCCCTGTACATTTTCCTTTATTTCACTTAGTGTAGCCTTCATTTTTTAATCTAATGTGTGACCAAATTCAACCAGTTCTGTGAGCATCCTGATCACCAGTGCTTTGAACTGTGCATCTGATAGGTTGACTATCTCTTGGTCGCTTAGTTGTATTTGTTCTGCAGCTTTGATCTGTTCTTTTGTTTGGACCTCTTTTGTCTTGATGTGCCTGTTATGTAGTGAGGGGCGGAGCTTTAGGTGTTCACCAGGGCAGGGCAACCCTGTCGCTGGGTTGTGATGCTGTATGTAGGGCAGGGGTCCGAGAGGTAACAATGGCACTTGCTCCACTCTCTGCCAGATTTCAGTCCGTTCTGCCACTTCCCCCAGGCAAACTGGGCGCTTCTAGTGCTGATTCCTGGGTGGGTGGGCTTGCGTATGTTCTAGGACCCTGTGGGTCTCTCCAATGAACTCTCCTGTGAGGCTGGAAGTCTCTCCCTGTGCCTCAAACTCCACAGGTGTTTTCAATCAGTGTTTTGAGGCTTTATTTCCCAGTGCTGGAGCCCTGGGTTGCGAGTTCTGTCTCACTCCCAAGTTCTGCCTGGTTTATCTGCGCACAAATGTGGGACCACCCTGTCCACCAGCCACCTTGTGCGTCAGGCCCCTCTACAATCTGCCGCCTCGTTGGGTCTGCCTGTTGCCACCCCACACCCAGGGTCTGCCAGCCACCGCTTTTCCGCGAGTCCTCACCACCCAGCCTCCTGACTCCGCCCCTCCTACTGGTCTGGATGAATGTTTCTTTAAATCCTTGGTTGTCAGACTTCCAAGTACTGGTTGTTTTTTTGTTTCTAAATTGTTGTTGTCCTTATTTTGGTTGTGCGAGCAGAGACACAGTGTGTCTACCTATGCCTCCATCTTGGCCGGGTGTCCTAAAGTAATGATTAAATTGCTTCCATAGTGACAACCCCAGTGTAGTATGCCACACACTTCTCAATGCTTTTCCTACCCACTTACTTGATCCTCTCGGTAACTTTACAAGTAAGGTACTGTTATTCACCCCATTCCACAAATGATGAAGCTGGAGCTCATCAAGTGGATTGTAAGTCAAAGAGTTGGATTCCAGAGCTGCATTCCTGGCCCACATGACCTCCAGACCCTGTGGGTGCTAAACCTGCCTCTACAGGTCTGGCTTAGTAGCAGTCCCTGGGTATCAATGATAACCCTCACTGTAAAAACCAACCCATTCTATATATTTACGATTTCATGTGTTCACTGATGAGGTATGGCCTCTGAAAACTTGCCTTCAGTAAATTAACAAGAGTGTATCCTTTGCTTTGTTTATTTAGTTTCTTTTTTGAATAATGTGCTAATACTTTAATAATTATACATGCATCTCTAAAAATTAATAGATGTAATCTTTTTAAAATTTTTTATTGTTGTTCAAGTACACCTGTCTCCATTTAATTTGTTTGTTTAATTTCTAAGGCAAAATTTGGAAATAGGTCCTCCAATTCAAACCAGCTTTTTAGTCACTAAATTTGATAGTTTCTAGACATGGGTTAATTTATCATCCCAGAATCCTTGCATATAAAAACTCTTGGGAGCGGTATATAAGCAATGGCCTAAGGTCTTACAAGAGCACCACATGACATTTTCTTGTCACCTATTCCAGTATGACCAGTAACATTGCATTTTGCTGTCTATTCTTTGGAGTGAGAGAAATAAGCCAATTACTAATGCCTAGAACAATGTAATTCTTATGTTCAGACACAGGTACAATCTGATTGAGGTCGAGATCAGGTTACAAATAAAGTTCTAGTTATAAATGGACTTCTGACCCAAATTATTCTGACATAGGTTATTTTTCCAGATTCTAGTTGTTAGAAATTGTGGTATTGGTTCGGATGAACAAAGGGTCAGGTATAAAGCTTGGAAGCCTATTTACCTCTAACCTACCCCAATTAGGTCAAAGCTATTCCTGAAAAAACTGAAGGTATTAGCACCACCACAACTGACTTTTTTCCCAGTCTTGCTAGAGCAAAATGTTGGATTCTCAAAAATTATGTTGGATTACTATAAGCCAACCAGACAGTGACTCCAATTAAAGATGATGTTTCTGACATAATCAGTTTTTTACAGAATATTACTATAGCACCATGGATTTAAAATGTAATTACTTATTTGATTTCTCAAAGACTTTGATGCCATTCTTTTCAACTCTTGGAGGCAAGATTATTTTATAGCCAGGGCAAAGTAAAGTGCTTTATTCATGACCTTGGTTGTTAAATGAACCTGTATTCTTCAGATAAATCTCACTTGGTCATGCTGTACAAATCTTTCTGTCTGGAAAAAGTCCAGCCATTGTTAATATAAAGAGAACACTTTGTGAAACATCCATGTAACCTGGCAGCTAGGAGAGTGGACTGGAATGTGCATGTGTGAACAATGACAACATCACTGTACTAGTCAGTAGGGGTGGCAGACACTGTTGAGTGAGCATGTGTACTGTGTGGGTATTGCATTCAATGATTGAGTGAGTAGAATAAAATATTGGCATAAAATATTGTGTTATGCTTAAACATTCCTCCATGGAAACTATTTGGATGGTTCAGAATGTCACAGCTACAGGCACCTGGTGATTGGCAGCTTCATCATAACAATGTGCCCACTCATGCATCACATGTTGTATAGGGGTTTTTTGAGAAACATCAAATAACACAGGTGACTCAGCCCCCTACAACCCAGATTTGGTTCCCTGTGACTTCTGGCTTTTCCCAAAACCAAAATCACCTTTAAAAGGAAAGAGATTTCAGTCCATCAGTGAGATTCAGGAAAATACAACGGGACAACTGATGGTGACTGGGAGAACTATGTGAGGTCCCAAGGTGCCTATTGAAAGGGACTGAGGCATCATTGCCCTATGTACAATGTTTCTTGTATCTTGTATCTCCTTCAATAAAAGTCTCCATTTTTCATATTACATGGCTGGAAATCTTCTGAACAGACCTCATAATACTAGATTTTGTTTGCTAGTTTTTGATGAGGTCTTTGTGTAAAACAAAAGAAGAAAAATAAATATTGGTTCATAGTATCTTATTCATTTGATATTTTGCCTGGTTTGGTCATCAGAATAACTCTAGACTTACAAAAATGAGCTGGAAACTTGTTCCTTTCTCTTCTTCTGAAAGATTGGTATTATTCTTTGAATGTTTGGTGGAATTCATTACAAAGCCATCTGGCCTGGGTAATTCTATGTGGGAAGTTTTTAAGTACTAATTTTATATTTTTGTTTGCTATGGATTTATTCATTATTTTCTATTTTTTTCTTGAGTAAGTTTTAGTTATTCATACCTTTCTATGAACTTATTAAACTTATCTAAATTACCTAATTTGTTGGCATACAGATGCTAATTGTACTCCATTGAAATTCATTTGATTTCTGTGAGGTTGGTAATATTCCCACTTTCATTATCTTTTTTGGATTTTAGTAACTGAACTCCTCTTTTTTTTCTTGGTCACAGTAGCTAAAGATTTGTCAATTTGGTTGATCTTTCCAAAGAACCAAACTTTGATTCTGTGATTTATGCTTTTATCTTTCTAATCTCTAATTTAGTTCTGTTCTAGTTTTTATTATTTTCTACTTTCTGCTTTCTTGGCATTTAACTTACTCTTTTTTTTCTCAATAGTTTAGGTTATTTATTTCAGATCTTTCTTTTTTTAAAATTAGGTGCTTACAGCTGAAAATTTCCATCTAAAACCTATTTTTGTGGCATCCTGTATATTTTAATATGAATTATCTTTGTTTTATTCATCTGAAAGTTATTTCTAATTTTTAAAAATATTTATTGTGTTTTCTCATGACCATTTATTCCTCTTATACCTGCCTCCCTCCTGCAATGACCACAGTCTATGCCTATGAGTCCTTTTTCATTTTTACTCAATCCCTCCTCATAAGGGGTTAATATGAAGAACTTATAACACCAAAAAAACCCCAAATAATCCAATTAAAAATTGGCAAGGGACCTGAATAAATACTTCTTCAGGAGGACATACAGATGGCTAATAGACATAAAAAGATGTTCAATGTCACTAATCTTCAGAAAAATGCAAATTAAAACCACAAAGAGATATCCACCTCACACCTATCAGAATAGCTATTGTCAATAAATCAATAAAAAGCCAGTGCTGGTGAGGATGTGGAGAAACGGGAACCTCAATGCACTGTTGGGAATGCAGACTGGTGTAGCCACTGTGGAAAGTAGTATGGAGATACCTCAAAACATTAAAAGTAGAACTGCCTTATGACCCAGCAATTCCACTTCTGGGAATTCATCCTAAGAAACCTGAAACACTGATTCGAAAGAGCATAAGCAAGCACCTTTATGTTCATTGCAGCATTATTTACAATTGCCAAAATATGGAAGCAGTCCAGGTGTCCATCAGTAGATGAATGGGTAAAATAACAATGAGATATTTACATAATAGGATACTACTCAGCCATTAAGAAAATAAAAGAAAGAAAAGAAATATTTACCCTTTGCAACAGCATGAATGGACCTGGAGAACATTATGTTAAGTGAAATATGTTAGTAAGAGAAAGAAAAATATCATACGATTTCACTTTAATTCCATGTGGTTGAGAATATACTTTGTACGATTTCAATACTTTTAAAATTACTGAGATTTATTTTGTAGCCTAGCATATGAACTGTCCTATGGAATATTGCATGTGTGCTTGGGAAGAATGTGTATTCTCCTGCAGTTGAGTGGGGGGGGTCTACAGGTACCTGTATGTCTAATAACCTGTTCAAGTCTTCCATTCCGTCTTCCACACAGTTCTACCAATTAACTCATCTCTACTATCTTGAGTTGCCCATTTCTTCCTTTAATTCAGTTTGTCTTGTTTCATGTGTGTTAAAGCTCTGTTATTAAAGAAAAAATTATTATTACTCCCCCAAAACCAACTTCTTGCAATATCCACCTTGTTTTCTTTTTCCCTTATTTTCTGTGAGATTTCTACTCAAACACCACCCCAGTGAAAGAGTTTTTCACGACTAGCCCTACACAGGGTGAAAGAGCAACAGCCAGGATCTCAGCCACCAAGGGGCTTTATCGTGTCTCACTTCTCCATTTTATACACACACACACACACATACACACATATATATATAATTTGTCACATCATAATTTGTAAATCACCAAGGACTCTCTTTATTTCTAAACCTCTGGCCCTTAGCCAATGTCGAGCTTGTCCTAGCTGCTCACTAAATATTTGTTAAATAAATTGAACAAATGAACAAGGGAAGTAGTCAGCATATTTTTTTTGTAAAGAGCCAGATAACAAACATATTATGCTGTGGGTCATAATGTCTCTATCACAATAGTCAAGTCTGCCAATGCATTTTGAAAGCAGCCATAGAATATATGTGAACAAATCAGCATGGATGTATTCCAATACAAATTTGCTTACAAAAATAGGCAGTGGGAAGTATTTGGTCCACTGGTTGGAGTTTGCCAACCCCTGAACTAGAGGATGGTAAGTACAGGAGAAAGACCTCAATGATTGACAATGACTTTAGGGACAACACTATGGAATAGCACTGTAGGCATTGTCTATGGATTCAGAAAACAGCAGTGACTATTATGTTGTATTTTGAAAAACGCAATTACATTGTAGTTGTGCTTACATGCATTGAATGATGTTGGGCTTTGGATAGATGTCGTAAAAATATGGGCATATATGCCTAGCACGAATGGGTTCATCATTTTATTCTATATTAGCATATTCTACATGTCTATCAATCACCTATCTCTTGGCACTCTCCTACTCAGCAAGAAACATGTAATAGATATATGGGGTTGCAGTGTGTTAAATAAGCTTTTGGGTATTTATCTGTCTATGATCCTTTTCCAGAAAATCTGCTCATCGCACTGTTTGTTCAATGGTTCGTGTCATTTCGGCTCCCTGGCCAGAGGAATGAGTACTGGGCAATAAACCACAACATGGGAGGCTCAGCTGAAAAAGATGAGCTGAGGCAAAGTGTTCAGTCTTAAGCAATTAGAACTTGGAGGCATACAGATCAGAAACAGAATTGCGGTTGTTGATCGTTTCAGTGGTGAACAGTTAGAGTGGAGATTTGTCAGCTGCTACTGGGAAGATCCTGGAGTCAGTTCATTCAGTCCAGAAATACACTTCAGCCCTAACCCAATGTAGGTCTGGATCTACAACTACTTTTTGTTTTTGTTTTTTTTTTACAATGAATCTTAGGCTTCTCTGATTAAATTATACTGAACTTAAATATAAATGAGAATGAATTTCATTACTTCGGATGACTTGTACTTGTAACTTTAGTCAGAAGTTCAAACCACGTCTGCAGCAAACACATTGTTATTTTTTTGATTTTTTGTTGTTATTCACTTGTTTATTTTCAGCATTTTCAAATGAAAGAAGAATTTAAATCACATTAATTCATAGGAGTTATTATTTTCAGGTTTTTTCCCCAGAAATATAAGTTATTTTGTTTCTCAAAGGAAAAAAATCAGAATTTAAAATGGGTATTTCACAGATGAAAAATTTCTTTCAATATCACTTCCACATGTAAGAAGATATAAGGTGAGACATTAAACCTCATTATGACCACATAATTGAAGTAGCTTGGCAGCTTGGAGAATTTGGGGAGCTGTTGAGACATGTGAGAGAAAATAGGTTTAGACAATTACTTATTAACATTTGACTACAGCTTTTTAGCCTTTTTAATGTGTGGGAGAGAAATAGAGGGCTAATACATTTAACAATATTCCTATTACTTTGAATGGATCTCTTATGTTACTGCAAATTATTTTCTGGGCTTCTTTCTACCAGACACTGAATTTTATTTTCAAAGGTGTTTTCAGGTTTTCAGTCTCTTTTCTGGCAAACAGTCTTTCACACAGACCTAAAAAAAAAAACATAAGATAACACTATTTTGTGTTTGACATTTTGATGCCAGCTCTGAATGTGCATGTACATGTCTGGGTGTGTGTGCACGTGTGTTCATGTGTGTTTGGCATTGGATATTGATGCATGCCAACATAAATGCAAATATGAGCATTTAATGATAGTTTAATATTTTCATTGTAGAAGAAAAATTTGCATTATTTGCATTGTTTTGTTAATTAATGAACGTTTCTAATTTCAGGCACAGCATGAGGCCAACTAAATGTCCTAAGGGAAGATTAGTAAGGAGTAAGATGAAAGCAGTAACTTGGAGCCAAATTACATAAAGCTCTGTAAGTCATAATATAGGTTGATGTTTACTCTGCAGTGGGAGAGTTTCCAGCAGAGCAGTGACAAATCCTTTTAAGAGAATCACTGTGGCTTCCACGTTGAAATGGTTCAAAGGTTTAAGAGTGGAGGCTGTGAGAGTCATCCAGGTATGAGACAATGGCGGTTTGGCCAGAGCAGTGGTAGTGAGAAGTTGTTAGAAATAGTCCCATTTGTGGCGTGATTTGCAAGCAGAACCAGTGGCAGATTTACAAATGTGTCATGTGAAAGAAAGAAGACTTTAAAAAGTATATATCCTTCCAGTGTATTTTCATGAATATGCAAAGAGATATAGTTAGTTCCTCAATTTATTTTGCCAAGGATTTCATGCTGCATCCTCTGTTGTGGACATTTATTCACTCATTTCCTTTAAGAATGTGTTTGGAGCCCTTCTCATGTCTGCAGATAGAATGCACAGTCTCTATTTAATGCATGCCTGATGACAGCATTGAGTGGTTTTCAGCCCTTTGTCACTAAACCCAGTGCTCCCCTGATTAGCCTTGCAAATGAGTCGTATCTGTAAGAGTGCAGGTCTGCCTGGTAGATAAAGCTCCTAGGACTGCTGGGTCAAAGCACAGATGCGTTTGCCATTTGAAGAATTAATTCTCAAATTCAATATTTGAAAAAGCTTTATGGAAAGCTGCAATTTTTTCCAATTTTTTAAAAAAAGTTGTCTGTGTAAGATCTACGGAGTTGAAGGGTTTTGGTTTGTGTGTTTACTCTGAACAGGCTTAAATAAAAATATTTTGGATCTCAGCCTTATAAATGGGTGAACTTTTATCACTGGGTTGGTTAATATAAATTTTTCCTTGTCTTTATTTTTATTTCTATAATATTATCATTTACTGAATGTCGTTCTGTTAAAGCTTGTATAATAAGATGATTATGGACTCCAACTGTTAGCCAGCTTGAGTGTGAATCTGAGCTTCATTTATCTGTGACCTTGGGGAATTTACTCAAATTCTCTGTGACCTGTTTCCTTGGTGGTAAAATGTGAATAATAACCATCCTATTTCATTGGGTTATTATGAGGTTAAGTAATTTGAAATATGTAAAAGCACTCAGAGCAATACTTGACACTAATGAATACTACCCAAGTGTTGGGTAGTTTTAGAAGTCACTTCATTAATTTTGTGAAAAGATATGCATACAATAATAATAATTTTACTTTGTTTACAAATATTCAACTTTCATCTAGACAGAAAAGTACATACAAACAAATTAAAATTAGTTAATTATATTCAAAGTCTAATTTATACATAACTTCCTCATGTGCAAGTATGCTAAAAATATTTAATTGGGAGCAAGAAAGTGTTTTTGAAAGATGTTCTGACTCTAACGAGACAGCTAAGTAGTAACTACTTTGATGAAAATACACAACCTGTTGTAGGACTAACAAATTTAAAAAGAAGGAAAAAGGATATAATTGCATTATATAATTAGTAGAAAATTTTTTGGTAAATGTTTCATATTTTTAAGTTAAATTTAGATATGAATTTGATATTACTATGGGCTGGCTAATGCCAAACTTTCTAAGAAACACAACATTTTTTGTAGATATGTAAGACAAGTGCAATGTTCCATTGAATTTTTCTTACAAGCAGAAGTTTATTTAGAGAGTCACAGAGGTAGAAGGAGTGGTCTGGAAGAACTGAGCCAGCAGGACTGCGTGGGCTCAGGAAACAATGTCCAGGGCAACAGAAGGGCTCCTGGAACTTAGGAGAAAGAAAGCAAGGATGTAGGCACCCGGGGAAAGGGGAAGGGGAAAGACTTGGTCATGCTTTAAAGAGAGAGCTGACCAGTTGAAATTTATTTTTTAAAAAGAGAACAACCCTCCCACCACAAATGCATTAAGAGGTTTCCATTATTTCTAAAGTCAGAAGGGTATGACGACTAACAGTGAAGTTAGGAGCTACCAGTTGGCGTGTGGAAGGGGTGAGGGTTCCTGGGTAGCTGATGATGTCATTTCATGATGGTTGATCAGACTGCTTGTCACATGGCTGTCTTCACTTTGTGGAAATTAGAGTAGAAGACTCTAATCATTAGAGATTAGAGTAGAAGTAGCAAGTATTAATTCAGGACCTTGAGAAAGCTGACCGTTCCTCAGAGGGACCTCAGATTTCCCATTGAGTAATAGACCTGGAGCCTTTCAGGTGGTGATTTGTGACTTTCCAGCCCATACATCCCAGCTTTGTACAGAGCAGCTTTGTATTTATCTGTTTACTATTTAAGTATTCTGATTGGGCTTTATTAGAAAAATAATTATACCAGTTTTCCAGTACAGCTGTAATAAAGAACCAAAAACTGTAGGGCTTAAAACAACAGAAGTGTGTTATGTCACAGTTCTGGAAGCTGGAAGTCTGCAGTCAAGGTGTCAGCAAGGCCCTGGTCCTCCTGAAGGCTCTCAGGAAGGACACTTCTTTCACTCTACCAGCCCCTGGAAGCCCCTAGTGTTCTTTGTTTGCAGCTGCAGCATGTCAGTCTGCCTGCATTGTCATGTGACCTTCTCCCTTTGCGTGTCTCTGTATGTTTCTAAATTTCTCTCTTCTTATAAGACCACCAATCACATTGGATTAAGGGCTCACTCTAATTCAGAATAATTTCCTCTTGACTTGATTACATCTGCAAAGACCCTATTTCCAAATAAAATCTCATGTACAGGTAATGGGGTCTTAACTTTCAACACATCTTTTTGGGGGAGCCAGTTCTACCCCTAACAGCATCCAAGGCTAAAACAAGCTTTCAAAGACACTGGATTACAAAATATAAACCCCACCGAGTGCTGAGGGTTTTCTCTCCAGTGTGAATGCGAAAATAGCCTTTGCATAGCTGAATGTGCTGGTGCTGCTGCCTCGATGAATACTAAAGCTGCCTAACAATCACCTGACTCTTTCCTCTTGAGGCTGTGCAGGAAAACAACGTATTCCATGCTCAGGCTCACGGGTCCTGTGATGGTGCAGACGCGTACTTTCCAAAAGTGAGTGGTGTTATGTCCTGTCCTCCCATCAACACGTCCTCTCTGTCAGGCTGATCATCTTAGTCGTCCCGTCTGGGAATATAATTGGACTTGGTCTTCTAGATCCTGAACTTCACCCTTAAACTAATAGCAATCCACATTTGTTCTCACAGTAAGGTGAGCTGAGTTGAGATCTGATTGAACCAGACACTTGTTGTTTATATATAATTCCACATGTTCTATTTGCAGTTCCTTCTTTTAATGTGATTTAATATTTCAGCACTATACAGAGGATAATAAATTTCATTTCATCTCTTGAACCACATTTATTTTCATAGATTAGATTGCAAATAGTTGGGAAACAGATTCTAACTGGCAGGTAGCCATTTATGTTAAATCTAGTAGCAAGTGTTAAGCTCTGACACCTTCCCTTGAAAGGGCTTTTGAAATAAAATTAAAATTCATCATTCAGAATAAAATGTTTTATGCTGCTGGGAGCTAATTACCACACGCATCTCAGAAGTATGTGCTTATCTCCCTTCCAGGCCACTTGTCTTAAACTGTAGGCTCTAAGTTCTACAATTTGAGCTAAACCCTCAGTTGCCAAGTGGGATAAGGGCTGTTTGCCCAAATCGTATTCTCTGGAGACTCTGGGTTGATCCAGGTGAGTGGAAATGCACCTGCTCATTGCCAACACTTGCGAGATTCATTCATATTGGAGTGGGGTTAACAGCTGTGAACTCTGCTATCTACCTGGGAGAAGAGAGAGATGCATCACCAAAACTAATGCAAAAAACTGGACGTTGTTTGGTCCCAAAGCAGACCAGGAGGGCACGAAGTTGACCACTGCCAGAGTCAACTTCTCAGTCAAGCTAGTTGATGAATAATAGGCTGAGCCTGGCAGAGCCCAAAGACCCCTCTCCCTTTGTCCGTCCCTTCCCAGTGTACCGTCTGTTACTTCTTAATCTTTGCAATTCATGAGGTGAGAGTTTTGCCTCTGGAGTCTGCAGCAGATATACCACCTTAGCATCCGAGTTCTTTCTTGTGAAGGAAGCCACACTTTGTCACTCTGGAATAATTGATTTTGCTTGTTCAGTTTCCAGAGAGACCATTTTTCTGACTGCATTTTAACATTTTAACCATCCTCTATAAGAACTGTGTACTTCTGTGTCGCTCCTTCCTATCTAGTGTCTGAGCTATTTTTGCCTCACCTTACCCTTGCTCTGGACTTGGCTTGCATGCTATGCTTTTTTTGAAAGCTCTTGCTTTTAACGGCCCTCTGTATTGCTGTAATATCAGTCCTAAATCATTCACACTGTCATTTACTCAACTCTGTTTGACCTCTGACTTCTAAGTGTCTCTCTGTCATTATCCACTCTAGGAAGTTAAATACTTGAGCCTTGTGCTCCTGTGCTCACATCGCCTCACACATGCTAGACATTGCCCATCTCCCTATTCCAAAGTTCCTTTCTGACCTGACCTGAGCTTCTTTGTTAGACCCTCGCTGCCAATTTGTCAGAGTTGGCACTTGAGAAAGGAGCAGTTTTGCTATTCCTGCCATTGTCTGGGCTTGTGGTCAGGATCTAGGTCTTCACACTGGGTCTGTAAACGCTCAACCTTGAATGAATGAGTGCTTACTAAATATTGGCTTAATGGGTCATGTAATGAGTAAATGGAAAAGCACCAGAACTCTTGAACTAGTTATGTTAACTGCAATGCTAGGATGCAAAGTGCAGTTTTAGTAGTGACCACTGTGTGGCCTTGAGTAAGTCTCCTGCCTCTGAATTTATCTGTAAAATGGGCATATTGATAATAGCGCCCACTTCATAGGACTATTTTGAGACAAAACTAGATGATAGTTGTAAAATTCTGAACACAGAGCCTGACATTTTACACAATTGCTTAATACTTACTTGTCACTTTTACTATTTTTATCAATTAACTCCTATATTCACTAAAACTATATGCACTATGTTTTTGAAGGGTGTTTATTTAATTTGAATGTGATTTTAAATGTTTTCTTTACTGTTTCTTAAAGCACTAGAAATAATGTGTTTGCCAAGTATACAATTTTATCTCATAATAGAGGGACCAATTTGCAAGGTTATTTAAATGACCGGCAGAAAGGAAACCCCCCTATTTAAGAAAGACAAGTTTTCCATTTTAAATAGACTTGGTCTTGTCCCAAGAAAGTGTTTATCTATAGACATATTTATATGAAAACTATGGTTAATGCAACCAGTGAATCATTTGAAACCATTTGACGCCTGGATCTGTTTGTAAAAACGTTATTATATCAGCATATATAACCATGCATGCATATTTCTGATATATGTTTTTGTGATATGTAGTTAGAAAAAGAGTTCACTTTCTTCTTTGATTTGAAATTATCCACTCTAATGGGCCTACAAGGCAGGGGAGGTGGTGATAGTAAACCTGGCAGTACACCCGTCTTTGATATTACTTCTCATTGAAATGTCCTTGGAATTACAACCATGCACACAGGCATGAATCAAGGGGTACTTTGCCAAGTTAATGGAGTTGTATTTATTTACCACTCAGCTGGCACTTTTATGTAAAATACAAATGGCTATGCAGGCAAAAAGAATAGACACAGTATTAGACCAAAGAAGCATACAATGAGACCGACCCCCTTCACTCCTCCAGCTGTTGCTACCCTCAGTAGAAAAACCACGTCTCTTACTTAGGAGGTTCCTGGTATATTTTGTTGCTACATGTCAGAAGAATGTGTTTATGACACCAAAGATTGCCTCTTGCCCAAATGAGCTCTGATTAACTTTCTATGATTCATTTACTCCAAAAAGTGAACAAATAAAAATTCTTAAGATTGGTAAATCTTTATTAATGAATATATAGACATCACTGCAATAATCATTTTGCTTAAAATTCAAAGTGCCATGTCTTCCTTCCCTGATTTTCACAGGGATCAGAAGCACTGGAAGGGAAAAATTAGTGATGTTCTGGTACAATGACCTACTTATTAGAGTGGATTTTTTTCAGGGTTCAGTTGCTTTTTAAGATTTGTCTGGTGAAACTTCCACTATCTCCCTTGAGTGATTATTAATAACTTGAGTTTCAAATGTTCATTTTTCTCCAAAAATTTAGTCTAGGGTTGGGCGTTTTAGCTACTAGCTCATTGTTCCTGCTTATGTTCCAGCCCTTCCTGGATGCGCACGCATTTTCTCAGATCGAACATTTCCTCTCCTCCTTTGCAGATTCCATAATACAAAAATCACATAAACATTTCTCAGCCTGGGGAAACATTCTCTTTAAGGGAAAATTGCTCTTTGGTACTAATTGCAAATACATGATTTGCCAAAAGTCTATTTAGAGAAATAAAGGAATAATTTAAATGACCTGAATGCTCAGGCTCAGCTATAATCTTCTATGAAACAGAAAGAAAGGAAAAATTATGTTCCATAGGGAATACAGTTTCAACATGCAATTTCAGTGCTAAATTAACAGAAATTGGAATGATGAAAATAACAGGATACTAATAGAAATATGCATGCCTCGAGGTTGCCATTATGACATCACTATCATCTTTTCAATTACTTGGGTTATAGCTTGAATGTACTATCTGTAGTCTGAATATGGCTGATTAGGCATGTTTATATGAATATGTAAGTACACCTAAAATTTAATAAAGTAAGATTTTTCCTGTTTGAGGGAAACATATCTGAGTTCACGAGACTGAACCTATTGCTAAAATCAGAACAATTTTTCAAACATCTCATGCTTTATCTGTCTAGGTGTAAAAAACAATGAATTAGGAAACTCCTAGAAAATCAGTCAATTTCTAGTTTTTCACCAGGAACTGACAAAATATAAGCTTCTAATCAATGGGAATGTAACTGGAGAAAGAATTTCTATTCTATTTGATACACATGATTATGAATTTGTGCATTAAAACAAAATATTCCACCTCAGTGATGGAATAGCTAAAGATGTATGGTTTCTTAGATTATTAATTGAATCAAAAACTTATTTAGTTTATCTGTTCAGACAGTATGGGAAAAGCTTGTTATTATATTATAAATCACATGTCAAGTGAGTCTGAATTAAAAAAAAAATGATCCGGAAATAATTGTACCACTGGAAATTTTGAGCTAATGTACAACTGTAACAACACCGCCAACTTCCCTGAGCCTTTCTCCCCATTTCACTGATTTGCAAACCTAAGAGGCTCCCCATTTTGTTACTAACCAGTGTGCATCAAAGGGGCAACAGTCATAGATTATGAAACACTTCCTAGTGCATCTAGGCGTTTCTACTCTTACTGATATGTTGTGTACTGCCCAAAAACATTTATTAATTTAATTAGTATTTATTGCATATACTACGTTCCAGAAACTAGTCCAAGTTTTGAGAATACAGCAGTTAAGCAAGCAAACAGAATCAGATTAACAAAAAAAAAGACATCCTGTCCTCATGACACTTACATTCCATTAAGAGGATAGAAAGAGAGAATTTGTGAATATAAAAGATTCAGTAACTTAGATAAAGAAATTAGATAATGATTTTTGCATCAAAACACTATAAACTTAGTTGTTTCAAACAGCAAGCATTTTATTTGTTTACAGTTCTGTGGGTTAGAAATTTGGATGGGCACAGGCAGGTAGTTCTTCTTCTGGACTTCTCTTAGGCCACGCAGGCAGCTGCCATCATCTGGTGCTCAGCTGGGGCTGAATGGTCTGAGATGGTCTCAGCCATGTTTTGCACCACCTAAAGCATCTTATTTGGAAGATAAGATCCATCCTCCAGTAATTTAAAGTAGACTTCTTCACATGGCAAGCCCAGAGTGGTACTGTAGGAGAGGAAAAGTAAAGCTGGGAAGCCCTTTGAGGCCCAGCCTTGGAGTCCTACAAGATTACTTCTACAAATTCCTTTAGGTCAAAAGAAGTCGTAAGGCTAGCCCTGATGCAAGGAATGGAGAAATAGACTCCATTTGATTAAAAAAATGTCAAAGTACCATTAAAAATGAACATGCATAGAAAGGTGGGATAGATTTTTCTGGGCATTTTTTATATAACCCATCTACCTTATATGAGGGGGGATGCCCCAAAATGAAGTTATCTTCTAGAGACCTAGCCCCGAGTCATCGGGCTTCCTCTGAAGGTGAGAGTTTTAGGAACTTAGCTGTATCAGTGTGCTATCTGGCGTCATTGTGAGAGGCTGCATTTGGCTCCAGTGAATTTTTTTTTGAAGATTCAACATGTTTGTCTATTTCATGGTAGATGATTTAGCAATGTACCTGCTAACACTGTGATGAGTGTTCAGCAATTTTTTTTATCAGAAACAGCATGAACCCAGTGCCTAACCCTTCCTATTCACCCAATCTCACCCCAGCAACTTTTTCCCCCTGGATGAAAAAGTCCTCAGAGGGAAACGTTTTGCTGATGTGGAATAGGTGAAAGAAAAGCAGCAGATGCACTAAAAGGCATCAAAATCAATGAGTTCAGAACCGTTTTGAGCAGTGGAAGAAAGTCTCAATAAATGTATTGTATCAAATGAAGAGAGCACTTTGAAGGTGACTGAAGTTTAAACATACAAGAATAAATACACAATTTTAATAAATAAATTCCTTTTTTTGCCCACTCTCACCCAGTACAGTAATAAATGTTATGGAGAAATTAAAGCAGGGGAGAAGACAGAGAATGCCAGAGTAATTAATGGGAAGGCATCTCAATTATAAATAAGAAGTGATATGTCATCAACTTGTAGGAAGTAGACAGATCTGGGAAGATATCACACACACAGGGTACAGCAATGTGCCTTTGGGAGAAACGTGAGTGGGTTGTTCAGGGGACAATGAAGTGGCCATGTGGCTGAAGTTGTGTGATCTTGACCAAAAACAACAAGGGAAGAGGTAAACATTGTAAATGTTAGCCACGGAAAGGATGTTGGCTTTTACTGTGAGTGACATGGGAAGGCCTTGGAGTTTTGAAAAGAGCAGTGAAAAAATTCACCGAAGTTTTAAAATGATCACTCTGGCTGCTGTGTTGAAAGTAAACCGTTGGAGGTAAGGATAAAAGCGAGGAGATTAATTAGGGAGGCTGTTCTATTAATCTAGGAAGATATAATCATTCCTTAGACCAGGATGAGAGTAGTGATTATATTCTGAATATATTTAAAAATATAATAAAATATTCAGAATATATTTAGGTAAAAATGATTATATCCTGAATACATTTTAAGGTAATGACAACAAGCTATGATATCAGCTTGGATATGAGCTATGAAAATGAGAAGGCAAGGATGACTCCAAAGTTTCATGGGCTAAACAATGTCAAGTCTGAGTTGTTACTTGCAACAATAGGGAAGACTGGGGAAGGAGGGAATTTGAGCCCTATTTTAAGATTCTTCTTGGATATTGTCTTAGCCTGAGATCTCCAGATTGGGTTAATAATATAAAAGAAGGAACTACATGAGGAGTATGATCAGGAAGCCAGAGTGAAGACAGGGGGAGAGGGAAAGTGAAAGATCTCGTACATTACCGAATTGGCCACCTTGAAAAAGCACCTGTTCCTTGATCCTGAGAGATACCCTGAAATGCCTCTGAGGAGGTTTTGTCTGGGTGAAGGAAATATTGCGCATGCCCCCACTGGCTGCCAGCCCTGCTTTGCTGTAGCTTTCTGTGCTTCTGAAACGGTAGGCATGAGTGCACAGAAGGTTACCATGGAAGTCTCGTATGGTTGAATCAAAAGAAGCTGCTGGGTCAGGAAGCCTAGTCTTTTGTAAGGCTAGGCTTACATCTCTTTGTGCCCTCCTAAACTTCACTGTGCACTAAAAACCCCTTTAAGGTCACAGTCTCTACACATACTTAATGCAGCAGGGTTAGTGAAGAAATAGCTTTCCCATTGATGCAGGTGATCTTAAAGTTCTGATTGATGTTCTTATTCCTCTTTCACCTCTCTAGATTTCCTTTACCCAACTGAAGCACTTCATTGGATGTGCGTTGCTAGCTGGAGAGACTGATTGAAATTCTTAAGCTCAAATGGTCTGAATCCTTCATTGCCTTTCCTCTGTTGGGCCATATACCATTTAATTGTCCATTTACTATTGTTACTGGGAACAGAAAAAAACACATCCTGTGACTCATCTGGTTTTAGAGGCTTAGGCTTGGACTTCCCCAAAGATCACTTCTACAATATTTTCTTGTCAAAGCAAGTCATCAGGTTAAACCAGAACCAAGGAATGGAGAAGTAGACTTCTTTTTTGATGAGAAAAAAAAGTCTCTTTAAAGAACCATCAGTCATTCTTGGGTCCCTGTGCAGCAACACCACTATCTCCTTTGGTGATCAGGGCTGATTGCCTTCCCCAGGGTAGAAATATCTTTCTGTGCCTGCAGAACACTTGGAAAGAGGAGCCCAAATGTTCAGGTATAGTTTTAATTTCAAGCCCAGTAGAATACTTACTGTTTCCCATAATGAAAGCATCTCATAGAAATGCATTCATCTAACTCACCCTCTTGCTTCCTAGACCTGAGTGTTCTAGTTATGGGGACTGAGCACCAGCTCTGGCCACTGGTTTTATGTGTATACTACATTATAGAGGACAGTGCACTGTTCTTATAGAATGTTTTCCGTGAGCAGATGTCATAACTCAGCTTTTCATAGGGCATTTGATGTTTTACAGAGCTGTTTGTTTCTGAGTGATGGGACAGAAGAAAAAAAAACAGTGGAACTCATAGAAGAGAATACAATTCATGCACTTAATATTTTTAAAAACATTCTCATAAAGCTCACTGTGGCATGTATCACAGTATCACTGCATGATCCACTAAGAAAGAAATTATTCTTTCACCAACTATCTTCATAAACTTAAGGAAGTGATAGAATCTCTATTCTAAGATTCTTTATCTATAAACTGGGGAAATTAAGCTTATAATCACTAAATTCTGTTCCAGCCGCAACATCTGATGATTTTTAGGTTTAGCAAACACAATCTAATTGCGCATTCCTGAGCATCTACATTGTTCCAGAAATTATGCTAATAATTTTATAAGAATTTTCTTATTAAATCCTAAATCAAAGTCTTTGAGCCTTTGAGGTAGGTAGTCATATTAGTGTTCATGGTGAAGATCACATAATTAAATGATTGTTCAGCCAGGATTTGAGCCCAGATTTGGCTTCAGAAACCTACATTTATTTTTTTTTATCGTTCTTCAAATGCAGTTGTCTCTGTTTTCCCACCACCACTTTCCCCTGACATTCTTAATTATAGTGTTATAGTAACTCAAGATTTTGCAACCATGTTATCGTTATTAATAAAATAATATTTCCTTATATGTAAAAAGATTTTAGTAATATTTGTCTGCTATAGTAAAAAGTGTGTTTAAAAAAAGAAAGCTTTTCCAGGTGGAGTTTAGCACGAGACATTTTTTGTTCTGAAGGACTTTTTGAGAAGTAGTCCATTCTACTTTTTTTATCTGTAAAAATGAATGTAGCTATTTTTCTCTCAATTTAAGTCATAGACTTATTCTAATAGAGAAACACAGTTTTATTTATGATTTTTCACTCTCTTAGAAGACTATAATTCTCTCTTGGTTCACAAAAGATATTTCTGAAAACTCTTATTCTCACTCTGGCTGCCGGGAATGAGTTTATGCATACATTTGTACTGTAAGACTCTGAAAGATAAATCTGATGTCCCCCTTTTCAGTGACATTCACGTTGCTTTCACTAGTTTCAGACACAAATAATAGGCTTCATTCACCTCCAAAATATCCCTCTTCTAAGGACCAAGGGTCGCAACACCCTGTCTGGGTCGTAAAGAACCGGCCATGCTCACAAATCCTGTAGAATACTCCCTCTTATACTCTTAGTTTCCAAGACAGATCTAGTTATTCTTTTACTAATATCCTCTACTTTTGGTTATTTTAAAATCTGTCTCATGATATACTACATAGCATTTAGTATTCCTGAATGCCATTTTATTATTTCCTGCATATTCCTGACTTCCTCATAGTCATTTCTGTAACAGACATCTTTCTGATTTGGATTATGCTCCAGCCTCTCCCAATTCAATGCTATTAAAATTTTTCACTTACATGCTGTATGCACCCTCTTATAGGTCACTTGCACCAAACCTGAAGGAATCCACTTGATATTTCCCCCAGAAGGCTCTAATGCCTATTAATAATTATCATATACTAATTATCTTTAAGTTTATTTTTAATTTAAGTGACTACATTATTCCCTGGGACAATATGAACAGAATTTACAAGGAAAGATGCAGAAGCCTTGCCCTCCCAGGGACGTAAAATGTATTTTAAATAATCATTGAAATATCTTATCTTGTGCCAATATTTTGTCTAGCAGATCAATTATAAATGCCTTGTCATGCCATTTAAGATATTCTATAGTCCTTCCTTCCTTCCTTCCTTCCTTCTTTCATTCCTTCCTTTATATTTTAAGCTAAGAGTAATCAAATACCCAGTATGTTCTCCTCTCTCGTCAATAGCTGTGTCTCTGACAATCTTCTCTCATGATGTCCTACTGAAAATTCCTGGCCAGTTTTTCTCACTTGGAATGCCCTCTTTCATACATTGAGCCAGCTTTTTTAAATCTACATTTTTTATTTATTTAGGATTTGAGTTATGTGCTTTTTCATATTTGCATTTGCACACACACACAATTATTCCTTCAGAGCACTAACAATATTGTCTTTTTGCTTATCTTATTCTCTGCTATAATATTAACTACCCTAATAACAAATTTTTTATCATAGTCACTATTTCAATTACTTTTAGTGGAGTCTCTATTTACAAGGATATCACTTATGTGGTTTTGTCCTTAATGATAATCATAAATGTCCCCAATGTGATGCATAGTGTCATAGGTTTTGCATTTCTGGATTGAAAAAATTTTGTGATTTTGTACAGTTATTTGATCTCTCACTGTATTTTCTTGGCAGTAAATTTGTGACTATACAGTTGACTCCCACCATTATTGTGAGGATTAATTGAGATACTATCAATACATACCCTGTTTTCTTTAATAGAGTGATCAGTATTTAAAATTGCATTACCTATTTTCCCTCCTTTCGGCCATAGCCTAGTCTGTTTTTTTTTCTGTTTTTGCTATGAACAATGGCCACCTGTTTATACTCCTACACACCATTCAAATCTGACTGACACCCCAAACTACCATTAAGTCTGGCTTTGAATTCTTACTAGGCTATTTTCTAGTTGCATGATTTGGGGCAAATAACTTCTCAGATGAAAATTTCACCATATAAAAGGGAAGAATACTAATAATACCCATCTCAAAGGGCCGTGCTGAGGTGTAAAGGAGAAAGTGAATAACAAGTGTGCAGTCCCATTTCTGGAAGAGAGCACAGATTTTATAATTTTAAGACAATTCACTGGGGCCATGAGATAGAAAATGAAGATCGTTTACAGACCTTGGTCTCTCTTCCATCCTCAGTGCCTTTCCCCTTTCCTCTGAGCCTTGAGTTTCCTCGTAGGGACATAACCTGATGGGCTAGACTGCCTTTGCTTTTCTATGAAGCGATTGACACATGCTCATGTTAGCTCCCAGCATTTCTAATGCGTACTAGATGGGAGTGGAGCTTCACCACTCTGTCAATCAACCTTAGTCCTTCTACACCTTCCTACCACCCGCCCCGACCTACCACACACCAGTAAAGTGTTTTATTTAACTCTTTGACAACTTAAACCTTAAACTGAAAACAAATTGTGCTGAGTATTTTTAAATCCACTATGTTTACAATTTTTCTTAATTTTATAGAAATGCACTTAAAGATTCATGTAAACTATTATTTTGTTAACACCAAATAAAGGCAGTTTAAAAAATAAAGCTTCTAATTAAGTGTAGTTATACTGTGGATAACCAAACTTATATTTTAAAAAGTTGTTTTTCTAAAAACTTAAACCTGGGGTATTTTATCTTTGTTTTCCATCCACTTGGGCCTTACATTGTCTTCTTTCTCTATGAAGTAATTCGTCTCCTTCCTCTAACTCAGACTACATTACTATAACCAGTAACAGTGTAATTATCTTTTTTTAAGTGGCACTTATCTAAAATTGGATTATTACAGATTGCAAACAATCCAAAGCAAAAGGCACATATTGAAAATGTTTAGGACAGCAGGATGTTATTCCATTTAAATCCTTTTTAACATAAAGAACCAGTAAATGACCACTAATCATGATAACTAAGGAGCTCAGTGTAATCCCACAGTGTGCAGACATATTTATAGCTAATATGATCCATACACACTTTCAAAATACACATATGCAAAAATGTGACTAATAATACAAATAACAATGTCCTGAATTTTAGTTATGGATTCGGCCACATCAAATGTTTATAAAGTAGCTCCTATGAGCCCAGGAATGTGTTAAGATAATGGACACCCAGCTGTTCCCTGATTCTGAGGAATTTTCCATTTGTTTATTAGCTTATCGATTTATTTTTATCAGACTCTATCAACAAACACTGGGGGATTGACAACTATTGTTACAGATGAGTTGCTCTTGCGCTGGTGGAGAGGAGCACGCTGACCCCTTAAACGTGAAAGTGAGTGTCTGTGTGATTGTAGCATGGGGAGTGGTGTGCTAAGCAGGGAGCCTGTGTCTCTGTGTATCCACAACTGCTTTCTCAGTGGGAGTCAGCTTAAATCCCTTTCAATGAAGAGCACTTTGTTTGGCTCAGCTCTTGGACATTAAGCTCTGGGTTTCACAATAACTACAGTGAATATGACAAGTGACTTGGATTAATAGAAAAAGAAGAATGCAGATTTTCTAGGACAGTTTGGGAGGAAGAAAAGGGGGTGGGGTAGGAATGAAAGGAAGTAATTGCTGATGGAGACATGGAAACTGTAGGGGTTGAGTGTTGCTCGGCATGAGCCCTCTTTATGACTCCCCCAGGGTCACGCAGTGTACAACTCACCAACACACGGGGAGATTAAATGTGGCTGGAGCTCGACCAAAAGCTGAGATCATGATCTGAGATGGCACACCGCAAAATTTGCAAGAGCCGACCAAAAAGAATTATAGCCAAGAAGAGAGAACCTGATGGAGATTTGGCCTCCTGAGAGTAAGCATGCATTTAGAGGAGGGATTAGGGACTTCCAGAGGCTAAACTGTTGGAAGTTGGAGCAAGTCCAATTTCTAGGTGTTAGAGCGTCAAGCGCTCCCCAGTCCTGCCCTTTAGTAGAACTCTTTGAGTACATACATACATATATACGCACACACACAAGTATGAAAATATATTCATGCAAGCATGAATTTCATATATATGTCTCCTTATGTATCTATAGTATATATTACACACATTCTACTTTATATTTTATATATCATAAAACAACTCAGAAATGATTATGAAAAATTGTAGCATCCTGAAGAAAAAAATGCGGGATTTATCAAGAAAGTCTTTCCCAATGTGGTGGCCTTGACAAATGAATACAATTTGGTCCAAAGAAATGTATCCATTTATTGAAAGGACATACCAGGTACAAAGAATTGTGAGAGCGAAAGCTGTGGTGTTGCCCTGAGGGGGTGCATTGGAAAGTTTCCCTAGAAGAAGGGGATCTTGCTTCCTGGAGTGGCTGGCTTTGGTTTTAGGGAGCTCTTTCCATATTAGACCCATGGATCCTTTCCACCATCCCAATTTTCCTTAATAATTTCAAGATCAAAGGAATTTTGGTATTAGGATATGATTAAGTTGTCAATAGCTTTCAGCTTCTTGGAATAAGCGATAGTCTGGACTTAACTAAAGCATAACTCAAGGCTGAATTGTTCGAGTGAAAAGAATTTTATATTATCTAGAGACTCCAAAATATCATTATACTGTGTCTCTAGCTGCTACTTTTCCTCCCCCATCAGGCTGGTGCAGGAGAAACTGAATTGAGAATATCAGACTTTCATACTAAATAAGCCCCCAAATAAATTTCATTCTTATTAGGAGAGATAACAAAGTAACCTATTAGAATTAATCTCTTTAATCACATTTTCCATAAGCTTTTATGCAAATATGATGCCACTTTCAAACTGAATAATAAATGTATAAATTAATGTGCTCACAGCTTATATAAGCTGGATATATAACAGATAGAAAAATGTTCCAGAAATTTACATTGATCAATGTTTGATTGTTCAGTGAAATTAGTCATATTTTGGGTATATTTACATTTTTGAAATTAACAAAGTAGGCTAACTCTTATTGAAATTTTATCATATACCAGACATTATGCTAAGCATTTTACAGGTATTACAATTACTCGTAATTCTACCATTTAAGACCATTTTTCTGTTATAGTAAGAAAAAGAAAATATTAAAATAATACCATCTGTATTAATAAATAACATTTTTTGATCGCTTACATTATATACTTTGCAAGCATTGTATCATTTAGTTTTAAAAGAGACTCCATGAAGTAACTTTTATTATCTACACTTGTAGATGAGTAAGAAATAGAAAGTTCAAATAATTTGTTCCAGGTCACCTGGCTAATAAGTGATAGAACATAATTAGAACCCAGGTACATTTATTTCAGAACCTATACTTTGATCAGCAAACTTAATCTGTAAAGAGTCAGATCGTAAATAGTTCAGCTTTACAAGCCAGGTGATCTCTGTCACAACAAGTCCCCTCGGATGTTGTAGCACAAGAGCAGTGAATAATATATAAAATCCATAAACAATATATTTCTTACAATGTGTGGCTGTGTTTCAGTAAAACTTTATTCATAAAAACAAGCAGTGAGCTATCTCTTCTGACCCAACAGACATTTATCCTTCTGTTAAATAAGGTCATAAGAGGTCCTCCTTATCTTACTTTCCCAAGGAACTCTTTCTTAACTTTAACCAATTAAACTGGGTCCCTTGCTATAACACTGTTTTTTTTTTCTTTTTTGGTTTTTGTCTTTGTGGTCCTTATCAAACCTTCAGCTAAATAACTGTTTAGTTAATTGCTTGCTGAAACAGACTTTCCATGAGGTGTTAGAACTTGTCAGTTCTATCATAAATTACCATCCAGTCACACAGTTGTAACTTGCAACTTCATGTAGGGACTTAGAGAAGCTTGGGGGGATTTCAACTCCTCCACTTTTTAGCTAAAATATTCTAGGTAACTCCTCATCCATTTCAATTTCTGTTTTCTTACCCCAAAGATATTAAAGATAATAATTTATATTTGGAATATTCTAAGGATTAAATAAGATGTATTTTATAGGAATACTTTGCAAATGATAGTGCAATACACACGTTTTTATAATTGAACATTTTTCAAGATTATATGTAAAATGAGGCTTAAAATAATCAATAAACTAACTACTATTTGGTGGTATATGTCCATATGTCCACTTGATATGTTCATACCACTTGATATGTCCATATTATGAGTGTCTCCAAATTCATTGTTTTTTTTTCTGGTATGTTTTGATTTCTGTTTAGACTAAGATGAAACTGGAATCAGCTCTTTGCAACGTTGTGCATTTTACTACACGGTTTGGGGCCTCGTCTGCTTTTCCAGTCATCTATATTCTACAGGCTTTGGGTGAAAATCATTTTATAGATTTAGGATATTACCCGTTTTTAACTGATTGCCCACTTCAGCAGAGTAATCATGTTGGAATCTGCTAATGATGCCCTTTGATGGCTTTTACAGGAACAGCACCGCATACCACACATCTGCAATGTGTAAATATCTGAGATTGTTTCTAACTGTGCGCCAAGATTTATCCAGAAGTATCTAGGAAAGCACAAAACTACAATCAGTGTCATATAAAAGGTACAAATTAACATCAAGCAACATAATTACCTTGCAATTTTGGTCCATCAAATATACATAGATAATACGCTTCTCTAATGTGAGTACAGAGTTATTTCTGAAAGCAGATGCTTCCTACGGCCGTGCAGGGTACTCCGTGTGTGCCTGAGCCTGACTTCACTGTGGCAGCCGAGATAAATAAAACAAAGCCATCTCTGGAACAGCACGGGTAGAATATCTGCAGACCATTCCTCTTCATCGTCCTCATTTTACAGGCAGCAGAGATGCCACTTGCTACATTCATGCAGAGATCTTCTTTCCAACTTTTTTTCTCATTCTCTTTCTCAGTCAGCTTAACTTGAACCCGTCTCATTCTATTTGACAGGCAGAGTAACTTTCTACCCAGTGGTTCAAAGTGGTCAGTATCGGTTAACATTTCACCGCATGACTGTGTATTATAAATGCTCTAAGAGATAGGGCCCCTCTTGACTCATTAGTAGTAGCCCTCATTTCAGGGATCTCTTTTTCCTTCACTCTCTGGTCTCTTCCTTTCTCAGGCACTCTTTTTTAACTTCTGCATTTTTTCTCAACTTCATTTATTCATTACTGTGTCTTATATCATCATTTAAATTTCTCCCTCCCTACTTTTATATGCTATTTGTCTATTCAATACTGAAAGAATTGGAAAAGTAAAGTTTAGTTAAAATTATTTTACCTGAACATTTGCAAATAAAAATAATTGTTCATTTGTTTTTCAACCAGTTGTTTTGAAATCATGCATACACATTTGTTTTTCCCTTGCGGGTGGAGGGATGGGCATAATAGTTGACTTCAAACCCCTGACTCACATAATATGCTTTCTGTTTTGGGCTTAAATTACCTTTCCTATAATTTTTTCTAATCAGTGGCACCCTGAACTTAAGGTATGAACACTTTACCTAAATGTAATGGTTCAGAATCCTAAATTCAATGCTGAAATGTATTGCTGGTTTTCAGGATCTGTTTAGCGGTTGCTAAGAGTGACTCTCTCAAACATCCTGACAAATTGCAGAACAGTGATTGCTAAGCCATGATCCTTTGGAACTCATCCCCCAGTGCAATAATGGCTGGAAAATAAGATAGTGTTAAAGCAATGAAAGCAGTATATTGTAGAACTGAGACACACTTTGGATTTCCCAAGCCCCCAGAGCCTGCTGTTACTTTTTGATTGCTTCTTGAAAGGGCAATAATGAGATGTGTGAGATAATATTTGACTTTAAAAATACAGAGTGGGGAGCATGTGAGTACGCTTTGTCCCCCTTTACTTTATTCTTTCTCAAGCTGTTTTGTAGTTGAGAAACACCTCCACTGGGTTCTGGTTTTGTTGTGTGTTGCCCCGACCATGTTTTGTTTTGGAACACTATGCAGTCATTAAGAGGCTTTCAAGTTCAGGCTTCTAAAGTTCCCACTACAACTTACCAGTTAGGGACACAGTGCTCAGCTTTGTGGCAGAATAGGCTTTACTCTAAATGAATTCATTAAAAATTATAAAAATAAAACCAGATTTTTTTAGGGTGTAGATTCTAGTTTTAGTGAAGTAAATTGGGAAAGTTCTAGCAACACTGAAATAGTATATTGTAAGTGGGAAACTTTAATGCTTGGAAAAAATTATGGAGCTTTTAACTTAGAAAATATTTCCCTTGAATGTCCATAACAATTCTAATAGCATTTCCAACCAACTAAAATTATTATATCATTGTCATAATCCTGTCTCTCCTATTATCCATTCATATTTGTTCATTCATATGCTATTTATTTTTATTTACTTAATGAATAATATATACTAAAAGTGCCCCTGATTCTTACTCAAGTTTTGGCAGTTTTATTGACCTAAATTTCAGAAATTGTAGTCATATTTCTCTCTCTTTTCTTCATCCTTTTCATTGTATTTAATCTCAGCTTTGGTTTTACAAAAGAAAAGAATGTCTACTTATTTTTTCTCTTCATTTCTATAGTGCCCCACACTAGTCAAGGAACTCATGTCATTTCATCACGGTACAGAGATGACGAGTAAAGTTTTTACCGGGCAGAGAAATCAGCTCCAGCAGAGCGCCTGAGCCATGTGCCCAGAAGTGCAGACTTAAGCTTCGTGTTTGAAGGACACTGAGTGTTCTTCAGCTAATGCGATGTTGCTACTTACGTGGTACATCAAAGATATAAAAAATTGTGGGTCCTTAAGAAACTGAATGTTTTTATTTCTTCTACTGTAACAACTCAAGTTAACCTAGCTAACATCACAATACAGAACAGTGATTGGCATGTAAAACTCAGTAAATAACTGTAGGATCAAATGTTACCCATTGACAACGGAAAGAAATGCCATGTTTTCTGCTTCATGGAAGCAGGAAACCAAAGTGCTATTGAGATGTGACTTTCAAGGGAGTTAGGTTAACTCTAAGATAAGCAACTTACAGCTGCTCAGCAACTCAAAAGGCTGACACTTCAAATCTGTACTTCAAAAATATGCAAAATCTGTACAAGTTACAGACTTTTGTGTTACTTCATTATAGCTGAACCACAGACACAAAGCTGGAGCTTGCCAGTGATCTACAATGACTGTTTTTACTCTTTTATTGGGAGAGGCCTCCCTGCTGGACTCAGTGCAAAGCCTGATGAGCAAGGCCGTTCATTTTTGGATAAACATGCTCAACCACATTTTTCTTGAGGTTTACTTTACACATTGCCAAGAACCCATTATTCCAATCCTCAACTTATGCTTGGACTGGAAATCCAAATCTGATTCTTCAAACGCATCTGTTCAGCCAGATGTTCACTACCCTTATAGTCAGTATTCTTACCAAGTGAAGCTGAAATATCTTCTTGCTCTTAAGATTTTAATATTGCTAAGGCTTCATAATGCCCTGTGATGCTTCCAGATTTATCGATGTATTCATTTATTCATCATTCATTGATTCACTTGTGAATTATTAATGGGATCCATTATTTATTGAGCCCCTAAGATATGCTGACGTTGGGCTAAGAACCAGGTAAGACTGGTGAATAAAATTGACCATGGTTCCTTCCTTAGATGGAAGTTTGCTTCAGGTAGTTATTCATTCCCACTGAAATGTGTGGGCGTTTTAGTAGAAAGCCAGCTTGTTGTTCAACTATGGGCACCTAGAATGAATGCACAGCTTATTTTACCTTGGCAGGTTAACTTCAAGCCATCATTAAACTTCCAACTTAATGTAGCTGTCCTTGGACTTCTGCTACTTTTTTTTTTAATGCTCGGTAGCTCATTTCTTTACATTGTTGGGGCATGCTGGTCATCAGCCTTCTTAATTTCTTCTCCATGACTAACAGTGTATTGCACTTTATGAAAAAGTTCTTATACCTACTTTATGGCAGTGCCCAGTGCACTAGTGAAAAATTTCTGCATGCCTTCTGTATGTCATTTCCCCTCCCATCACTCATTGTTCTGATTAGTACTGCCATCAGCTCCTTCAGTTAAGTGGGTGCTACTGCATGGCTGTTATGCAGCTTCAATAGGGCGCGTAGGCTGCCTGGCATTTACCTATCCAATCCCCCCATGCCACAGAGCTCTAGAGTCAGCAAGTCTAGATAATAGCATAAAATCTGCTGCCTCTAGGTCTGCCACATGTCTTGAAACAGGGCCACAGACACTCATAATTTTGCCAAGCTGTAATTCAGGTAACTTAGGCCTCCATATATACTTTCATATTTATCACCCGGGTGCAGGGATTATACACCATTTAGTATTTTGTAGAACTGATTATTAAACTTGTATGTATGTGTGTGCATGCATGTATGTGTGTTTATGTATATCTTAATGCTGATGAAGATATTTTCATTTGCTTTGCTTTCAGTGTTTAATTCCTTAATATTTATCCATTATAAACATCTAAAATATTCACAAGTAAAACAGAGGGAATAAAAGGAATGAATAAACTCTTCATGAAAGGGAAAAAATATCTCTGACCAAAATAGGTAAAAATAGTGCAATCAAAAATTTGATTAGTTTTTACTAAAAACAAGTTATATTGCTCTACATGAAACTATTTATAAATTTAATTTATTTATTACTAAGCTATAAAATGGACAGGGTATCTAACCCAACATTTAGGATCTAAATTTTAGCAATAATTTCAGAATTTTATACATTAGTTGCTGCATATTCCTATTTATGGCGATGTTTTATTGCTTATGTTTAGTTATCTTTTTATGATATTTGATCAAATATTCATTCAACTTAGATTTATGTTAAGATGGAAGTCTTTTAGAACAAAATTTAAGTAAAACATCAAGATAGTCATTTTACAAATATCAACACCAACTACACAGAGCAATTCCCTGGGTGTCTTAGATGCTTCATGGTAAAGCTTAATAACATCTACCTTCTTGATTTGGGGATCATTTTATCATTGTTAACCTGGAATTAGTATATTATTGACTGTTCATACCAACTGAAGGGACGCAACAGCAAAGGGATCTTTGTCAATCAAAAGATCATGGGTGCCTCCATTTACCTGTGCCAGATCTGACCCATTTAGAAGAAAGACTAGTTTTATTGCATAGCCTTATTTTTCTTATGGGTATATAAATATAACTGTAGATACCCAAGTGTCTAGATACCCAATTCTGTGACACTAAATACTCAGAGATTTGTAGGGAAGACAATATCTGAACACGTATTTACAATGCAAGGTGGTAAATCAAGCAAACGGAGCATGCGCTGACTGAAGAGGTTGCTCTGGAGACTGAACCCCACTCCGTCTTTACTGGTTATGGAGGAGGGGTTACGGCTGTCTCAGTGTCACAGGTTTCTCAGAGCAAGAGCTGCCCAACAGCAGGACTCCGAAGGTGGTAAATAAAGGACCTTGGGTGAGAGAAAATATTCTAAGTAAAAGAAACTACACCGCTAAATGCCAATTCCTGGTTGAGTATGGTTTGTTCAAAAACCAAAGCAGAGGGTTTCTGCTAAGGGCTAAAGTACGCTGAGCTATGGTGGTGCTTTGGGGTGGGCTAGGGTTAAGTTACAAGAGATATGGCAGGACTTTGTTGGAGTGCAGAATTTGCCACTGAAGCATTTATGACCTAGTGAGGAAACTTAGGCAACGGAGTAACAACACGTCCGGTTTCTTTTTACAAGAAATCACGGTGTGGAGCTCAGCTGGTTTGGTAACTCTTCCGCTGACGACAAATAGACTAAGCAAATTGTTAATTCAGGTTAACCCACTAAAATTGCAAGTTAAATGTCACATAAATAGCCCTGGCTGGCGTAACTCAGTGGATTGAGCGCGGGCTGCGAACCAAAGCATCGCAGGTTCGATTCCCAGTCAGGGCACATGCCTGGGTTGCAGGCCAGGTCCCCAGTGGGGACCACATGAGAGGCAACCACACATTACTGTTTCTCTCTCTCTCCTTCTCCCTCCCTTCCCCTCTCTAAAAATAAATAAATAAAATCTTTAAAAAAATGTCACATAAATAATGGAAAAATTTTTCATGGTGGTTGTATCTTAAACCATGAAAGTATCATTACAAATATAAATTTAGTTTGGCTTATCAGGTTTTATTTCAAAGCTATGTAGTAATATAATAATTAACAAAGTACATAGCATAATAAGTGTTCCTCTAAAATTATGTGATAATGTATTTTGGGTACTGAAATTTACATTTGTGTTAGTATCATTAACATCAAAAGGGTAAAAAAATTACAGCTATATTTCAGAATTTTATTATATTTCTAAGGTATTTGTCTTAATGTTTTGATAGTCACACTAATTTTAAACCATTAATTATATCTTCTAAAATTCCTAAATGTCTTACGCCTCCCAATTTTCATTTGAAATGGCCTTATCTAAGATTTGCACCCCACTGCCTGACCACACAGAAACTTTTGTTCTATTAGAAAAAAAAAAAGAAAATTGTCCATTTCTAATGACAGAATTTCTATAACAAACGCGCAACTGTGACAACCACAAGCGACTGCCATCCAAACACCCGTTCAGCACACAAGCAGCCCAGCTCTTGGGACTGCCGCAGTATCTGAGATCTTCTTCAACCGCTGTTTCACCTATTTTATGGCACCGCTCTTCTTTTGGAAGATAAAAAACGTAATTAGGTAATCAATCTGCATAGCAGAACTTGCATATCCGGATGTCTGCAACTACTGTGTACATGGAGAAATGAACTCTACGAGGAATATACCGAAGTATAGAGAGATGCGCTAGTTTTAAGCAGTTGACAACATTGAACAAAAATACATTTTGTAAGTGAGTTGTTGATCAATTAATACCATCAGATGACAACTTTTGCTTCTCTAAACAACCTCTAAAATATGGCGTGTTAGATAATGTGCACTCATACAATGCAGATGCTCTGAAATAAGAGGTATGGGGAGAAAGGGAATGTTGGAAGACGAAGGAAAGAGAAATGCAATATGTGGCCCACACAACTGAGAGAGGAGGGACTGTTTGTTTGATGACTGTGCTCGGAGCAGAAAGGGATATCGTGTGGGTATCTCAGAAATTTTTAGGGCTTTTGGATTGAGAACACTGTGGGTGAGTTGGCTTTGCAGCTTATCAGGTGGGATAAAAGGCAGAGCAAATTTAAGGAGGGAAACAGAATTAGTTCATTTTAGTCCAAAGACTTCTAGAAGACTGTTCCCTATCTAGACATGGGTATTTAATAAGAACTGGATATTTGATACTAGAATTTGTAAGAGATGCTATGCCTGGGGATGCAAATTTGAGAATCATCAGTGTGGGGGTGGTATTTGGAAAAATGAAAGAGGAAAAGTCTCTTTAAGAGAGGAAGCAGAAGGATAGAAGACAGGGTCTTGGGAAAAGCAGACTTTACAGAGCAAGAGGATGAAAAGTTCTAGCTGAAGATAAGAAGGTGAGAAGGAACGCTCCGGAAAGGAGACGGAGAACAAAGGTGTTGTGTGGCTCTGAGACCCAGGTGCCGGGGAAGGCTCCACCTGTCCTCAGGGGGCTCGTGATGCTCAACAACGTGCAAGGCCACAGAGAGTTCAAGATCCAGGACAGTTTTGAGGAATCTAAGAGGTTCCAATAAAGAGCCCCATTTTCCCTTGGTCAGTTTTGAATTAATTGTGAGATAAGGAAAAGGGATAGCAACCTAATAATTATTCAGTTACTGAGGAAGGTTATGATGAACAGTACAGCTTTGTGTGAAAAGCAACTGAACCCAAGAATAGGCAAACTGGCCTTCTCAGTTGTAGGCAACGCTGGGCCAAAGGAGGCCAATCTCCCAGTACTGGGGAGCTTCCAAGGTACAATCTACACCGTGCAGTAGCAGAGGAGAAAAACCACTCTCGGGTGCATGCCCTGCTCTCATGAGAACACAAGTTCATAATTCATTGAGAAAGAATGAGCCAGAGCAAGAGAGAATTCAGGCCGACAAAGATCAAATCAAAGTGTCACCTTATCCAGCTGCTTATACAGCTGCTAGGTGTGTGAGATCATGGACTTGCAAACAGTGTTCTGCATGACTAACATTTCCCAAACTGTCAAAGCAAATCTGCATAGCCCCATTCTTACCCTCCCCGGGGGGGCTGAGTCAGCCTGGCTGAGTCTGGCCAAGAGAACAGAGAAAACCTGACTAAGGCCCATTTCAAGGGCGCATGACCCATGCATTTGCATAGCGTTGCTGTATACAGTCAGAGGGCTCTGGCTTGGAGTTTGTCTGTGGCCACAGCCTTGAAATTCTTAATTTCCTCTTAGAGCATGTGATTGGCTCACCTACCCCACATCTCTTGCTATCTTCTCACCTCCTTGAGGAAAGCTTTTTGATTCTTGGGTCCCTGGCACCCCAGGGCATCTGGCCTCCCCGTCCTCAAACCTGTGGAAGTGCTGCCCTCCACTGACTTCCTCAACTCTCCCTGTGGGGACCTGGGTTTAGGCACAGGGAGGGAGGGAGGGCCTGGGTCAGACAAGGGCAGCCTGTGTCATCCTGGGATGGGGCAGGGCAGCGGCCCTTTGCCCAGGGTGGGGAGCCAGAACCCAGAGGGGGATGGGCAGTCCTCTTACCTACTCCTGATCTAGGCATGGCGTATATCCCAAGGGAGAGGTGGAAACCACTTGGCAGTCAACTTTTATTTACTTATTTATTTTTAAAGATCTTATTTACTTATTTTTAGAGAGAGGGGAAGGGAGAGAGAAAGAGAGAAAGAGAAACATCAATGTGTGGTTGCCTCTCACATGGCCCCCACTAGGGACCTGGTCTGCAACCCAGGCATATGCCCTGACCAGGAATCAAACTGGTGACACTTTGGTTTGCAGCCCGTGCTCAGCCCACTGAGCCACACCAGCCAGGGCAGCAGTCAACTTTTGATGTAGGTTGGAAAGGCAGGTGGCAGGCCCTGGGAAGGGGGGATCAGCTCTGGCCCATTTCCACCCGGCATGTCAGTCCCGCAACTGTGAGCACGGGGAGCCCCGCCAGCAGCCCTGTGTATCACAGGACAGTAGGGCTGGGCCAGGCTCCTAGGAACCTCTGACTGCCTACGCTGACCCCACCTGTATCCCAGTACCTGAGGGAGTGTTGCATTGTATATCAGATGAACGATACTGTGACCAAACGTAGGTTCGGCTGCCTGCCACTTGGAAAGCCAGTACTGGAGAAGCAGGTGCTGATGTAAAGAGGTTTATTCAGGTGCCGGCTATTTGGAAGATGGGAGACTCATGTCTCAAAGTCCATCTCCTCATGTTAGTGGAGGAAGAAGTTTCCAGAAGGAGGGAGAGGGAAACAGAGCAAAGAGACCAAGGGAGGGAGCTGAAAAGTTCTCTACGTGCTGACTAGCACAGTCCCTTCCGATAAGGCCAGTGATGGTCCACTGTGTGTCATTCTGGTTTAGTCATTCTGCCTTCACGTTAGTTAACCTGGCTCCATGGTCAAAGGTCAGCAAACCTGAGGCTGGGATGCATGAAGTTTGGCGTCTGCATCTTTCGAACTTAGTTCCTAGGATTCTTATATAAACATGCTGCTTATCTACAAGATACACATTAGTCGGAACTGACACAAAAACATGTTAAAAGAACGGTGGGGCAGGTTACAATCCCCCACTATTATACTTCCCTACTGTTACATGCCATAATAGGTTGGAAGACCACAGAAGAAAGTAAAACATTTTATAACGTAGTAACTTTTTGGCACATTGTCCCCTTTCTTTAAACAAGGGGCCCCGTCCCTTCATTTTTAACTTGGCCCTGCAAGTAGTGTAACAGGAACCTGTAATATTCGAGATGGGCCCCGCTGCATGTTCTCTGTTCCTTCTGGGACTCATTCACACGGGCAGTCACTCAGTGAGCACTGAGGGCAGCGAGGGAGGCCCAGAACAGTGTTCAAAGGGTGGCCCCTTCACACGCGGTCAGAGCGATGGAGTCGTAACTAACCTGCGTGCACTATTTCAGACAGAAACTCAGAGCTCTGCTCAGTGACTCTCCTGTGACCAGGACAGGCAGAGCTATATGACTTCCTCTTTTTTCTGTGTTTCTGTTTGTTTGCTTTGGTAGGAGAATTGAAACAGCACTTGAGTTGCTCCCGTGCATAGAGGCGTGTTCTGGATAACTGGCACCGGAGGCTGGAGTAGGGATGGGGGGCTGTGTTTAGTGCTCTGAAGCACCCTATAAAGATGCCCCTAGCCCGTTTGGGTCTGAAAAAATCTTATCCAAAAGCGATTCTTTAAAATATTGGGCAAAGTTAAACCTAATCTCAGTGGTCGAGTTTGTTTCACCCTCAGGGCAGAAAGACAATGGCAGAGGAAGTTTCTTTCTGTCCGGATCAGCCTAGCTAGCTACAGCAGCTTTTTTTCCAGGAGGACACCTGCAGCCCCAGCACCAGAGACAATCAGCTAAGCAGCCAACAGATTCTTTAGTGGGTGGGAGGAGAGCGGGGAGAGTCTGTGACCTGGGCAGAGACCCATCAAACCAGCAGGCTGAAGGGGAGCAGTCCCTTTTCCTCATCTATGCCCCAGTTCTGAGAGGATGGAAGGAATGTGGGGCCATGGGATTTCCCTGGGGAAGAGAGGCAGGGCTGAATTTTCGGAGTCCGGTCTCAGTGAGCATGTCAGAATCCCCGCTTCAGCATCAGTGGCATGATTACAGGATCAAATCAAGCGTTGCTGGGGAACTGGGGACTTGTCTGGAAAGCAAAAGCCATAGTAGGGAGGAGTGGAACTGACAGTAGAACACGTGGGGCTTGGGGCCCATCCGTTTGGATATTCCTGTAAAAGTGGCTCTGGGACTTCTCATGCCTGCAGCTCACCCATTATTCATTCTTTGGTAATAAACCTGGAATCCAGCACTCTGGCGCTCTCTGGGCTTCTTCCTCTTCTGTTCCAAGTGGCCAGCCACACTTCCTCTTTCCTGATTTAACTAGCAGGTCCACCTTTGGGAAAAGGGGGTAAAGGGGAGAAATCTGTAAAACGACCTATCACTTGGTATGATTTTATGTCTTTTAAGAGGTCTTGGAAACAGCAGCCTATGTGGCCCCTGTGTGTTTCACTCAATTCTCTAAGCAACAAAGTTTTGGACACAAACCACTAACAGCCTTCAAATGGTTCACTCTCAAAAGATCATTAGGGGACTTGATTCCTTGGACCAGCTGAGGAGAGGGAGAGTGCCGTGGCCCTCAGCAGGGCTGTTCAACTTTCACCAGCTGAGGCAGAGCTGAGCCTTTAGAATTGTTGCCCCCTAAAGGAAAATAAAACACAGGGAGAGGGAATTAAGATGATCTTGCATCATTGAGCAGTCATGTGCATTACTAAAATATGTTGCTTTCTTATCAGAGCTATTAAGTATCACTTTGACTAATGGGTCCAGAGAGATAACAAAGACAAAAGGAAACGTTGAAACTATCGGGAATTAAAAAGTTAGAACTGGGAAGAATCCATGTTCCCTGCAATGAACTTTAAAAGTCATATTCATGCTCACATATATGTACATTAAAGACATTCGAAGCAGAGAATCATCTCTCTTATTAAATCGTTTCTGTAGTCTAATGATTCTCTTTAGCTTTTATGAATCCTTTTGGTGTTTTGCAATATTTTATATCAGTGTGTCCAACTTTTATTTTAATCAAATGTAGCGGTCTGTCTTCCTCATAACAAAACATACTCTGAAGGACTGGTCTTGAAAATGCTTGCACTTAGCTGGGAGTAACTGTTAACAAATCAAAGGGGGTAGGATTGGTATATTAAAACTTTGTGGCAGAGCAGAACTATGAATGGACTAATGCAGCAGTGTAGTTATCTCAGGTTTGTGTTAAATGAGAATTGGCTCACACGTTGTGGATGTGGGTGTGAGTTACTATCCTTTAAGACAGAAGGATATTATTTTACAATAAACTATGTCTTGGATTAACAGACTGTTCATGGCTCTTTATTTTAGGTAATGTATTAATTAGCTAAATTAAGAAGTATATGCTATATATAAATATTATTCAGCTCTTCCTTAAGACCTCTGGAGACCAGAACAGGAGGGGTATTTAATGCAAACAGGAAGGGGCTGATTGCCCAGGGGTGTTCTATGGAGAACCACATTTTGCCTAAATCATAAGTTAATGACAACAATGCAAATAATTTGAAAGTTTTGAGGAAAAAATTCCTGGACACTGGTGATCCCTCGGTGCCATCAGTGAGATGGTGCCACCCTGGTTTCCACTACTAATAAGAGGGGTGCACAAGAAAAAACACGTGGGGGGCTAGGGTCTAACACCTGCACAGCAGGCTGTCTTCTGAGGCAGTTACAAAGAAGAAGAAAAGTGTTCTTGTTCTGAAGTCCGTTTGGAAAACTTTATGTTAATTGCAGCCATTAAAAGTCACGAAACACAATTGTGCTACCTAGGATCACACAGATGGTGCAGTCCTTTGTCTAGAGGTGCCCTTAGGGAAAGTGGCAGTTAATTACTGTTGGTTCACCACCCTGGGAGTTCCCTGCCTGAAATCTGAGACTGACCCCCTTACCTGGAGCGCAGGGAGAGACCAAGAAAAAGGCAAACAACTCCAGATCGGTCGGTGGCAGGTTTAATAAGCAAGCACGTACTACCAAAATCTTAAAAGTTCACAGAGAGGCCTTACCCTGGGTGCAGTGTTGTGTCCAGTCTTAAGAGTCTCACCACCACGTGGCTCTGTCACAAAGCTGCGTGCTTGAACAGGGCTCCCGCTGAGAGAACCTGGGGCAGAACAAACACCCCAAGGACAGGGGAGGGGTGAAGAGCCTCCTAGTGCCCAGGGCAGCTCCTTCGCAGGTCAAAAGGCAGTGACCTCCTCTCCGTGATCCCCTCTACCAGTTACCTACTTACCTGTCATTTTCTAAACACTTCTGAACTTTTCTGCTTTCTCTCTCTGCCCCATCATCTGATACAAACTGTAGCTTGATGGGGGAGAGGAAAGATTTCATCTACAGCATGTTTTTTCTTAACTCAAGAAAAATCTGGAGGCATATTTACATTTGTACCATAGCCTGTTTAAACCTGACAGCTTTCAAAGGTAAGATGCTACTTTTTACCTGAAGACTATAGGACCACAACTATTACTGCTTCCATGAGGAAGCAAGGGAGAGGGAGAAAGAAGAAACATAAAAATTATTCTTCACACTAGGAGAATACAAAAGATAAAGATATCTTTAAAAATAGCAATGATTTAGAAAATAATGTTTAATTACAAATTCAATTAGGCATCCATGGGTACCTCCTCAAAATCCTCTCCACAAAATTGGGGAATTCAAAAACTATATATATATATATATATATATCTTTAAGTGGGGTTGTTTATTCTGTTTAGTTGAACTTGTGGGAAAATCTTCAACATAAAAAAGTTTCACAAAATATAAAATATGTTGATAATATGGGAGTCTTATTGGAGGAAACATTTTTGACTACTAAAATAGTATATTTCTAAAATTCAAAATGGAGAGATCAGAGAATTTCCAAGTGTCTGAGGTATTTTGTGACACAGTTTTAAATATTCTATTCAGTCCCTGAACCATTACTACTGAGAAATTATCTAATATTTCATGTATTTGGGTCAGTTTCATAAATAAGGAATTGAAAATGACATTTCTGCTATTGTAGGCATTCAACTTGTATTGTTATGTAATTTTTTAACTTTAAACTTTTAGTTGTATAACTGTGACTTATTTGATCAGACACTTTTAGTCCCTTTAATTCAAAAGAGTGAAATATAAGATCATTGAGCAAATTAAAACGAGCTCCTGCCTGCTTGCACAAATCAAAACATCAGGTCTCAGAGTCAAACTCTAACACTCAGTTTAAGTTAATAGATCAATGCCTTGTTAACACTGACTGAGCTCTTCGGCATAGAATTGTTTCTACACACTCAGGTAATTGACATAAATGCTTAAGCACATCTCCTCACCGGAGACAGTTATCTAACTAGGTCCCAATCCTTCCGCCGTGTGACGCCAATTGACTCCAGGTGGCATTTTGGCTGCTTTGGACTGTGTCCCTGTGTTCTTCTGGCATAACCAACTGGACAATAAGAAAGGCGCCCGATGTGAGCACTGGCACTCACAGCTTGGATAACCTGCTCTTCCAGTTTTGGTGCCAGTCAAGTTGATTTTGAGCCATCCAGGGACTCGGGTCAGGCATCCAACTTCCGTCTGGGGCCTGTTCTTCATCCCCAGGGACAGATCCAGTCCCTCATGCACCTGGTGAAACAGGCAATGTTAGAACTTAGCCAGGAGGAAAAAAACGGTTATTTTTTCTTTGAACCCAGCTGGTGTTCTATACTTTGAAACAAGAGGATTGATAGCCGTGCAATTTTAATCCAGGTTAATATGCATTTTTAATAAAACTTACCCAATTTCATACACGTCCAACTCTAGTGTCGCTTGCTGCTTAAGTTTTATGGCTCATATTTGTTGTGGGAAATAATGATGTTATAAAATGTGCAAAAGAATGATGGATTTTGAAATTTTTTCTTCTGCATGAATCAAATCCTAAGATTATTAATTCTCTCTGCAGACTACACTTCCCAATTTCTTATATAAATTTCAAATGTCTTCCTTGTTTGAAATATAGCCAGCTGCTTGTTAAAAATTTTAATCATGAATGATTTAGGAAAAAGGGGAGTTTCTCCTTATGGGGAAGATGAAAAGTCTTTAACAGGTGTCAGATGTGATGCTGTGGCCACATTGCTCCCTTGAGTAGCACCCCAAGAATGTGTTATAGCTTTGAATACCCACACAAGAAAAAATAAACGAAGCATTTGAATAACATCCATAAAGTCTAGAAATAAAACTAGAAAGAGCCTCCACTGAGACCACCTTGCCCTGGACTTCTAGGTCTGCTGATTACCACTGGGCGGTGGCTGCTTTCCTATGTTTGAATAGTTGTCTGCCTGGTTTTGGTGTCTTCTGGAAGTGGTGACTCTCAGCTGCTACACTCTTCCCAGCTCTGCTTGGTTTTGTCTGCCTCTCATCCTTGCTCTTGATCTCTGACTTCTAAGGTTCCTCCTTTCAACGCACTGTCCAGAACACTGACACTTATTCTCAGCCTTGGTCTTGGTCCTCTTGGTAGTCACTGTTAACTCCATTTCCTGCACTTCATGCTGGGAGAGGAATTAGTCCTCGGGTTTATCTGTAGCTCACAGGGGCCTCTCCTCATTTCAGACCCTGCTCCCTGAGAGGGTTACTATTTGTGATATTTTTTAATTTACTCACATATGTCATGAGTTTAAACAGTGTGTCTCAGTGGACAGCACAGACTGCCTGCCCTCAAGGGCTGTGAAGTAGTAAAGTTAGAGAAGTGAGAACTGAGATCACTGGCCTCCATAGTGCCTGATGGTGGGTGCATACGACATCTGTACCACGTGGATTCCGCAGAACCTCCGGGAGATCCTGGCCTTGTCCTTGCCCAAGCTGCCGCCCAGCCGGCAGGTGGAGTTTTTGGCCCTCCAGCTCCTTTGGGGAAGTCTTCTTCAAACCAAGCAGAACACTATAATTCCTGTCATTCTTTTTAAACATTCATGTCAGACTGGCAACTATTTTGTAGCAAGAACTATAGGCAGCCTTACACTTGGGTGTTTTTCTAGTTTTATTTTTAGACTTTGTGGATATTGTTCAAATGAGCATGGCATCCAACTAGCATAACAGTGCTTTCATAGTCACAGGTAAATTCCCTAAAAATATATGTTTATATTGATAAATGATAAATATGTTTATAGCGATATATGATAAATTCTCTAAAATATATGTTGATTAGATAAATTGAGGTGATGTTTATGTAATTAGAAACAAAGAACATCTTTCTTGTTTTTTTTTTTTTTACAAGACTGTTTTCTGTGTCATGTACCCTGCAAACAGACTCTCCATCAGCATTTAGAGATCTGGGAGAAAAACTTTGTGTACATCTTAATTGAAACTATTTGTTGTGTGTTTTCTTTCAAGCCAAATGTATGACCAGGTATCAGTAAAGTGGCCCAAATCTGAGCTATTTTATTTTAAAAATAAAAAGTAAATGAAAGACAATAAGGGTCTGGAGGCTGGAAACTGGCCAGACTCTGGGCTTTGCCACTCGAGCGTGTCACCTGCAGACACCACCCCCAGAAAACCGCAGAATAAGAGTTTCTGGATTTGGGGTTTTGTGATTTTAAGGTTCATAAATTAAGTCTCCCGACTGACAACAGTACCCGGTATTAAGTGCTAATGAACACAGGTCAGTCACTTGGTGGAAAAAGCTCACCAGGTGACCCTCTGATGTATTCAATATAAAGCAGATGAAGGCTCTGCTGTAAAGAGGGAGAGAGAGAAAGGAAAAATAAAACCAAGTAATTGTGACACAAGAAGCATGAAACCTCTAGAGAAGAGACAAAGATTATGGAAATAATTATAGAAAAGGCAACTTTCAAAAGCACCAGGGAGCTACAGGCTCCCACACGAAGTGGGGTAAGGGAAAAACTCAGGGGTGCCTTTCCCAACCAGAGCCGCGGGAGGGGTGTACCGTTTCTGGAAGCACTTCCATACTGGGTTATCTAATGACCTGTGTGAACAGGACCAGTCGGATGCTGCCGACCGCATGGTGACGCATAACTTTGCTCTTTGCCCTGAGAAATTCTTGCTACCCAGTGCATTTGGTCAAGAAATTACTCTTCTGAGCAACTAAGCCTGTATCTGAGGATCTGAGGTCTCTTATCTTAACAAAAAGGTGAGTTGTTTAACTATTTACTTTTTAAGACTCCTGACAAGGCCCTCACCTCTCCGTGTCTACCGATGTTAAACTCTGTTATCATGAACTGCCCAGTCCCCAAAAGTTCCGTGACTGGAAAAATCCACCTTAAATGTCTTGCAGTCGGATTGCCAAACCCATTACATATCTGCTCTGATTCCCCCCTTCTGTGACACAAGACTCTAAGAGTCTTATTTATTTTTTCTTATTTATTGGATTTTTCTTTTTTATTTATTTATTTTTTTAATTTTTGTTAGGTTACAGCAGTCCCCATTTTTCTTGATTTTGCTTGATCGACAGGTTATTCTGGTGGTCCTTTTTGCAGGAGTCAGTAGTCACCACAAGGATCCAGGCACTTTTCTCAGTGTGGTGAGTGCTCTAATATCGATCAAAGAAACGCAAGTTCTGGAAAAACTTACAAAGGGCCCCTGACATAGTCTCGGAGAAGGAACAGAAAGAGGTTTGGAGAAAGTGGTGCTTCGAGATCTGTAAAATCTAGAGAGGTAAATAAGGGAAGAAGGGGATGGGAGTGGGCTGGGATGGGAGTGGGCTGGGATGAGGGAGGGCATTTAAGAAACCAAGACTGACAAGAGCAATGATTCAGGGACAAGAGGAACCAAGGCGGGTGTCTGGGACTGTAGTGGCTCAGTGTAGCTGGAGCAAAGAGGCGCTGATGGGAAAGAGCAGGAAACGAGCAGGAGAATCAGCAGGACCTGGTGGGGTTGGCGGGCTAGTGCCTAGAACACTGAGAAACACCGAGGTTGAAATGAGACTTTAATTACCAAATTGCCCAAATTTGGGAGCTGGTGGTGGTGATGACTACAGGAAGCAGGAAAGCGGTTCCAGGAGTCCAGGAGTTCTGATAGTATAACTGTTCTTGAGCTGTGTTCTGATTATATGGTTGTGTTCCGTTTATGGAAATTCATTCAGCGGTACCCATATGATTTGTGGATTATGCTTCAACCACAGTATTATTAAAATGACTGTCTGGGTGAACATGTTTGGCTTTGTTTTTATTCATAGGACTTGGGAATTAGGGTGCATGTTTGCAATGTTTTATGTTCAAGTACCATAGTCAAAGCTTGTTTTCTTTAAACCATGAAATATGGTTTAAACAAGGAAACCTTAAAAAGCGCTTGCTATTCCTTAGCTTTGAGAAATAAGAAAACTTGTGTTAACAATGTGTTGTAGTAAGTGTAATCTTACAAGAAATAGGGAAGAACTATATACATCATTATAAAATCTAGAAATGATGTCCCAAACTTATTATAAATAAAAAGCAGATGTTAGTTTCTCAGGGTTGTTGTAACAAATTACCAAAACTGTGTGGCTTAGAATAACAAATTCATTTTCTCAAAGTTCTGAAGTCTCAAAGTGCAAAATCAATACATTGTCTGGGCCATAGACCCTCCGAAGCCTCTACGGAGGGACCCTCCTTTCGTCTCCCTGGCTTTCCCTGGCATTGCTTCTGTCTCCATCCGACTCATCACGTGACACTCTCTGTGTGGATCTGTGTCTGTGTCTCTACCTCTCGCAGTGGGTTAAGACTCACCCTGAGGACCACTTTTTAACTTGGTCATATTCTAAAAGACCTTATTTCTTTATAAGGTGACATTCACAAGCATTGGTGATTAAGACTTCATTTCTTTTGGGGGACACAATTCAACCCATAACAACCAATTATTGAGAGATATGTTATGTGAGCTCATGTAGGTAAAATATGTATATCATGAACATACACCTATTTATGTGGATGCATGGAAAGGACTAGAAAAACAAATACTAACTCAACAGTGCTTTCCTCTAAGAGAAATGAAACAATGTTTTCATATTATTCCTTAGTAATTTCTACAGTTTGAATATTTTACAGTAATAATTTATAACCAGCATAATTTATTCATCCTTTCAGTGTATATTGATGGTGAGTCCATTAGGATTCTTGCAAAAAAACTAAACCTGTCCCAATAAAATATATGTGGAAAAACACACATAGTAAAGAAATGTAAAAAGTATAACAAGGCTTAAGGGGTATGCTAATTAATACAATTAATTTAAGATTAACAATTTTCCAAAACCAACATATAAATGAAATGGATGCATGCAGATCATATGTGGGTCATATTTGACCCATTTAATTTTCTTGTTCACTGATAAACTCAAGTTTGTAATGTCTGCTCTCTGTGGGCCACAGGAATTCAACGCCAGGTGACTTCATGTATTTTGATCAGTAGAGGTAGTAAAAATGAATTATCCAGATTGGTAATTCTGTAAATACAGTCTCTTGTTTGGTCAGTATGCTTCTTGTCTAACAGAACATGTGTGCAAATTTTCTATTATACCCCGGTGTTATTTGAGCACATCTGAATAATGTTATCAAAATAGTACTTCACCGTGATTATATTGCCAAGATCATAGGGTTAAGTTTTCTTGAACATTTTAATTCATGATATATTCATTAAAACTTAACTATCTTCTATTATTTTACCTTTAATTTGACAATAGAAAGTATTGCCTGTGCTGGGGGTATCTTGGCCAATTTGTCCCTCCATGTTCATCAGTTGGGATGGTTCTATGCTCTTGTTGCTATGGTGATATTTTGACAAAGTGGGGAGCTCCAGGCATGGGGTTAGCCTTCCTCTGTGCACCATTCAGCCATTCTTCCATGAGGCTTTGGAAAGCACCCTGCAATTAGATGTCATAACATTTTGGAATGTATCTCCTGACTGAAGACCATCAGGAATCTTATACTCTGCCTACACCAGGAGTTAATCTTGCTTTCTTTTATTTCTGACTATTTCTGAAAACATTTTCTTCTGTTATCTGCCCTTGTGAGACAATGGAGTACTCTTCTGAGAGTTTAAGTATTTATATGGAAAAACATATCTATAAGTAGTTTCTACTGTTTTTCTTACGAAAAGCTCTGAGGCAAGGGCAGAGAGAGTTGGCTTCCTAGTTGTGATGGATGAGGAGAAGATTGCAAAGTTTAACCCAGATAAACAACTCAAATGTGATCTCGCCACTGCATTATTCAGGAATGTTTATGATAAGAAGTTCAACATTCACCAACAAAGCATTTGTAAGCATGGGAAAGACAAACAATGCCTACTTCAGTTGTATCTGTTTTTGTTGTAAAAACTGTTTCTCTTTCCAGTCTTGAGGTGTAAGCAGAGTGAAACATATATGTTTTAAGACCAGGTTTTTAACTACTCTGTTAAAGATGGATTGAAATAAATGTTGGCAAGTAATTGTGCTATAAGTCAACAAGCCAAGGTTTCTCTCCTGAATAGAATTGGAGATACAATCTATCACACATGGTGAACCCTTTCTGCTTAGAATTGAGGTAGAGCTCAGTCAAAATCTATCTTACTTGATTTATATAAATAAATACACGTGGAGAGAATATATGTAATAAATAGTTTTGTTTAATATACAACTTTGAGACTAGCAGGGAAATATGTATTGAGGTGCTCTTAAGGTTATATTTAAGTTGCTAAAGCCTATATGAGAAGAACAAACATTAGAAGTGTTTCCTCTCTAGTTCTTGGCATCGTAACACACACACACATTCATCCTATTGATTCTGTTTCTCTGGATGACCCTGACTACTAATACACACACCTAATGATAGATAGAGATAAAAGCAAGGGGGGTGGGTTCCTTTTCTAACTAGAGGTTTCTTATTAGGGTCTGGCAGATTGAATATAGATAACTTCCAGATCTGGTCATGAGCACCTGGGTCCACCTCATTTCCTTCATCAACAGGAAGAGCCCCAGAAGTGGTGCACTGAGGAAAGTAAACCAATTTAGGACACACTATATTACAGATGCATAAGAAATTCTCAAAAAGGGGTTATAAGCATGGAGCCAAGTGTTTTAGAGACTTAGAGTAAAGTCTTAGATTGAGAAATCATTCTCAGTTAATTTGCACTGACAGGATGCTTAGAACTGTAAAAGCAGAAGTAGAGCATGAAGAGAGAAGAAAAGAACGTCCAGGACTGTTTTACACAAGATTAACATTTAGGAGTCTGGTAGAGAAGGAAGACAAAATGGAAAAGATAAAGCAGGTCTGTTCTCAAATCGCCATTTTATAAAAGTTTGAAACAGAAGTAAATTTTATGCCAGTGGTCACGAACTGAAATTTATGTCAGGGTTGGACAGGTGAAGCAGCACATTACAACACAATGGGTTCTTGGCTGCTGCTGCTTCTTCTTCTTCTTCTTCTTCTTCTTCTTCTTCTTCTTCTTCTTCTTTTTTATTTGTCATTTATCTAGTTTCAGAGCTGGTTGAAACAGTTTCCTGTAACAGAGCTAAAACACAAATGTTCATGAGTCCTATAGTTTGCTGGCCATGAGTGGGAGATCTGAGACTTAAGTCAGTGCTGAAGATTTCTTTTAACATTTGTTATTAGATGCGTTGTAAATTGATTAAAGCTAAGATGACAATGGAGTCACACTTTAAGAGAGGTTTTGTACAATAAGCATATCTGAAAAGACACTGCATGCCATTTTTGTTGATCATTTCTTGACTTCTACCAAACAATGCAGCTTCAAAGAATTTCCCTTTTCTGTCTTATGACAAGTAAAGATTTCTTTCTATAAGTGTTTTTTTTGGTGACTTGCAAACTGATATGCAAATGTGAACTTTCTTCACAACTTCTACGCACATCATACAAGTAGGGATATTTCTATCCTAATAATATATGATGTTGTATAATGACCCTGAATACATTTCTGATCTTCGAGTTTTAATTATGTCAATGATATTTACTTTGATGTGAATGGGTTTTCTCAAAAAGAGCAAGGTTTAAAATAAGTAGTCAATTTAGTAAAATAGCCTTTTCATCATTTTTTATCATTTGAGCTTCTACATTGCTCAGGGGATTTAAATTTATGCTGAAGACTGAGGCAGTGTGCAGTGATCAAATGGTAAATTGGGTGCAGAACTTATATGTTTGGTATTGGTCAGTTTTCTGCTTATACACTCATACAATGCTACTGAAATGACTGTAGCATGCTGATGTGATGTATGTTCCCACCTTGACATCATGTTTATTAGCTCATTAATTAATTTTTTGAGGATTTACAATATTGTGCAATACAGAGTACAATTCAGAGCATTATAGCAGGTTCTGGGGAGATACAAAACAACACCACACGGCCCTTTTCAAGGCACTCATATTTTGAGATAACAATTGTAATCCAATGTGAAATGCATCTTGTTTATAAAATTCAATGGGAAGAAAAAGTTGGGAGTTTTCTTACTTAGTTTGGAGTGGCGGATTGATATGGCCTGAGACAATTTACTTGGGAAGGGATAAACCGAATCTTCAAATAAAACAAAATTATTCTCAGCAAAATGGTTAGGAAGGAAGTTTAGAGAATGGGAGAAAATACTCTGTGACAATAAACTGAACTGGAGAACACTAAGGTATCTGAAGAAGAGAACAATATACAATTATATAATGTAAAATTGCATAATAAAAACATGATTTCACATATTGTCAATATAAGGAAACATTTATCAGTGTTTATTTTTTCAGGTTAATGAGTTGATTTGAGACACTGAGTTGGTTTGTTGAGACATAGAGTTCTATGGAAGGGACTAGCTTCTCAGGTAGTTTATAGGATGCTTGAAGCTAAAGTTTTGCATTAGAAAGATAAATATCAATGCCAGTGTATTAAAATGATCTTATAAAACATAATATAATAGCCTTTATTATATGACTTCTGCATGTATTTAAAGACACCTTTCCTTTAAAAATATAGTTTTATATCAGAATATAGGAGCTGGAAATTTTCTACATTTTTAAATTTAACTTGTTAACAGTATGATATTCACAAATGTTATCTTTGATGTATACTTTTCATCTATTATAAAGTGTTCAATTTGGTACTAAATATATATATGTTACTTAATGAGACTTCTGAAAGGCCAATTATGGATAAGGCACTGAAAATGCAATGATAAATGAAAGCTTTCACTACATTTAGAGGCTTATAATCTAGTGAGGAGGTGAACAGTCTTGACTTTCCCACGTCATAAGAGCAGAGGTAGTGTTGGCATTCCAAATTAGGCTCTTCCACGGGATCACTACAAAAGCATTCCAAGGACCCATGCACGGGAGATCGTGGTGTGGCATGGCTTAATACAAGCTTCCCCCTGGGTTTCCAATGTCTCATCTTTGTCCTGCCATGGAAAAAGTCTGACCTTGTTCTCAGCAAGGCCAAAGCAAAAGCCAGTATCCAGAGTCATTGCTTCATATTAAAGTTTAGTCTATTTCAGCATCCAGCTAGTTTATCTTCCATCTGTTGCTGTGCTGAGGTATCCAGGCTCCTACTTGGAGCCTAAGTGTGGCGTCCTCCCCACAGCCCTCAGCCCCATGGCTGCTAAGGCCACATACTGTGGACAGAGGTCAGGTGAGTGCATGGGGTGTGCGAAGGGAAAGAGAAAGAGAGAGGGAGATCTTTGTTTTTCTGAGATTGTAATAGTTTGGGTTTGGGATGGATCAGGTGCTCTTTCAAAAGAACCACTCAACTTCCTAAGCTTTTGCAAGCTTTTGATTGGTCCACCCCCTATTTAGACTACAAGGCTTCTATGGTCTAATACCTCCCCTGGTCACCCCAACCATTCGGTACTGGTGGATAGAAAGGAGGAGTGTTAATCCCCTTGGTGGAACAATGTTGTAATACCCCAGAGCATGAAGCTGCAGCTTCCTGCTGAAGCAAACAGGCTTATGTGCCCCAGTTTATTAAGCACAACATTCGATTTCCTTTGCTGCTCTTTTCTTTATTAATGTCTAGTTAATTACTGACAGCAACTGTAGCATGTGGTACAGTGTAATGAGGAGCAGCCAATGATGCTCACAAAAGCCTGGTTGGCTTCACAAAATGTGGCCATTTGATCTGGGATTGAATCTGAGTAAGAAGTTACCAAAAAAATTCCAGGCACATTGGAAGTTGAAGGTGGGAATAAGAACAATAACTTTGACATCTTTCTGTAGTTTGGTATACCCAACATACAGGGTATGGCATGAAAGAGCAGGAATGTAACACAGGATCCAAAACAGATCACGGAGACCTTTGTACACCCTAAAGTTTTCTTAATAAGATAACATCTACAAATGTTACATGGTAATATAAGCTTTCAATTCTACACGTACTTGGCTTTATTTTTGTCTTTTAATTATGTAAATTTCAAAGGACCTTCATTGTCAGAATTGAGAAAATTAATTTGAGAATTAAAACACAATTTGAGAATAAAATAAATTAGAAGTGAGAAATAAGTTTTTCATTTTAAAAACAACTATAACACTAAATAATGTGCTTATCTCTTTATATTTGAGAAAATTCTTTGCACATGCACTTTATTGTAACTCTTCACCTTCCCAAATTTTTTACTCCCTGAGACACATCCAATGTGGGAACCATATGCGAAGCCACCATGGGGCCACAAGGCCTTTGAATTTTTATTCTCCAAATTCTACTTAAATGTCACATCAACAGGTGTATCTTGAGTACCTGGGCTTGTTTGGCAGTTGCTAGTGTAGCTGAAAACCTGGGGATTTATTTTAGGAAGACTCTATATAGCCTAAAACCTGATGACAAATGGAATCACTAATGTTGTAATCACATGTGGCAAAGGTCAATACATTGTAATCAGTGAATTCCCTCATTTGAACAAAATGATCTTTGTAAAACTTTCTTACACATCTTTCATTCAATGCATCTTAACATGTTGAGTGCAAAGAGGGGACAGATATCAATAATGTAAGTAATAACTCCAAAAGTATATGCATACTAATCTGTCTGCTTGTATATGTGTAGTATACATTGATACACACACAGTATTTTTATAAATGTGTAAACCTGTATTTTCATCATCTGACAGTTGATAAAATCACATATTTTTTCAAAGAACTGTTGTCTTCAATACTTTTTATCATTATCCATTTTCTTATTTCACATATATTAAAACTATGATTATTATTATGGGAGATGGCCCATGACACATTTTTGGCATTAAAGTTTTAACACAATTTTACAACTTGGAAAAGTGATCATTTCAGCCCTGGCTGGTGTGGCTCAGTGGATTGAGTGTGGGCCTGTGAACCAAAGTGTTGCTGCTTCGATTCCCAGTCAGGGCACATGTGTGGTTGCGGGCCTGGTCCCCAGTAGGGAGCACAAGAAAAGCAACCACACATTGATGTTTTCTCTCCCTCTCTTTATTCCTCCCTTCCCCTCTCCCTAACAATAAATAAATATGATCTTTTAAAAAAGTGATCATTTTAAATTATTTCTATCTTTGTTTTTTGGAAGGATTAGTAATATGCATTTATATCCTCTTTTTTGTTCAAAAATGTCATTCTTATGTTTCAGGACTAAAACCAATTTGATTTTCCAGGAAGGATGGTAAATAAGATAAAGGCACTAGAAGGATTTCTAGTATCTCCTTGAACTTAATGAAATGCTGTTAAAGAAAGGAGTAAAATGCTGTCATGTGATAGGGATTATGTGGTTTTGCTCCCCTCACATTTGCTCTGGTTTTGGCACTCTTTGCCAAGCAAAACAGAGGGGAACGTGTTGGCCCCTCTTTAGCTTTCCACCACCAAAGTCAAGGTCATAACCAAGGGTCACCTTCTTTCTTGTGGCTGCATCTTCATGAAGACTATAACCCCATATGTATTAGAAAATCCAGCACAGCACTTGTTCTAACATTACGCACTTAGAAATATCCAGTGAATATAGGTTTCTTCGTGACTTAGAAATTAAAAGAATTTATTAAAGCCATTTTGAAAAATGGGTTTTAAAACTCAATTGAGGCATAAATATCAAGTGAAAAAATAAAGCCACTCAGCCTATTTTCATTCTCTAAAGCCACACACACTTTCTGGTTATTCATTCATCTTCCATCATCACAACCTACTATACACAGGAAGCAAATGATATTCATAAAGGGTTCCCATTTTATGAAATGTTGGCTTTCTCTATAGGAATACAATGTTAGCTTTGTGATAAACTTTATCCAGTCTTAGAGATGTCAGAGATAACTCAGCTTTAAGTGAGAGTCTGCTAAAACTGGCGGAAGATAAACCCAGCTGCCCTTGACTTAGAGGAGCCCAGACTTCTGTGAGTCAATAAACAGTGACATCATGATGCAATCTAGAAAGTGCTATTCCAGAAATATGACAAATTAGGTCAAAATTATCAAAGACAGGGGTGGGCTCCCATAGCCATTTTTAGGATAATGTGAAGAGCTTCTGAATAAGCCAAAAAACAAGAGATGAAATTCTGCACTGGACTGGTCTCTAGTTTGTAAAGAGAACTTCTTATTGTGTAGGATAGCCGATCAGTTAGAAAGCATAGAAATCCCAGTCTCTGTTGCCTCCTAACTTCTAATTTCAATGGGCCATATGGTTCCCGATTCTTCTGTAAGTAACTTGATGCTTTGTGTAATTAAGAGGGCATATGCTTCCTGCACAAAATCACTGTTAGATCTCCTTTGCATGGCAGAGAGTTACATGGACCAGGTTGTGATACCAGCTCTTATCTGCTGCCAAAAAACTTTAAAGCCGCTTAATAACATTCAGAGAAAATGAGGACATCGTACCGTTTTCAAGATAGTCATAGGCATTATTCTTGTTCTGAGACTCTCTGCTGAAGAGAACTTAGCACCTTGTCATCCCCCCATACCCTTCTTTCCACCAACACAACCTTAGGATGACAATTTGACCAGATATCAGGTAGAGCAAAAATTCTCTTTACAATCTTTTCACTCTTTGTAAAATTTATATACTCTATAGCAATATTACTGTTCACTGATTTTTAATCATCTCCCAGAAAACAGATTTTGTGTATGTGCATGTATGTTTTTCTATTAACCTAGTCTCTGCAAGGCAAGAATGCAGGTGTATGGTCAAACCAATGTGAGTTGTCTGTCTAATTTTATATGTGAAGATGTCAAAAAAGCATATCACTATTTTGTTTTATGTTCTGAGATTGCCTGTCTTTGATCTTATCTCAAAACAGCTATAGAAGTAAGTCTTTTATCTTGAGTCCTTATTCTGTTTCAAGTTGCTGGAAGCATGGTCTGATTCCTTTGTTCAGCTCAGCTTCCTTTAGAGCTATCAGAAAACACTAATTTTTACTAAAGCAGTAATGATCTGCCTAAAAATCACATGATGAGGTTGTGCATGTACCAGAATCCACTGTAGGCAGTGGGGATGTTGAAACCTAAAAACTACTGTGAAACATAAAGTAACGTATAAAGTTAATTTTTATTTGTTCTGTATAAACATGAGCTAGATTGCAATAATGACCATAACGATTCTTCACCCCTTCTCTTATCCATTCCTTTGCCACATAACTTTGTTATGATCTCCCACAGTGATTGGGGGGAACCTCCCTACTTTTGACTCTTGTCTTGACCGTGTAACTTGTTTTGACCCAATGAAGAAAATGAAAGTAACAGTGAGCCATTTCTGAGACTAGATTTCAAGATACCATGCATGCCTCAGACTGAGTTCCCCTGCTCCTGCCACAGACAGAGAAGGGCATTCCTGGAAGTCTGCTGTGCTCAGGAGAAAGAGGGGAGGCACGGATCAAAGCCAACCCACAGAGAGATAAGAAACTCACCTGAGATGAGCTGAGCTCTATAGACGCCTGAGGAATATACGTGTATTTTGGCATGCTGCCGAGTTTTAAGGTGACTTGTTTTGCAGCAAAGGGCAGTTAGTCTGCATTTAATGAGTCTTAAATGGAAATAAACTACCAGAAGGGACTCTTCTGTTTGAGTTTTTTTGAATATCCTTATTGAAATCTACAACAAAGGTTTTGTTAATTAGTGTTTGGTTAGCTAGAAGTAAGTTTTTATGGATGAAATGAATAATGTTCAAGGTGTGTTACTGACCACACCGTCATAATGATTTGGATCATACCACAGAGATAATCCAGCTAGCTCAGCAAGCTACCATCTTGAGATAAAACCTAGAGACTTGTTGAGACCTATCTTCTTTCTACTTTGTGTAGGGCTGTGCCTTCTCACCTGACTATAGGGCTGGCTAGATCACAAAGCAGTTAAAAAGATAAATGACCATATGACAGATTTTGCACTTGATTGTTAATAAATGTTGGCCTGTTTGGCAAAATTTTCTACGACTTGCTTTCATCATGAATGGAGGCAATCATTTAAAGCTTTGCACCAAATAGTTCTGGGTCTTCATCTACCACGGCATGTGACACCTTAGTGTTCATGGCTAGTAACTTGTAAGAGTCACTTTTTGACTGAGCATTTAATTGCTGCTACAAGACCTTCTAGAAAATTTTCCCTGTGCCCTCTGATACGGCTTCTGGCAATGTTCCATTTAGTTGCTGTCTGTCAATCTGAGTCTCAGAGTGAGAAAGACAAGGACAAGGTCAAAGCCTCCAGTCAACCTCTAATGGACATAAGCCTTTGTTATTTAAACTCTTAAATTATTTCCCCTTGCTGCAGCTCAACATATCATTTGATGACAACAAGACTATTGGAAAGAGGAGATACACGCTCACCTGTCTCTAATCACCTTGAGCAAATGACAGTAATGGAACTTGACAGTCATTGAATGGATAATTTGGTAAATGTGAGGACGATATATTTCTATACCAGTGACTCAACTATAGCTCCCTCTGCCCAGTTGAAAGTACTATTGGATTTTTTCTGGACGGAGGATCAGACAATGAGACTCTAATTCTTTCTCAATCAATAAGCAGATTGTTTTAAATAAGATAATTTCTAATAGCTAGGTTCTGCTCTGAAAGTGTGGTGAACATCTAGTTTAGAAGACTCCAGGTGGTTTAGGAATAAATCATATATGACATGTAAAAATATAGTTTTTGGAAAGTTAAGATAGTTAAACAAACGTAGGATATTTTCATTTTAATTTTTTTCCCGGCAGATAATACTCAGGGCCAATCCTGGAGAGAGTCTTTGCACCCCAGCTGGAAAACTTCAGCAGCTCACAGGAAATGGTGAGTCTCAGCTTTGCACCTCAGGGCTGCTGAGACAGGAGATTGGAGCATTGCTGAACATATGCATAATGCATTTCAATATGCTTTTCATGTGGGCGATCTCGTTTAGTCTTCCCACAATACTTTGCCTTAAGTATGATACTTCCTCTAATGATTCTTCATAAGCAATTGAAGGTTACATTAGGTGAATTGGCCAAGACCACACAATGAGAAAAGCTTAGAAGAACTTCAAATTCAACCAACTCCTTTTCCTACCAAATCACGCTCTTCTTCTCCTGCAAGCTGCCCTGTGTTCCGCCTCTGCCAAGACTCATCCCTAAAATTCATGGATGACATTCTCTCAGGTCACTTCATGGATCCTTAAGCCTTTTGCCTGGGTGACCAAGTGCAGGTGTGCAGGTTATACACCGTATGCTGTGTTGGTGTGTTTATGTCTTCCTGAAGATACATAGTGCCTTTTATGATCTCTTCCATTAGTCCACTCGTCTTTCTCATTTTTTAGTTCCTTTTCTTGCCAATTTTCCCTGCCCAACTTTTTCTTTTCTCTCTATACATTCTCCATTGAACACTATTTATTTTGGGACTTGGTGGTAGGAAAATGAGTTAAGATTAGATCATTGGGTAAGTAAGTGAGGGGAGAAAGCTGAAGCATTTTAGATTTTCTTCTTCTGCCCAGCCTAAATGAACTAAACATGATTGATGGAGCTTTGCATTCTTTGTGAAGGCCACGTGGTTAAAGATCTGATAAATGTGCTTTCTTAGAATTCAGTCTAAATAGAGTAGAGCTTATTCCTTATCATTATACAAACCTCTCAATTGTAAAAGAAAAAAGCAAAAAATATGTTAGCGTAGTCACACATACTAGAGAAACCCAGTAGAATTATATAATACTTCTTACTGAGAATATTCGTAAATTGTAGACATTTCAAGCTCTGGCTAACCAGGAGAGATTTACCACTATGTTTACCTGAGCATTACATTCAACTTCAGTCCCCATCATAGGTGGTCAGAAGACATGTGTATATTTCTTAGCACATGTTCTATATGGGAACAATCACAACTCACTTCAACTAGTTTAAATATATGTCAAGAATCGGTAATGGAGTTCTAGATTTGATTTGATCAGGGCCTCACCAATGTCAGCAAGGATCCAAGGAAGGTTTTTTTTTCCCTTCTTTGTGTGTGAACAACTGTACTCCAGTGGTCAGCATGGCTGCCAGAGTGCCTGACATTTCAGCAGGCAAGGCAATGTGCTGCAGCAACTGAGGCTGCCCTTTGCTTTGACTTACTATTCAACAGTAAGGCAACATTTCCCAGGAGTACTGCAAAGAACCCCTAAGAACTTATTGTCTATATCACATTCCATGCTCAAGCACAAACAGAATAGATTGAATCTTGAGGTTAGGTTGGGACCGCCACCCTGAAGGAGACAACTGAAAACTACATTAGGCCCTGTAAATAAGGAAGAAGGGAAAATACCTATAGTGCAGACAAGTAAAGAGGACTCCCAGAGCATTTGGATTTGTTTCTGTGTTATTTTTTTCTTGTTGTCATTCTTACTGAAACTCATGGGACTGTATAGATGCCATATTTGTTTGCATGAGCAAGTGAAAAGAGATGCTTCTTAAACTGTGAGCTTCAACAGGCTCATGGAAAGTGGCTTATGCTGATTAGGAATGAATATGAGAAAATGCATGTGATTCAGGTGGTAAAGAAAATAGTGAATTCCCTGTATTTCATTCCAACGATTCCTTCTCAATTAACCGCATTCCTTGTTTGTTTTCTTTCCATTATCTGTAATAGTTCCATCTTTAATATAGAGATAACACCTTATTCCCCTTTGCAACCCATATATAGCAATAGTATCATCATTGTATGTTTAACTTGTTCCCAGACTGATTAGTCATGGGTATGTATTGCCAAGTACAGTGTATTATACAGAGAAGAATTCCTTTGGGCGAGTAAAAGCATGTGCACATATGTGTTGTAGTGGGGGATAGTTGTTGGCGAGACTCGATTTCCTTAGACTGAAGAACAACATTCCGAAGACGCTCAAGTGGCTGCAGGAAACAATGAAAGGAAGGAAACGTTAGTCAAGGGTGAAAGACACCATATGTCCACCAGCACCTAGGCACGACAGGGAGTCTGCCTAATAGCTGTCTTAATGCACCCTGCTGTGCGTAGGTATTGAGGACATATGGTATATTTCACCCTGAACTGTGAATTTCCTGTAACAGCTGTAATGTTCTTTTAATGTAGTTTGTGTGGACCATTATATATATAATCAAAGATATTTAAAGCATCTTCCTTTCACCCACTCACAGCAATCAAAGGGCATTTGTGTGTTGTTAATGTATGCTTCCAATGATTGAACTTCTCAGATTTTGAAATGTCACCTGCCAGTCCTGTCCTTTTTTTCTCTTTCTTTCTCCACAGATCTATTTTTCTCTCTCCATCTCTCAATCCTATTTCCACCTTTTCTTTTCTTTTCTTCTAGTTAACAAAGGGTGCTGTTGAGGAAAGGAAATAACATTTTTTTCAAGTTGTTTTGAAAATGACAGCTTGCTTATCAAAACTGTGTATATGTGTTTTTATTTCAAAAAATTGAATAAAATTGGGATCTCAGTTTCAAATTTGAGATTTCAAACATATTGTTAGAAGTAGGAAGCTGTGTTTATTATCTCCTAAAGGGTTAGGTTTCTTTTTTTTATTTTAGAAATCTTTTCTGCTTTTGAATTCAGTTCTGATTTGCAACCTGTGATGTAGAAACACTTTAATGGGATTCTTAGGTTCGAACAGTAAAACATGTTCCACTTATGAGAGAAAAAAATCTTACAAGGGTGGAGTAGAGAAATAAATCACAGTTAAATTATATGTATCTATACTTAAGGATATGGAAGAAAGAATATGTTCAGAGAAACATGTTTGATGTAAAATTAATTTGGCATGGATGTAACCACTAAAGAAACAGTTTATCCAAAATCAATGAAGTTGGTTAATAGTTCACAAAAGACACAAATGACATTATCTTAAAGAATACTAATTTCTCAAGGTTCATTGAGGGAAAAATGAAATTTACAGCACTTAATAAAGACCCAAATACTTGCATATGTAAATTGATAATGACAAAATTTAAAAAGGAAATACTAGTATGCAATAGGCCATGACACTGTGCGTTCACATGAGGACATTGTATTACAGATTTGACTTACAGTAAATGACAGCATTGCCTAATGGATTTTAAATGGACTTACCCAACTTAGATATACCTAGGTCAATCTTTGAAGACAGATTTTTCATATTATTCTTGCTTATGGTAGTGGGTGAGACGAAACCACTATGTCTCCTGAATGATTAAGGAACTGAAATGCACACACAAAAGTGGGTGAGCCAGTGACTTTAATGAGACCACCTGCTCGCAGTTCACAGAGCTTTACTTTCGGTGATACACGGAGCTGGGTAGATACGGATGAAGCTCAGAAGTCTTCCAGGCATTCTCTTCGGTGAGGAAACATGTTTTAGAGCACGCCATATGCCCTAGCTATGTACACATGTTTTAACATCGCTCAAATAGCTTCTCAGAAGAGTTAAAGAGCATTAAAGTTAACTTACTACCTTGGAACTTATGATACTTAATGGCTATAAAGTGTTTACTTTTGTTCAGTTTCTGATAAAAGGGTTAATCATGTAAAACTAAGCAAGAGAAATATGATCCAGGAGTCTACCTGAGAAGCATATTACTTGATTGGCATAATATTTCTAAACGTTCGTACAGGATCATTATGACAAGCAAATTTCTATATATTCATTAGATAGGGCCAACTTACCAGTATTAATTACTCAAAGTCTTTTCTATTAAAGTCTTTTTATCTCTTTCAAAGTATCTACTCTGAAGTATTTTCTAATTCTTGCTTAACAGTAATATATATCCTTTTTTCCCTAACTAACCCATGCAGGATTTTTTTCCAATATTCATCAAGGTTCCAGACACATAAGATTGACAGTCCTTTGTGCTGAAGAGCATGTGACAAAATGAAACAGTTTAAAATCGAGAAACCTAACACCTGGCTTCTCAACCCACCTCTCTTCTGATTGGCTAGACTCACCACCGGTCCACCAATTAGGGGAAATGATTTAACTTCTCTACTCCTAACTACCTTATCTACACAATCAAATTGAATACCTAGAGCAGTACTTCTTAAACTTTAATGTGCATTCAGACTACCTAGGATCTGGTTAAAAGTGTGGATTCTGACTTTGTAGGGCCTGGGATGGGGCCTCTAATTCTGTATTTCTAAAAAGCTCTCAGGTTGTGCTGGCACTGCTGACTTACTTTGAGCTAAAAGGCTCATCCTAGTTTCTCATATTGTGGAGGCTTCTATTGCCTCCACAATAGAAGCACCTAGGGAGGTTTTAAAAAATATTATAGCCTAAGTCCCACCTCAGACAACAGAATGAAACTCTTGTTGTGGGGGTCGAGGCTGCAACATTTTTAAAGTGGCCCAGGTGACGCCAAATGAAAGCAGGATTGACAAGAGCTGTCGGAGATGATACCTGATTTCGGTTAAAGCTCCCTGATGACCTTAGCAGACAAGATACACTTTGTAAAATCATGTGTTCTACTGCAAAATGGGACAACCTGTCAACCACAGGAGATTGGATAAGAAAATGAATAATTTTTCAGAAAGCAAATTCGCATTAGTGTTCCGAGTCTCTCACTGAAAGGAGCAAAACAAGAAAATTGAAAAATGTAATTGAATACCACCAAGCGTACCAAAGGGAGAGCAGGAATCCTTTTTTTTTTTTAATGGTTTGGCTTGGTGCAGATTGTAACATGAAGCAAAGAAAAGACAAAGGTCAAGGCCACATTTAATTAATCACGGGAAAAGCCACATGTAATTAACAGCTGTGTGGGATAAATATCCATGTCTGTGTGCTTGTAAAGGTGAAATCGATCTACTCAAGTGTGGGCCGGTGACCACAGGAGAATGCTCAGTTACTTTCAGTCGAGCCACCCGATCCTCTGGTCCTATGGGACAAACGGTGTCCTCAGGGCACCACAACCACAATTACAATGAATTCTCCCCCCTGCACCTTCCGTCCAAACACTTGGCTTAGTTTTCTATCTGACACTTGTCACCTTTCGATATATCATACTACGTTTCTTTTGTTACACTGAAGTGTAATGGTGAAAATTTTGTCTTATTTTTTCTTCCTGTCTCTAAGGTGCCTGGACCAGTGCCTAGCACTAAGATATGTGTCTTGGGTAAATACTTGTTGAACAAGTAAATAAATGAAAGAAATATATTTAGAATAGAAATACAAAATAGCAAAGCAATAAGGGGGGTAAGGAATGTAATCTCAGAAGATTTCCGGATCCATTTTGAATCCTACTGGCTGGAGGAATCTTTTTATTGCTTTTATATGAAAGCTTGGCTTTATAAGCTATTGTGTCTTGAATATTTTAAGATGTTTATACCATAATGATATCACCAAGTGCCAAAATAGAATTGAAAGTTCCCCTTAAAAACTTTAAAAGTTTATGAGTAAAATATTTCAAATATCATCCAAGGTACTCAAATGATTAAAATTCTTAACTCAGCTGCAGAAAATTAGTCTTGCATGTTTGCAAGAGAAACTGAAACTTTCAAGCTATGACTTTTATTTGTTTGTTTTTGTTTTGCTTTTTCAGAGAACTCAGTAATGTCCTGATGAGATTCTTGATCCTTTGTGGACACAGTTGATTCCACTATTTAAAGAAAGGTAGACTCTTATTCTGCATTCATAAAAGAACTTAAGGTGACAAATATGAGAATCCAACAATGAGCCAGAAAGAGTGACACCTTTCCCACATTCTTACTTGTCAGTGAGTACTTTTGTGATTTTTATCTGTGTATGAGCTGGGTATGAAAGAAAACCTGTTTGTTCACTTACATATCTAAGAAGGGTTCAATCTAGTATGATCTATGGTTCTTCAATGTTGTGTATGAAAACAAAGAAGGCAAAAGGAGACTCTGGCAACAGTAGTGTGGCTAATGTTTATTTTCTAGTCTAACTGGGCCTTTGTTAGCCTACAGGTTTGCTAGGTAATTTATGAGGGTCAACTGAACTGATGATTTCTTGATGGTCTTTGTGGATCTTCCACTGTGTTGGTTCTTTCAATTTCCTATTCTTTAAAGTATGTACAGGAGGGGAAACGTCAGATCTATTTACAGACTCTAAAAAATGTGTTTTGTGGTGTTTATACCGATATTTTGGAACTTTATTTTGCTACAGTGTGTTTAGATAATTATAGCTTCTTTTCACTGGGCTAGAACTTCATTCTAATTTTCCCTATTCCATTCCATATTAACTCATATCTTTTGGTTTTGAAAATTTCTATCAATAACATTCACTTTTTATTTCTCTTGTGCTGGAAGCAGAGAGTTGAGTTAAATTATATTAGCTCAATTTAAAAGATATTTGAATTGAACTGTACATTTTAGGGAAAACTTATTCTTATTTTGTTTCATAATGTGGTTGGATCAATGGGAAAGGAGACGGCAGCTTGTAAAGGGAGGCCTCTTTCCCCTCCATCAAGTTTAATTGCAAGCATTTCAGGCGTAATGAACCAGTGCTGACCATAGGCCACTTCATCATCATTCTGTGGTCGTTGCGGCTGCTTGTGGGTGCAAGTTTCGTATCTTCAATGGGTTGTGGGAAGAAAATTGTAAGCCTGGTTGTGAATATTGTAGGAGTCCTTTTTAAGTTGTGCATGAAAAAGAAAAGAAAAAAAATTAAATAACTTTCTAGAACTCTTCGTCCTACTAAAACTTTACTTCATGGAAGTTAAATAAATGATCCTATTTTTTTTGTTGTTGTTGTTGCTCTCTATATGAGCCAGGTGGAACAATCTGAAAAGCCATTTATGAGAAACTTTAAAATATACTTTGAGAAAACTACCATAAAGTATTTTAAAAATTGTTTTTGCAAAGCCCTGGGCAGTTCAAATAGCCTAGCAAACGAAACTATAAAATTACTTTAGTCATTCTTAAGCCTATAACCAATAGAATAAAACAAAATTGGCTGCTTTGGGTTGATTGTGCAACTAAAGCAGCCAGAGATGCCCGTGGAAGGCAGGACTGACTAGTCACTAGAAGAGAACAAGAAAGGCATGCCCGGGGGGTGCATGGGGTGATGCTACCTGAAACACCATGAACGCACAACTATTTTCTGATGGAAATCATTAGAAAAATGTTGACTAACTAGTGTCAGAAGGCAAAGATGAATAGAGGGGGATCACAGTAACCCGAACCCCTACCCTAACCCTAACCTTAACCTTAACCCCCTTACCCTAACCCTACACACTTAACCTTAACCCCGACCTTAACCCTAAACCAGAATAAATGTTCTTCATTGGTAGATTTAAGTAAGAGTTTCATTTAGTACCTATTTGGATTAAATTCACTATGGTAAATTCAGTGTTTTAATAAGGAAATAAGACATTTCTGTTATCTAGTTATGAGCAGAAATGACTGCTAATTCTAGGGTGTGCATAGCTTCAGGTATTTGACAATGCTATAGTCTTAGATTTAAGAAAATGGCAGAATAGTAAAAAACATATATAGACCAAGACACACAGAACCACATATGTGTGTGTGTGTGCCAAGGCACACAGAACCATACCTATGCATATATATGTATAGGTATGTATATAAATGAAAGAAAAAGTAATAAAAAATAAAGTTTGGAAAATAACTAAAATGGCTACTTTAAGGTGAGAGAAAAACTTTTGCTAAATAACGCTAATATTTTGCCTGGAGTCATATACTAATTTTGCAAACATTTTAAGCAAATTATTAAAATAAGAAAGTAAATAATACTGAAGCCTTTGAGATGGAAAGCATAAAGCTAGAAGGGGATTGTTTTGCCAAACTTCAAAGAGGTAGGGTGGCCAGAGGCAGCAGACAGAAAAGGCAGAAGTTTGAACTTCATAAACACCTTTCTTTTTGTGGACTTGCTAATTGTCTGTTCCTTTGCCTTCTGTCACATAGTCATGTGACCTCAGGCTCTCTTCACAAGCAGTTACAAGACAGATTCCTTTATTCTTGTCTCTGACAAAATGTCATTCTTTGAGTGGCCCTGTCCTCTTTTTGTATACTGCCTGCTGCCCTTCTTTAATCTCATTACCCTGAATTGGGTTCTCCTGCAGCATTGTTCAAGGAGTCTGACGTGTGTTCACGCAGTGCAGTCAATGCGTGTCTGCAGCACTGAATGCAAGCTCCATGAGACCAGTGCCCTCGGCCTTTTCCCTCTTTACCAGCACCTACAACAGCGCTGGGCTCACAGCAGTTGCTGAAAACACACTTACTGAGTAGGAGAAAGATCCTTAGGGATGGTGTTTTCTCAGATGTTGTAAGGAGCACAGACCAAATAAGATGGACTCTAAAATAGAATGTCAAACATAATATAACCAGCTCTTTTGAAAGTTAACTTGTTCCTCTTATAATTAATCTTTGTTATATTTTGCCTTTCACATCTCTTAGATATTTGAATGTGAGCAGTATTAAATGGATAGTTTTAAGTTAATGATCAGTATAGGCAGGTTGCTGGCTTAATATTAAATCTGGACTATTTCTTTTTAGAAGGGAATCTTCTGATTTATAGTGTAGTCCCTAATTTCTCATCATTTTTACATGTGGTTAACCACAGAGAATCTGAAGGAAGAAACATGACCTGGGAATGTTGTACTAGGCTCAAAAGCAGCCTTTTGCAGAAATACATACATAAAAATATGTCTCAGTCATAATATTGAAATTACATTTTCCTTTTCTCCATATTTTCTATTTAATTATTCACTGGGCCTTCCTAAAAGCATATGGCAACAAGAATGAATACACTCAAATATATGGGGCATTGATTTAAGAACTTTATAGTTACAGCATCTTTATCTTATCAGGGAAATATCCTATTTGAGTTTTTATGCGAAATAAAAACCAGTGGGAAATTTTGTCTAAAGTTGTCCAAAATTGTAGGCTTTAATGGTCCCCTGTTTCTGATAAACGCTTGGTGGTACAGCCTGTGCCAGCCTTTAGAGCACACAACACTCATCTTAAATACAATAAATTGTAAAGGTAGACTATTTCAGACTGTAACCGGAAAAAACACTGGCGTTCGGGCTGCCTGTCACTACCAAACCCAATAAGCAATGACAGCAATTGAGTCTTTATGGGCACTTTATTCATATGGCCGGTGATCTGAGAAGATGGTGGGTTCATACCCTAACAGACCATCTTGTCTTTTCTTTCCAGGCCAGAACTTTTATAAGGGTGGGGGAGATAAATAAGGTGCAGTGAGGGGTTTGATATTCAGAAGCAGCAACACTCCTGTCCTGGGCAGCTAGCTGTTCCCAAGGGAGGGTGGTCATCTGCTCTCCCTGGAACACAAAGGCCCGGATGCCTCCACCCTGTCCCCAGGTGCTAACCTCTAGTAGTGCCCCAGGAGGCTGGCTTTTTCCCCAGGAGCCAGGATGGGCCTTATCTGTAGTTTCTGAAACAAAAGCTTTAACATACACATTACTGGCTAGACTTATAACTTTTTATCTTAAGCTAAAATTTTCCAAGTCTTGAATCCCCTATCAAGACCTTCAACTAAAATGCAAATGTTGGGGAGACCAATTTATTATTCAACCTACCATGTAAGAAATCTTGCAAGATGCTGAGTTTTTATTGGTCTCTCCTTGCATATACTATCCTCACACTCTAAAAACTAATTTTATTTTGTTGTTGTTTAATTGAGTGTCTAGATTTATCTATAAAAGATGTATAAAATAACTAAACAAGCAAGTGGAATAGTGAATTTAAGTTCAAATAAATATATGAGCTATTATCATTTATGTTATAAATGTTAAACACCAAAAGTAGATTTTAAGATATCCAAATACAGAAAAGAAAAAGAATGAGTGTAGGTGAATATAAATTTATACACAGCATTATCTAGGAAAAAAGTTTGTTTTAATTTGAACAACTAAAATGTTTCTAATCTATGTGTATGTGCATATATGTATTAATTAATCACCATGAGGAACAGAGCCTAATTTCTTTATTTGACAATTTATAATCTTAGATTAACTCAGGTTATTTCATGACCTCCTGAATCATCAGTGTTGGAAGTATGTTTAAAAATATGGAATTACTGATAAGAATGCAGATCACAAGACCCCGAGGCCTTGAATTCTGAGTTTTAAAAGGATTTAATAATTATCATGTACCCACAATTTTGAGAACCATCACTTGGCTATATTATGAAAGACAAAAAAATAGAAAAACTATAATAATTATAGCAATATTAATACTAATTTCTAGTATTCCAAACATGCTTATTATTTGATACCATTTTAATCATGTTAACATGTATTAACTTCTTCACTAATTTTAATGACCCTACAAAGTAGATACTACTGCCAACTTCATTTTACCATTGAAGAAAGTGTGGAACAGAGAGGTTAAGAAATCTGTCCAAGTAACACAGAGCATAAGTGGCAGAGGCTGAAGCCAGCAGGAGAACTGAGACAGCCTGCTCTCTGAGTTGGCTCTATTAGCCTTTCCAGAATTTGCATTACCTCATTCCTGCCGAGCACTGTGGGTCAAAGGTGAGCAAGATAGAGCCCACTGCCAAAGGGCTTCAAAGCCCAGTGGGAGACAGACAGACATTGAGACAAATATGAATTTGATTTAGGAAAGATGCTCAGGAAGAGCAAAAAGACAACCAATCTCTATAGAGAAATCTTCGCAGACAGGGAGACTCAAAGACCGAGTGGAAGTGGCAGATGAGATAATGACAGCATTCCAGACAGTACCAGCCATGTCTGCTAAGTCACCGAACATTAGAGCACAGCATGCGGAGGATGAAGTAGTTTAACGGGACACCCATAGAGTGTGTTGGATGGGGACAGCTGAAACGGGGTAACATTATAGAGGGAGATGAGGGTGGATCATGGGGCAAAGGGCTTCGCTGGCCGTGGCAGGTCCACAGGCGACAGTTACACAGATTTCCTTCTATGTCAACAGTGTCCCCTTGAGTAGTGCCAGTCAAAACCAGCACTAACGCAAGGAGTGGGTTAGGGGGGCTCGTGGGGTGGTGTTAGAATGAAATGATAAGATGAACTGTGATACAAGTTTATTCTGATGCCCTAAGAATCATGCCCAGGAAGACCAGAACCCACGTAAAACACAAGGGAACTTGACAAGACCGTGTCAAGCATGACTTGATCTAATGACAGGTTTGGATTTTTTTTTCCTCAAAATACACCATTTTAAGGATGGACTGTAGAAAGACTTTAAAAATAGCCCTCTGCTAAGAAGTGCAAGGTTTACCTAGAATCTTCCCTCAGGATTCTTCACTACTGGAAGCAACAGCTCTGTAAGACAGAGTTAGCTTCTCTTGGATATAGCAATTTGAACAATTCCATGAGCCCTATTGGAATCAAAATTCCTTCACCTGCTACGCAGAAGGCCACACTGTTCTCTTCCCATCAGACCCCACTTTGCAGGTTTGGAGGAGGCGTGACCCTGCAGGGACAAAGGTGAAATGGGATACATGAGCTGCTTCCATCTGCAAAAATATGCAATCATACTCCCTCTTAGAGGTAAATTTTAAAAATTGCATATTTCTGAAATTGGGCAGATTTTTTGTTGATTTTTATGGAGACAGTTAATTTAGATAAAAGATAGAAATAATACTGTATTTGTTTGTATCAGGAATTATAAACATTGAGGGTAAGTATTAATAAATACCTTTTTTAAAAAAGATTTTATTTATTTATTTTTAGAGAGAGGGGAAGGGGCAGAGAAAGCAGGAAAGAAACATCAATGTGTGGTTGTCTCTTGTGCGACCCCAACTGGAGACCTGGCCTTCAACCCAGGCATGTACCCTGGCTGGGAATTGAACCTGTGACCCTCTGGTTCACTGCCCAGCACTCAAGCCACTGAGCCATACCAGCCAGAGATAATAAATATCTTTTAAATTACTTTCTGTTTAGGCTGGAAAACCAGTGGAATCTCTGAGTTTATACTTGATCTTAACCGTTTCTCAGAAATATAGAATCCACCTTATAAAAACAGATCGTAAGGATATCCTAAGTATTTGGGTGAGTGAGCAGAAAAGTACCTGATGAGTTTCAGTGTCAGCTGGGGCAGGGTGTACTGGTGAAGAATAAATCAGTGAAACGGTACGCAGGAAAAGGGCCTCTGAGGTATTGATTCCTATTCTCAGTTCATTTTTCACACTTGTAGCATTTGCTTTGCTGCTGCCCAGGCTTTCTTCTCCCCTGCACTGTCCTTATCTATCATTGCATAACTTGGCCTAGCCCAATGGCTTGAGGGGATCAAGAAATGTCTAGTAAACGGAGCAACATTTTCTTAAGCCATTTCCAGTCTCCCCATGACTGTGTAAGTGGGTCAACAAAACGTGGCACATTATCAGGAAGGACAGTGGAAAGCGACAGGGATAGGTTCCACGTGCACGTCTGCACTGATGTGTGCATTAGTGGTCTCTGCGTCTCAAGAAAGTGAAGGAAAGGACACGCAAAGTCAGTGCACAATACATTAGATGGGGCGAAAATGTTGCACTTTACGTTAGAATGAAAGGCATCTGGGATGCTGACCGTTAGAAGCATATCATACATTCTTGAGGTTGTAAATGAAAAAGGTAATTATCATAATAATATTCATAGTTATTGTATGCGGGCTTTTAAATAAGTTTTGTACTTCCTCATTTACATTTCCCAAGAAGCCTGTAAGATAGCATAAATATCTCATGATTATATAACTGTAATATGTGTATTTGTAAAACTCTGTGAAATAAATATGAAATTATGACAACAGGTAATAATATACTTAAAAACTATTTTAAATGTCCAGCACAATGATAAAGTCTGTCCATAGTCTTTGCTCTCCACATGATCTCTAGTAGTTCACTGAAGGCTTTAAATGCAGAGCAGACTGAGAGCTGAGGGGTGATACCCTAAGGTGTATATTATGTGAAGGCATCTCTGTCACACATTTCTGTAGCAATAATTGCACCTACATTCACAAGACCCCTGTTATATATTAAATGAACTGTATTAAGTGCTTCATACACACTATATTACTCAATTCTTATAATGAGTCCATAAAATGATACTATCATTATCTCCATTTTTAAAAGCAGATGAGGAAATTTAGTTTATTATTAATTAAAAATTAAAATTAATATTAATTAATCACATTAGGCCAAGCGAAGACATAAGGTTTTCAGGTGTCTGAGTTTAAATTTATATGCTCCGAATCATGAAGCTATTATAATACAGGAAGGCCTTAAATGAATAAAAAAGAAAAAATCTAGCTTATGAAATAAACATAATCTAAACCATTTAATTTTTAAATTGACTAACCAATAAATGTGTATAGTAGGATAGGAAAGGCTTCTTATTCATACACATTAAGGTGTTTTACTTCATGTATGTAGGTAATATTTTTTTATGAAAGGGATTGGAGAGTTTCCACTGTCCTCACAGATTGGAAAAGCCTTTTAAGGCTCACTTTTAAGTGCACAGATGGACTCATGGATACAGAAAAACTTACAGTTAAACAATAAAAACCTCTAGATGATCCCATACTAGTGGTTGAAGAAGGGAATAATTGATGTGAGAGAGCTATTTGCAACAGTTGAAGAAATAAATACATAAAATTATCATAGAATAAAACTACCCATAAAAATGAATTTTTACTTTGTGTTTTTGGGGGTAATAATTACAATTACTTGGTGCTGAAAATATTTGTAAAGAAATATTTATAATATCTGCGTGTTATCTATTTTATATGTATACAACAGTTCCACATGATACATATAAAAATTAATGTGCGATACAGGCAATTGAAACTTAATATCATTCATGAACACGTAGCAACTCTGTAGTCACGGCTGGACCCCTTTAGAATACTGTGCTCTGATGTGCCAAGAGAAGATTTATAAGAAACAGAAAATAGGTTGTTGTAACCACTGATACCTTAGTAGCTGGTGATAATGTACCTAGAGATAGAGTAGAATTAATTCAGAGACAGTGGCTTTTCTTGGGGACCAGGCGCAGCTGACTGGACAGATGCTGTCTAATCACTTCAGGTCTATTTTCCTTGGACTCTTTTAGGCCAGCACATGTGTGCCTGGCCTTGGATACACAAGTGATCCAGGCCCTCTACTCTTCTAAACTGATGTTCCAACTGCTTATCACCGTGTGGTACAAGGTTATGCAATCCACTGGGGAGGAGGTCTTGTCTGTATCCTTCAAATCACACAGATGTGAAAGAACTGGCAATGGCCAGATGCAGCTAGGACTAAGGGTAATGGTTTTAGGAAAACTTTTGTTTGAACCATAGATATGTGTGGAGGGGGTGAGGGTAGCACAGTGGAGAATTACAGAGACCTGGGTATGGGTCACAGAATAAAACATATTTCTGACTGTGACTGGTGATTTAAAAAAATGAATAGCATTGCCCTAAACCATCTGTCTTCATGAGAAAGTTGATCAAAACGCAGTGTGGTGACCCTTTGACTCGGAGGTCTCCCCAGTCCAACTTTTCAGACTCCATTTAGGAGAATGATTGTTTTCTCCTTTGTGTCTGTTGAGTCCGTCCTTCCCTCCTATCCCTCTGTGATGGAAACACAATTCTGGCTCATAGGCACAGGGACTTTCCACGTTACCTCTTTACCGAACAGTCCAGCTTCTGTGCTATGTCTTAATTAATTTCTCCTAAATACACCCTTGATCTTTAATATTTCTCCATGTAGGCAAGCTTTTTTTAACTCTTTAATTTGCCATAAAAATTATTTAGCAATTGGCCATTGCCAATGTTTCAAGCCTAAGACTCTATCATTATAAAATAAGGTAAGATTCGGCAGAATCAAATACTTGCTGGACTCAGATTGTGGGAGAGCATTTCACAACTCTGTGTTCAGGCTCAGTTCTGTCCTGCTTTACCTTTTATTCTTCTCTTTGTTCAAATTCATGAGGCTTTACTCTGCTCTTGAAGTGTCTATTCATGCATCCTCTCCTCTGCAGGAGCTTCATCGACACCCACCCCAGCAAAAATAAGATGGTTCCTCTTCTCTGCTGTAGTGATCCTTTACAAGTCTGTGCTTTCCATTATGGGTCATGTAACTTTTTATTCCAAGAATGTACTTGGACCTTAGTAAGGTTTTAAATTAATACATACTGGTTGAATGAATAAATGTCATGTCATTAAGCATGAAGATTATATATATATATATATATATATATACATATATATATATATATATATATATATATCCTAGGTACATGTATTTGGCTGTTGCTCTCCTTTTTCCCCAAAGTGAATAAATATTAATTAATCTACCAGCACTGCAAAATTGAAAATGTGTTTCAACATGTATAATGAAATTGTCATTTACTAGACATGATGCTTTGAGCCCTGCGAATAACTGCTTGCTTAAGCTGTTCTTGATGAGTTATTATTTTAGTCTGCAGAACAGTAAAGGGAAATGATTTGCTTGTGTATTTATACATAGTTGCTGTATCAAGTGTGATTTTAGATTTTGGGGGGAAGGGGAGTGAGAAGCAATGCTATAGGAATGACAATAGAGAAAATGGAAGAGAGACAGATAATAAAAAACTGCCAAAATTTTCTTAATATTTTTTCACTGATAAGATTGGTTCAAAGACAATTTGATGTCTACCAAGAAATATAAAACAAGATTCAAGGCCCAAAGATTTACCGAATTAAGCATTCTTTTTAAAGTAATAGGGATATAAATATAAACTCAAATTGTTTTCAATTTTTAAAACAAACCCAATTGAGTAATATGTGTGATTTTTAACCATAAAGATAAATATTACCCAAGATAAATTAAAATTTTGACTGCTATTATTTTGTAGAATTGTGCTCATGTTCTTTGTGGAGCCATAAAGAATTTGTCTTTACCCTTTGAACATGAACCATAAATTAGGTAACTTTTTCTGGCATGTAGTTTTTCAGTCACACTATTGCTGTAATAGATAATCAAAGGGGGATTGAGTTAGTATCTTACTAATGTAATCACAAATAGATATTTCACACTAATGTTGGCAAGTGTGATCTGAAATACGGGACACATGTGCAATGTAAAGAGATTAAGCTGACATCTGTGTTTCTGATAGTGAGGTGTGGTTTTCAGAGACACAGGGAATGAAGAGACAGTGGACCTGGATGTCAAAGTACAGTGTTAAAGAGTAGGTTTGGGAAGTGAAGGCAATGTATACATTTTATGAAACCTTCTTTTTTGAATCCTCTTGGGTTTGGCCAGTGTACTATGTATATATTATTTTTAAAGAGAGGAAACGGACACGTGAGAGCCTTCTATGGATCACGACTTCCTTAAAATTATCCTGTGAAGTAGATACTTGTAATCTTTCCATAGCTCATGTATTATAATTTGTATGGGTCAAGTAACATGTGTATATTCTTCAACAAGCATTTCCTTCAACCAGAATACGAAATCATTGTAGGCAGGGACTGCAGCCTTAGACTGGATGATCGGCTCCCTTTCTTAGTCTCTGTGCTATAGAGGACCTCATTCTGGTTCTGCTCCAGTCTCCCTTTACCACGGAGCCAAAACATCTATGGGGTCAAGGGGATGTACCCACTTGGTGGGCATGTCTCACCTTCCTCATTTACCATCTATGCCTGTAGGAAATGGAAATGAGAATAAATTCCTGAACCCAGAATTTCAGGCCTGGGCATGATCTTTACTGGAAACCTTTAGCTTGCTCGTCAACCTCTGACCAGACTTTTGGCTAATTGTATTCTTTGAACCTGTCAAGCTCATCCTTGCCTAAGAGTCTTGTACAGAATATTTTCTCTGCCACCTTTGTCAGTATCTCTTTTCTGACAGGTGGATTTTTTTTTCCTGTGGACAGGTCTTAGAAGTAATATCACCTCTTCAGAGAGGTTTTTCTTGACCATCTATTTCAAAGTAACTCTTCTGTTTTTTTTCTTTTTCAATTTTCTACTGTGTGTGTGTGTGTGTGTGTATTGGTCTCCATGGAACACACATTCCACGAGAACAGATCTTTGTCCTCCTTTTCACTCTCTTGTCCTTTGCCAAATCTCTAGTTCCCAGAATGGCACCTAGAACATAAGGAACATTCAAGGAATGCTTGATGGTTTAGTTATTATTGAATGAATTATTGGGAATAATCTACATGTTCAATTATTATATATCTTTGAAAGAATGAATCAGTAAATTAATGAGTGAATAGAAGTTTACATCATTCTTCTGACTCCAAAGCCTGTCATTGTTTCACTATTACCAACTATGTGTACTTATATGGTGAACCCTACTGGACTCCCGTATTCTCATAAAGTTTGAGACAAGAGGATAGTTGTACACTGTAAAAAATTATTGCAAATTCTCTTCTTTCCTGTCCTTGACATGACAGATCCTCCTGTCAATAAGTAGAGCCTATCTCTCCTCCCTTTGCATCTGGTTCAGCCATGCCCCAAGTTTTGACCAATGAGTCACTGCAAGTGTGATATCAGCAGATATCTCTTCTTCTGGAAAACCTTGAGACCACCATGTGAAAATGCCCAGGCTGTCCTACTAGACAAGAACTATGTGGCCCAGTCTCCTCTGCTGCCCCAAGTGAAGGGCTATCCATTGCCAGGTATGTAGGAGTGACACCATCTTAGATCATCCATCCTTCATTTGACCTTCCAAATACCACAGACACGTAATTGAGGTTAGCTGTTTTCAGCCGAGTTGACTCAGTCCAGAAGACTCATTGACCACCCCGAAGAACTGTGAGTTAAATACGTGGTAGTAGATGTTTTAATTTACTGTTTGGGTGCAATTTATTACACAGTGAAAACTAAGTGATACTGAGACAACGTAGAAAAAATAAAAACAAGCCCTGCTATAACCATGCCTTCACAAGTTCAGGTAGTCTTTGAAAGTGTAAGTAATAAACCCAGATACAAAGAAGTCATTCTTAATGAATTTTTTAAATGGTCACCTCTAAAAATCCCATTAATGAAATGCTTCATTTGTTTGGCAGAGGAACAGTAACTAGGATTTGCCTTGATATAGATAAACTCAATAATGAATCATTTTTGTTTTATCTCGTAGACAGTAGCAAGTCACAATTTAAATATTTTGGAGGTTCAATTAGAATAGATGAAAGGCAGTGTTTGTCCTAAATGCTTACATCACAAGATTTTCCATGAGCATATTAAAGCTGGAATAACATGACCAAGACTGCAAGTTTAGAATTCTGTTTGATCCACAGTTGCAATGAATTTGATATTGTAAATGATACTGAAGTCATGGCTGAACATCAAATCATTTTATGTAGCATATTTTGATCCACACACTGACAAACACTACCTTATTTTTCTTATTAATCATTGAAAGTTTTGTTGAGAAAAGTTTTGGCCTGCAAGCATTTTTTAATGAATGATTCCAATACCACACTAATCTGATACTTGAACTTGAATCACTAATATTATAAACATTTGCTCTCCACGTTGCCTCCGCCGATGCTCATTTTTGCTAAACCAGATGTCTGTCATTCACTCTGCCACCTACATGTTCAACTGCTTATCTCAGGGAAGACAAACTGAAATAGCTTACTTGTTGTTATTGCTGTTGTTTTTACACTGAAGAATCCCTAAGATGTAATGCTGAGGGATCTTACTATATTCATCACAATATAATTTATTACATTGGTATATATTTTTTGTCTTCTCATTTCTCTAGCTCATGTGGGTGTTAAACTGTTCTGTTGATGGTAATATGGTGCTGTCTGTAATGTTATGGCTTCCCAGCATAAAAATCCTGTATGCTGTTCCATGTGTCATACAAGAGATCGGTCCAGGACACTCCGAAGTACCACCTGCCAGTATTGCCACTGTGATTGCAATGAAGGAGTTTCCCATCATTTCTAGAAAAGGAACTGTGGACATGCTAACAACAACGATGACCAGGGGAGTGAAAATGATGTCTCTACCTCAGTCCCTCAGCCAGGAGAAAACCTTACAAGTGTAAAACTTTTCTACACCCATCCAAAAATAGATACTAGTCAACAATGCTGTTTTATATTAAATAGTTCCTTTTTCTCGTATTGGAACAGTGTCTCAGACTGAATCTCCAATGATAGAAACATACATAGCCAAGATTGGTCCAATGTATTTTTTGAGAATTTGTCAAATACTTTATATATTCCTCCTGTGGTTGTTTTAAAATATAACCAACAGTCTATCAAGTGCTGTAGCATAATTCATCTTTCCTGAAATGTGGGCTGGATTTAGTAATTAACTTCTAATAAAGAGAATGTAGTCGAAGTGACGGTGTGAAACTTCTGAGACAAGGCCATGAAAGGTCCTTGTGGCTTCCTTCTTCGTCTCTCTTGGCAAAAACACTTCTGGGTAAGCCAGTCGCCGTGTGGGGAGGACCCTGGAGGAGTCCGAGGGGTCCCGGCAGGTAGCCATGCAAGGCACCGTCTCAGAAGCCTGTCTTCCGGTCCGGGCCAAGCCCATAGAGGACTGCAGCTTTGGCCACCACTTGGACTGCAGTTTCATGAAAAAACCTGCGACACAACCACTTGGCAAAACTGCCTGTGAAAGTCTGACACACGCAAATAGCGCAGTAGCAAGTGTTTATTGTTTTAAACTATTATGTATGGGAGAATTTGTTACTTAGCAATAGACAGCTAATACATCCCCAGGGGAAACAGTGAACTCAGTAAAGCTTTCAAGTAAAAATATTTCCCAAATGTTGATTGTCAGTATGTTTTCTCTCTTAAAAATAGGTAGTTTTCTTTGAGTGGAGTCATGTAAGTTCTTTATATATTTTGGTTTAATCTCCAAAATATATAAAGAACT
>CM052538.1:182300726-182335817 GCA_028533065.1 Trachops cirrhosus | reverse complement strand
CATTTACACAATGGAATTCTATGCAGCTGAAAGGAAGAAGGAGCTCATACCCTTTGCAACAGCATGGATGGAGCTGGAAAGCATTATGCTAAGAGAAATAAGCCAGGCAGTGAAAGACAAATACCATATGACCTCGCTTTTAACAGGAACCTAAACAACAAAACAAAGAAACAAGTAAAATATAACAAAGGACACTGAAATGGAGGACGGGATGTCAGTGACCAGAGGGGAGGGGGTGGGGGAATTTCAGGGGAGAAGGGAAGGGTTTACAAGAACAAATATAGAGACATGGACAAAACTACGGGGTTTGGAAATGGAAGGGAGGAGGGAAGGGATGGGTGGGTGGGCTGGAATGGGAATAAAAGATAGAAACTGTACTGAATAAACTAAAATAAAAAAATAAAATAAATAGGTAGTTTTTCTGAAATATCTTCTTTCTCCTTCCCTAAAATCTGTAGAAAAGGGCTTTAAGTATAACTAAAATTATAATATAAAGAGTATGGAGTTGAGGAATTCTGAATGCATGTGTAATTAGATATAAGTATGTATACATGTGATTATCCGATCCAAGAAACTCTTGGTACAAATGTGCTGTCACAGAAACATCTGTGTTCTTGTGTAAAAGAGAACTTTTTTCTTCTTATCTTTTCTTTCTTTCTTTCTTTCTTTCTTTCTTTCTTTCTTTCTTTCTTTCTTTCTTTCTTTCTTTCTTTCTTTCTTTCTTTCTTTCTTTCTGTTTTAAAAATTTGAAGAGGGAAGAGTTTGGGACTGGAAGACTGGGTAAGATGTAAGAAGTGGTTTGTGTTCATAGCCAGCTCCTTGGTTATATCCAATTTTCTTCAGGAGAGAAGAAACGGTGTACATTGGCTGGCTTACCCATTCAAGAAAGATTGTATCAACTAGTCTAAAAGTCATCTGTCTTTGTTCCCAGTGCCCCACAAAACACAAAACTTAGAGAAGGTCATTCTCCTATTCTTGCATACAAGCCATCGATATCTTTTTTTTTTAAGTATCTTGGAAAACCTTCAGACACGTGAAAGATGCCTTGTACAATGTGAGTTAGCATCCGTGGGGCAGGGGTAGGGTGGGGCTGGAGGTCATAGAATAGACAGTGACAGGAAGGTTCCATCATTTGACTTCACAGGCATAGCAGGGGACAGGTAGTTATAAGAACAAGAGGAAAGGGACAAGGAAGGTCCTATGTGGTAACTGCACTGGAATGCTTATTTGCTCATTTGGGACATTCCTATGAGGATGCTAAAAATAAAATAAAATAAAATAAATACTGTAGTATTCTTAAGGGGACAAATCTCCTAGTAATAGGAGTCTTCTGGGTAAGAAAGTACATTTATTGACAGTTACAAACTGGGAAGTCTAGGGTATACATTCAAATTAGTAATTTTGTTTCTAACTACTAAATATTTCTTTTTTCAGTTATTCTGCTCTCCCTCTTTCATTTCTGCATTCTCTCCTCCTTTCTTTTTCCCCTTTCTTCATGATTTTTCCTCTTACTCTCTTCCTCCCTTCCTTCCTTGTCTTGGTTTTCTCCATTCTTATCTCTAACTTCCCTCTTTTTTTCTCTCTCCCATTTTTATTCTACATTGTCTGATAACTTTTCCTTTAGAATCTGAATGGCCTGGCTGAGTTATGTCTCTAATTACAATGGGCGGTATTGACACATGTGAGTGCACACACACACACACACACCCTATTGCACGTTAAGACAGGTCAGTCTGTCTCTTCACTCTGTTCAGGGTGCTTTTGAGCTTACTCTATAGTCTAGCATACATCTTTGGAATTTAGAAAACTCAGTAATTATCTTATGCCCCTCCAGACTTCTGCAAGTAGTCTTGCAGCAGGTTTAAACAGCACACATTGTGATAATCAGATGCAGTATTTCTTCCTGATTGCAGAGCTCATAATCACTTAATAATGCATTGTTTTCCAAGGTAAAACTCAGTGGAGGTGCAACATCTGGTTTCTGGTGAAAGAGCCTGACTTAATTTATTCAAAGCCCTGGTGTGATTTACAAAGCACCGAAGAAGGTGGAACATTTTGACACATTGTAGAACACTGAGGGACTGTGTCTACATTGGCAAGGGTTTTCTCAATGGCTCATTTAAAGTAATCAGGGAATCTTTTATTTGGTCCCACCCTAACAGCCAAAATGTTTACATTTCTAAATGAAAACCTTTTTTCTGTGAGTGAAAACATTACCAAAAAAAAAAAAGTAAATGCTTTGGACATTAAAGGCAAAAACAAAGTTTTCCTTTGAACAGTGGAGATTGTGATTTTTTTTTTCCAAATATCCCCAAACTTTATGAAGAAAGTGCAAGCATTTGATATATTCCTGGTGTGAATACCATTTTACTAAAATTTCAAGCAAGTTTAGACAGGCTAACAATTGCTGCAGTGAAATAGTTGGATATTTGAAAATGTGTCTGAACTTCAGTGGCAGAGTGATAGCTGATGTGAAGAAAATCATTAGGGAAATTGAGATCAGCCCTCACATATATGCCCATTTTTTACAAATTACTGACAAGAGAGAATTTCAATGTCCTGAATTTTTATTTCTATTTGTTTGTTAGATATGGTGAACTCAGATTCTGAGGTATTCAATTCTTAATTCACATTTACTGGGCACCCACTGCATATGTGGTAGGTGTTCTTGAGGAAGATGTCAGAATGTGGTATCTATCGGGCTGTGAAAATGTCTTTGCCACAGTCATTTTTTCTAACTGGCACAATAATGAGTACATGGAGGGAAAAAGGTCACCAACAGGTTTCATGCTTGCTGAGTTCATCATAACAAAATCAGTGGAGTCTCAGTTAGTGAGCTACATAAATAAAACTCAATTTTCTACACTAAGTATAAATGAATAAATTCTCTACAGAAATTATTGTCTTAGGTTTAAATGATATAACAATAGATATTATAATGAAGGAAGAAAGTCACACAAGAACTCCTTATAAACATTACAATTTTAGGACAGATTAAGTATAAAACTGACATAAAGTAACCTCCACATCACCGGGGCTAATTATCTACTTACTGACATCAAGGAACGCACTAGTTAATGATTTCTAGATTTCTGTCTTATTATATATCATGTCACAAGGTCAATAGGTTACTTCAGTCTCAGTCTTTTGCCAATACATATTTAAATTGTACATCTTTGTCTCTTAAAATCAAGAATAAATTTGAACAACTTAAACTTTGTAATTTTCAAATTTTACATTGTTAATAAATTATGATAGAATCTGTCATACAAATGAGATCATGTAACTCTTTGCAACTCCCCAGCCAGTAATGTTACTGTTCCTTTTTAGCAAGATGAAGTAAAGCAGCATGCCCTCAACTGCACTGGAAATTTAATAGAAGAGCAAGAATATTTGTTCCTTCTGACAATTTACATTCACTCTAATGAGGAAGTATGTGTTTTAACCTGACTCATTATTAAATGTAATATGCTGCTCAGCCCCAAAACAAAATTATGTTTTATTCAATTTCCATTCTGAGCCTTAGTTTTCTTATATTTTAAATACAATTACTTACTTTATATGATGTTTGTGAGTATCAAATGTCACAAATATAAAAATTCCTCACACGTTAAATAAGTACTAAAAATTGTGGGGTTAAGTGAGAAAATAAAATGATACTACTGAACAATTTCACCCTTTGCATATGGACATGCAGGGTGGGGCAAATGTAGGTTTACCGGTGTGTCCATTTTCAAATATGATACTTAAATACTAAGTGACAACACAAGAACAAACTGTGTTTCTCAAATAGGTTTACAGTTGTGAGTACGTGAAACACGGTGTATTCCTGTATTATTATGTATTTATTAATGATTATATTTGAACCTGGATACAACTGTAAAGCTACTTGTGCCCCACCCTGTATACAGATCATTTCCTACAAATACTTGGACAATTATTACAACATGTAGGGCAAATTGTGTAAGAAGATTTAGGACATGATAAAGACTTTGCCTTTAATTCTGGATGAGATAAGGAGACAATGGAGGTGTAAAACGAAGTACATGTAGCTAGTAGTAAATGACATAAATTAGTGGCCGCAGGAAAAATAAACCTATTTTGGACTACAGTGGAGGTTGTGAATAAGCTATTCTGTATTTGGAAAGAAGAGGGAAGTCAAGGATGACACCAAGTGTGTCTCTGGCCTAAATTACTGAAAAAGTAAATTTGCCCTTCAGTGAAATGGAAAGCAAAGACTGAAGTGATTAGGATGGAGGCAGATCGTTAACTTGAATATCCAAGTGGAGATGTTGGGTAGTGATTAGAAATAGACATGACATTCCTTAATTTAGTGATAATGTTTAAACACATGACATTGAAATAATCATTTGTAGAGTTAAGAAAAAAATTAAGAACCAAGTCTTAGGATATTTCAATGTTTAGAGTTTGGGTAAATGAAAAGATCCAACAAAAACAGCTGAAATTGAATAAACATTTTCAATTTGAAATTGGAAATGATCGTAAGTCTAAAAGTTTTATTTATGGCAATATTTCCTAAACTGGTATGGAATATTCTCAAATAAATAGGTTTTATGTTCAAGTATATTTTCAACAGCCTTCATACTACAGCATTCTTTATGCTTGATGCACACTGCTATATTAAAAACTCTGAGAAACCCAACATAAATGAACCTGTTAAGCACAATATTTTTTAAAAAGATGTATTAACACAAAATAACAGTATATTAACACAAAATGAAAACAGTGTTAACACAATTTAATACTGTTAAATACAATATTTTTTTAAAAATGTATTATGGGATCCTTTTATTCTTAATAGCAGCAGAACAATCTCATTATCTCAATAATATTTTTGTATCTTTGCTACATACTCCTAAAATGATTATTTTGATCCCTTTAAAATTAATAGCTAATAATAATATCATTAAATTTGTTTGCTCTTACCATAATGTAGATGGGGCAAATATCTAAACTTGGGATATCTTTTTAATTTCAAAATTAATAGAACTAGATTATAAACTAAAGAATAAAGTAAGAGAAAGAGGAGGAGACAATTAAGGATGGCTACAAGGTTTCGGCCTTAGCAACTAGTTAAAGTTATTGCCCGATACTGAGATGGGAAAAGTTTGAAAGATGAGTGAGATCAGGGTTTCTTCGCAAGGTAGGTACTAAGTTCAATTTGAGATGCCTGTTAGACACCTAAGTGGTGAAGACTAAAAAGGCAATTGAAAATCTGAGTCACACTTACAGAAAAGATATGATGAGATAAAGTTGAGAGTGATGAACATGAAATACCATTCTCTCTTTCTCTTAGCTCCATCCCCATTTCTGTCTGTCTTTCTGCCTCCTCTCTTCTAACTTGTTAATCTAACATGTAATTTAAAAAATGTCATACACAATATGTGGGAAGGTGAAATGCAGACTTGGATCTTTTATTGACTTTACCATTTTGTGCCAATAAATTATTTAAAATATAAGATGTCTGACAATTACTTTTTTAACCATTATATTCAGTAGATCATTCTCTGCAGTGCATTTCATTGTTAACCCATTTTAGAAGTTGGATTATTTTGTAAATATACTCATTTCTGTCAGATGTTACTTGAAATATTTGTATTTTTATCTTTGTTTCATTTTTTTCTGTGTTGATTGATGTTTGGCTTTCTCAGATTAATGGTTTGGGAATCATTTAGGCAGCAATAGATTTGGGACAAAGTTAGTTACCAAACATGAAGGGAAGCTTGATAACATTTGTTAAAAGACTTGAATAATTGTGTTTATTTTTTAATATATTCTATTACAGTTGTCCCATTTCTTCTCTCCTTTATTCCCCTCCACTCTGTACTCCCCCTCCCACCAGCATTCCCCCATCTTAGTTCATGTCCATGGGCCAAACATATAAGTTCTGTGTCTTCTTTATTTCCCATAGTATTCTTAACCTCCCCCTGTCTATATTGTACCTACCATTTATGCTTCTTATTCCCTGTACCTTTTCCCTTTTTCCCCCTCCACATTCTCCCCACTGATAACCCTTTCTGTGATCTCCATTTCTGTAAATCTGTTTCTGTTCTAGTTGTTTGCTTAGTTTGTGTTTGTTTTTAGGTTCATTTGTTGATAGTTGTGAGTTTCTTGTCATTTTACTGTTCATATTTTTTATCATCTTCTCTTTCTTAGATAAGTCCCTTTAACATTTCATAGAATAAGGCCTTGGTGATGATGAACTCCTTATCTGGGAAGCACTTTATTTGCCCTTCCATTCTAAATGATAGCATTGCTGGATAGAGGAATCTCGGGTGTTAAGTCCTTGCCCTTCATGGCTTTCAATACTTCTTTTCAGCCCCTTCTTGCCTGCAAGGTTTCTTTTGAGAAATCAGCTGATAGTCTTATGGGAATTGTACATATTTTTAAAGGCAAAATTAAACAGAGGAAAGACAGACTGTCAGATTTCATCTTCACAGTTGCAGGAAGAAAGCAAAAAATCAGTCTTTTATTTCTTCAGAGGAAAATGATAGCATTGCACTTATGGGGGCTGCTTGCTTCTGCTTGGGAATGAAGTTGCCTAGTGTTCACCATGTGGCGATAGGTCCGGAATAGTGAACACGATATAGACACTGTTTCCCCGCCATTACACAGGGAAATCAGACTCAGAGAGGTTAAGTGGTGTGCTGGGTGACTAACTGTCGGGATAAGGTTTAAGCCCTGTGTCTAAGCTCTACATCATATGCTCTTTCTTTGGTATCACCTTTCAGTCCATCTACCTCTTACTGTGACTGGCTGACTTTCCTGCTGCATAACCATGGTCTTTCTCTTGTTACATGCTGGTCAAGAGAAGTCATACAATTAGTACAGGCCCATGAAAAAAGACACTACAAGATAATAGAATAAAGCTGTTATGACTGATCAGGCTCTGACCAAGCTTCCTGCATTCTGCATTTCTTCTTTGCATATAGTATGAACAGAATGAAGAGTCAGAAAGTCTGAAGCACTAGATATCTTCTAAGGAATGGGAACTCTGCCAGGGAATAGAAGAATGTCTGGCGTGGGTGACCTTGGCATTGCTTCAGTGAATTTAAATGGATCGTGCTCTGGAGTATGTAGGAGAGCTATCAATCCAAAGACGTGTTTGTGATCATGAAATTATGTCATGACACCCATAGAAACTTTAAAAATCATAATAATATTTCAAAAGATAACACATTCACCTTTAATCTTTATAAAAAGACACCATTGAAAATATTTTGATGTATTTTCAGTGCATTTATTATATGATTGATTTCACATTTGATAAGGTTTCCTGCATTTTTCTTGTCACACTTTATTGTCAGCATGTTCTCAACTTATTAAAATTTATTAGTTAATATGCATTACAGTGAACCAACATTGTGTGTATATATATATATACACACACTCTGTACTACATTTATTTGTTGCCCTTCTGTTAAGGTTTAGATTGTTTCACATTTCATTCAGAGTTAAAATACGTATACTTAAATATAAAAGATATTTTCTAAATTATGTAGTATTTTCTCACATGTGTCATTTAATTTGGGACAATCAGGAGAAAAGGCAATCTCATTTCATAAGCACATGCGTTGAACTAGTTGATGGAAAATTGTCAATACTATAACATATTTCATAGCAAGCAGGCTTTGAGTGCAGCGTTTCGCAACATTCAATCCTGGGCCTGGAAAAGCAGCTCAATGCTGATTGGAAATGCTTTAGCGTGATTAAGGCTGATCACTTTAGAAATAACCTCTGCTTACTAGTTAAAAATGATGGAACCAAATCCCTTCATGGATCTTTTTTTGGAAGTCTTACTTTCCCTTTGGCATGATGTTAGTCATTATGTTGCAGTTTTGATTATGTGTAGAATATGCATATTTGTGGAGTTGCTGACACTCCATCCTGTCATGTTTCAAGTGCACATGAGTGAGTAGATAATGATGGTGATTTATTACAATGAAAGTAAAAGAATGACTTAAACTCACCTAAAGGAAAATCTTTATTCTGAAGACAGTTGGTATATTTAGGGCCATTTATAAGCTTTATAGATTTTTTGTTCTTTCTGCATTTTCTCAAAATATGGAAACGTTAGCCATTAAAATATGGAAAGGTAAATCCAGTCCCATTAATTTATTATTCTAAAAACTTACAGGTAAAGGAAAGAAAGAAACATTATTTATTCACATATAATATATTGATTAGTTGAGATGTATAATATATGATGACTCAAAACTGTATTAGGAATTTAAATAATTCAAGACCCATATATTAATAAGTTGCATAATGCCTTTATTGGTCCACCAGTGTAGATGTGGCTACATGTATTATTGGTGATTTCTAGTTTGCATAGGGCGATCAAAGTGGAAATTCATATCAATTATGATGGTGAATTGATGTAATAAAAATCATATTGTGAAAATGCCTTTTTATTAGAATGATATTATTGGATTTTATTTCATTTAACTAAAATATATGCTAATTTGTTAAACACTTCCAAGCACTATATCCTGAATTAAATATGTTTAAATTCCTAAATTATCAGGTAAAGTAATAGTTAATATTTAATGTTATAGAATAATATATTTTTCCAGACTGCAATCGCTTTCATTCTTTGTACACTTAATTTATATCTTTTTTCTTCTCTTTTAGGGCATTATGTTATATAGAATCAATTTTCTCACATTCCTAATTTCTCACCTTCACACATTTAATGGGCTGTATCCTATTTGGATTCCTAGTATCCAAAGAAATAACTGCAAATCCCATTATAAAAATTATGTTGCATATTGAGCAAGTAATCTGACTGCAGAGTGTTTCTTATCTCAACTATAAGTGGTTAATTAATTTTTGGAGAAATACATAACTACTAGGAAAAAACATCTTGCAGATGGAAGCCTGTTAATTATTCTTACTGGGATGATTCTTCAGTGCATAAGCAGACTATAGCTTTGCCCTTGGGGAAGTGTTTCTTGGTTGTTTGTGGTGAGACAATTCTGTAATGATGACTCTATTCTGTGTTTCAGTCCCGGGCGTGGAACCAGAGGGCCTGCGCTCCGCTGCAGTCACCAGCACTCTGAACACACGCCTGTGTATAAGTTACTCCACTTCTATGAGACATTCCCCTCATTCATGAAATAGACAGAAAACGCCTTCTATTCTGACTCCGGCAGGTTATTGGGAATAATAAGGAATGCCATGTTTTACAGGCTGGAGTGCACTGAAAATTTAGAGTAGTGTCAACATTCTAGTTGTTAATATTAAACGTGTCTCTGGCTATCTTAATGAACTTTTCTTAACCCATATCTTCGTGAAAGTAACAAATGCCTGAAAATATACACTGTATGCCTTTATTGTATAAATTACTTTGCTACAGTTGTCATAATAATGTACCATAGACAGGGTGACTTAAACAGCAGGAACTTATTTCTCACAGTGTTGGAGGCTAGACGTCCAAGATGAAGGTGTTGGCAGGTTTGATTTCATTGTCATCACCCTCTCCTTGGTTTGTAAATGACTGTCTTTTCCTTTTGTCTTCCATGGTCTTGTCTGTGCCCTGATCTCTTTTTTCTTATAAGGACACCAGTCATATAGGTTAGGGACCTCAATGAACTGTGTTACCACTTGAAAGGCCCTGTATCACTAAATAGCTATATTCTGAGATACTAGGAGTTAGGACCTACACATATAAAAATTTCCAGAAAAGAATACAACCTATGCCATTGTATTATGGCACTTTCCAAAGAGTGTTCTGATGGACACTATTACCCAGATGTACTTCAAAAAAGTGTTACATTGGTGAAATACATTGGGAGAATGCAAAGAACTGTGTGTTTGGTTTTGCTATTTTGTGTTTTTTTTCACAAGCTAAAAGCAAAACAAAACAAAAACAAACAAACAAACAAAAATGGTCATTTCCAGGAGGTGATTATAGCAGACAGGCTAAATTTTTTTGACTACAGAATCTGAACTTTGTGCTCTAAAAAAGACTGCCACATAAACATTTTAATTTGTCTTTTTTCGAAGAGATTAATAAAACTATGACACATATGAAATAGATAGCTTAAGGTGGGCCTAATTGTAGTTGAGATAAGTAATCAACTGAAGTGTTATTAACACTTTAGAATGGATTAATAAAATACTAGTTTTTCTATTTCTTGTAAGACATGTAGAAAATAAAACAAAGGAAAATAAGATTAAATGGGAAGGAAAATAAGGCTTAGAACAGTTGTTCTCATACCACACTGTGCATTTCAGTCCCCTCATAAGGCTTTAAATATAAAAATGTCCTGGTCCCCACCTCTCGCATTTCTGATTTCACTGGTCTAGGGTAGGATTAAAGCATTTTAAAAAGCTCTCCTCGTGATTCTCACGTGCATTCAGGAGTAAAACAAAGGCTCAGAAAAAGGAGAAATGATGTGCAAAAGGAATGCTATCTCTATTAAGGAAGTCTCCAGAAGCTTTAGAACCTGGGGTAAGAAAGCCAAGAAAAATTAATTTGGCAGTGACTTTCAGGAGTGAAACACAAAGGTCTAGTATAGTTGATCAGCTTCCCTGAATCAATGACTGAAAGGGAAGTAAATGTTCAGTTGATACTCAGAACAACTAGAACAATTTTCATCTGGAAATAGCCAAACTCTGTATACGTAAGACAAGTCCTCAATCCTCCCTATCCTCCACCCCTGGAAAATACCATTCTATTTTCTGTCTCTATATTTGACTACAGACTTCATATAATTGGAATCATGCAGTATTTTTTTTCAAGGGAAAGCACCAACTCTGTCCCCCACTACCACAAATTATGCAGCCTAATTTCCCACATTAGGGGAAATCGAAGGGGTCAGCACATCCGGAGTGCAATGGATAAGCCTTGCCCTACGAAAATGACCTTTGTGATCAGTATCTCCCCTGCCAGGTCTTTCTGTGGCTGATTTGTTTTACTTAGCATAATGCCCTCGTGGGTCATCCATTTGGTAGCACATTGCCACCCCCGCCCACAAGATTTTGCTACCCAAAGATCACGCACTTTTCAGACACAGTTCCTTCCTAACACTAAGGTTGTCCACTTCTTATAGAGTGAAGACTCAGAAGAAATGAGAGCTCATTGTTTTTATCAGGGGTTATCCAAGAAATTTAGTGCAGCATCTGAAAGGTAATGGAGCCACGCTTCCTATCACATTGAGCAATTTAATTGGATCTAAGATGAATTTATCTCAGTGCTCAATTTAAAATAGAAAATAGTGAGAAGGATGTATGAAGTTGTGAGCCAAAGACCTGATATGTCATCTTCACTTGTTAACCATTCATTTGGTTCTGTGACATCTTACTGGAAAGTGCATGCCTTAGGTCCTTTTTTGGCTTTGATTCCGGGGTGCTTTGTTCATAATTCAAGAGAATCTAAGAAGTGCAAATTAACAGATCCACCTCAGGTATGCACTTCAAAATGGAGATGAAAGTCATATGGGTATTAGTAATTTTTGTCTCACCAACTCACTCTGGGAAGAAGAAAAGGAGACTTATGGAAAACTACTAAAGGACATTTTTTGGTTCCTGGGTCCCTATGCCCAAGTGGAGAGGCTGACTGAACTTACAAAGAACTACCTACTACCCTGGTTTGGTGGGGTAGGTCATTGGAACATCATCTCATATACCAAAAAGGTGGCAGATGTCATCCCCACTCAGTGCGCATGCTTAGGTTCCGGGTTCCATCCCGGTAGGGGTGCGTACAGGAGGCAACTGATCTCAGTATTTCCCTCTCACATCTATAATTCTCTCTCTCTTTCTCTTTTCTTTCTCTCTGAAATCAACAAACACATCCTCAGGTGAGGATTAAACACACCCAACATATTATTTTTAGATATATTTAGATAGTAGACATCTATTCTCAAAATGATCTAATAAATGGATATCCAAAAGTGAAAATTTTAATTTGGTTTAACTTAATGCAATGTTTACTGGGATACTAACAAGATGGTAATATCCTCTGGTGTTTTTATTTCTTTTATGTTTTGATGTTTAGTTCAAGGATCAGAATTAGAGCTGCTGAGTTGTGTATTTTTTGTAATAACTTATTTTGAAATCTATCTTACTAATTCTTGAGCTCCAAATAAAACTAATGACAATTATATTTTTCAGACATCTGCTTGATCAAATCTTCTCGAGAGACTAAAAGAGAAGCATCCAAAATAAAAATAATAGCAAAACAGCAATATTTTAAAAAGTTTATACTTTACTTGCCACATTGGGTTAAAATATCTGGGTAAATTAATTTTAACACAAGTAGCTGACTTTTATTGAATCAGTGACTGATATTCTTATTTTTTTTCTGAGCACTTATTACAATTAAATCTGTTTGACCCAATTATAACTGGTTTGTATCCATCTCCCAGATAAGAAATATGAAGCAAATGATTTATGTAGATTGTGACTCAAACCCAGATCTTGTTGCAAAAACAAGATAATTTGAATTTTAGTATTTTGCCTCAAAAAGCAAACCCTCCTAAGAAACTATTGTTGCATCTGTACTTTTAATTTGTTTCAAAACTTGAACTTCAGAACTTGAAGTTCAGTACTACATAAAATGTATTTCACAGAATCCCTCAGATTATGTTGTAAAAAAAATGGCATAGTTCAGTTGGGTTTTCAGAAAACTATAAAAATGTTGCAAAACTCACACATATTCATACACTGATAACCTAGTGATGATTTTATTTATTTATTTTTATTAAGGAAAGGAAGAAAAGAAACAATAAAGACCTAGTGAGATCTTACCATTTCTGTGACGGGCACTTCCACGTATGTCGTCCAAACTCCTAGTCACAGCACAATGTAAGGTGGAGTCACCTCCATATAGAAATGAAAACAAAACAAAACAAAACAAAACAAAACCCCGAGGATCAGAGAGTTCAGAGAGTATTTATTTGTAAAGCTTCAACTTAACCTAAGTTCTGATTCCAAAACCTTTGCTTTCTCCATATGAATATGAGTGAATTTCCCTGAACATTTAGTGTTGGTGGAAATTACAGAGAAATCTCATCCATTTTTTTTCATTTTATACCTTTTAGAAAGTACCATTCTAAATGCTTCTCAAAAAAAGGAGAAATTGTACTTCAGATGATGATGAATTACTCAATTTTTAGCAAAGCACAGAGATATTCTTTTGAAATTTCCCATTGTATCTTGCTTCTCAATATACACTTCTTAAAATCTTCCATTTGTATTTTAAATGAAGATCTATTAATTTCCCTTTTTGGCTGCAAGTTTACATTAAATTATATCAGACAAAGACTGTGGGTTTCTAGATTAATCTATGGTTAAACAATAATATTACATCAGAATTTTCAGAGACTTTCACATTATTGCTTTCATAAAGATATCATTTCAACCCCTAGTTCAAGGGCAGTAGATACAGGGCAAACTTTTTTCTCTGCCCCCACCACAATTTAGCTTTGACCTCAGCAGATGCATTTTAGGGCATAAGGATAAATGAGCAGGGGTCTCATTTAATGAAAGGCAGAATACTGTGATAAAGTCCACATGGGAGAGAAATGGGAGGAGAGTTGACATTTTTACAGAATAATGATGATTAATAAAAACAGACTCTCTACTCCCCATGTCTCATTCTGTGTACAGATTCAAGGCTAGGACCCATGATCTTCTTAAATTTATTGTCTATAGACAGAAATATAGCAGAAGCTTTCAACACAAATGTATCTCATTACAGGGGAATTCTTAACCTTATGAAATGTTAACGTTATCAAACAAAATAGCTGAAAGAGCAGGTAACTGAGTTTTATTTAGTGGTGCAACCTCAGGCTAAGGTTGCAGGAATTAGCAGAATGTTTAAGGTTAAGCTGAGAATCAGCTTTCACAAATGTGTCTAAGACAGTACAAGATGCATATTTACAGAGGTTCAGACTGTGCATTCCTTGTATCTTAAAGCAAACCCAGTTAAAACATTTTATAAATTTGGTGAAGATGGAGACAAAGCCATGGAACATTTAAGATGGAATAACATCCTGAATTTGATTTGTGTTTCTTCCACTATATAATCTCAGGCCTGGTGCGAAGTTCCTATGTTGCTGAGTCCATGCTTAGTCCCCATCTCTTCTACCATGGCTACTCTTCTTAAAGCCACTTTATTGAAGGATGGTTGCCATAAAAAGACTGTACACATTTTATGTACACAACTTGATGAGTTTAGAGATAAGTATACATTTGTGAAATTATCCTTACAATCTATACCATAAGACTATCACCTCTAAAGGTTTTCTCCCTCCCTTTTATGTGTTATTATTTTTGTATGTGTGATAAGAACATTTAATATACTAACTACACTCTTAGCCATGGTGACTCTTTGAAGAAGTTCATTGTGCAATGAATGAGTAGGCAGCCAAGTGAGGGACCTGGTTCACATTTACTTGCTGAGTCATTCTGTCCACTTGGTTTAGTGCCTTTGCCTTAGATGCTCTGTGGTGGGCATTGATGTTTAGTCCAAAGAAACTCATACTTTTTTTCCCAAATGCCTTTTTCCTAGATCTTGGCACTGCCCTCCAATCTTGCTTTTCTAGCCATGTCCTTGGCCAAACAGCTGAGCCATTTGAACCATCCCAGAAATTTGTTAGATATAACACAAGACCTTGGCCACTGTACTGATATATCAATAAACTCTTCCTTATTCTGTTTTGTATAGTGCTGCCCCCACCCGCTTTGTACCAGGACCCTTAGGATTTAGTGCTGGGTTACCCTCTGGGTTGCATGGTGCACATGCTGATGTGTCCTACAGATCTTTTGGTACATGTCTCCCTTCGTGTAATAGGCCCAGATGTTCCTCAGTTGGGTTTGCTGAGCTGTGACTCTGATTGCAAGTATGCTTCACACCAGGCAAGATGACAACAGGTGCTCAGCAGGGCAAGCATTGTCCTATAAGGCATCGGTCCATTTGAGGCATTTGTTAATCATCAGGCAAAAGGAAAGACTCACAAATTCTTCCCAGTAAAATAGTAAGTCATTTCTGCAGACCCGGAGGTGAAATGGGGGAAAGAGGTAATTCCCCTTTCCATATGTCCACATGTCCAGGCTGAGAGGGATCTCCTTCCTCCCAGGGCCCTGCACTTAGTAGCTTTGTTAGCCTTAGAGTCCAGCTTTCTGGTCTTCAACTGGGTCTGTTTAAGAACCTGAAGATGATAGATTCTAATTGATTCCAAGGAGTCCTTATGACTTTCACACTGTGTTCTAACTTGTTGATTAATAGATCTAAGCCCGTTAATTTTTCTTTTCATAGAATCAACGATGCTTACTAGTTCTATACCATCTCCTATTATACCAAAACATTGCACCAGGCAATATATGTCCACTTCCACCTGTACCCAATGCAGCAAGCATGTGAAATTAATTCCTGGCAATTATAGAGCAACAGCATATTAGGGATGTTAGAGATGATCAGACTATCAAAACTCCTCCCACAACCAGCAATGAACTGTAATTGCATCCATCCAGTGAGAAATCAACTCCAGAAACCCATATTTAATACCTGCTACTAGAACAACTCCAGGCACCCACTGTCTTAGGGCAGTTTTCCTAGGAATAACATCTGAATAATTGAATCTTACTGAAATGTTTTTTTCAGGGAGCACTCTCAAGAGAAGGGAATGAAGAAAGCAGGATAAGACAGGGGCAAAATTAAACAATAATGTAGTCTTAACTGAAGATCAGCTTTGGTATGATCCTATAAGAAAGCTCTAGACTCTGAAGCACAAATTACAACATACAATAATATCAACATTGTGTGCTCTCTAGGTATCGGCAAAAAATTTTGATAAAGGTCTAAACAGTAAATGTTTTAGGTTTGGGAGACTATTTAGTACCTCTTGAAACTACTCTGCCATTGTGATATGGAGAACCATGTATAAATAAATCAGCATGGCTGTGTTGCAATAAAACTTTATCCACAAAACATGTGATGGCTAGGATTTTAATTATAGGCTAACTACAGTTTGCTCTGTCCTGCTCTGTGGAAACAGGACTACCATTTGGGTGAAGAGAATTCCCCAAAGAGTGTGACTGTGTTAGCCAGCCTTGCCCACAGTTGATGGGTCTAATACATTGACAATAAAGGGGATCTGGGTAGGATGCCATCAACATCCACTCTAGGAATACCAAGGGAAGTTGAAGTAGTTACATCATAACAAACCAAAACGGTGGTTTGGCTGCCTGTCACCACAAAAGTCAAACTCATGAGGCAGATGCTGGTGCAAAAGGAAAGAAGTTTTATTCAGGTGCTGCATAATCTATGAGAATGGAAGACTGCCATCTCAAAGTCCATCTCCTTAGCAATACCAAGACAGAAGCCAATGTCCAGAGATCCTGCTTCATTTTAAAGTATGGTCCTTTGGAGCCTGCAGGAGGCTGCTAAGTGGTCATAGTCCGCATCCAGGTAGCATAGCTTGCTCCAGGCCACTGTCCATTGCAGGCTCCCTCCTGGAGCCTACTCATAGAGCCTGCAGAAGCATGCATGCAGCTGCTAGGAGAGAGCTTCAAAATCACACGTATTCCCAGGAGAGAGCACACAAACACATCAGTGAGAGCATCGCCAGGTTGCCAAGAGAGAGAAGACTCTCTCCTGGTGGCCATGGTCCACGTGACTGCTAAGGTCATGTGGCTACTGAGGCCACGTGGCCCGTGGACAGAAGGGGCAAGTGCACTGTGCAAATGCAGGTCACAGGCTAGAGGTTCTTTGTTCTCCTGGGATTATATTAGCTTGGGTGTGGGCCAAACTAGGTGCTTTTTCAAAATGACCAATCACCTTCCCAAACTTTTGTGCACTTTGGGTGAGTTCACCTCCCAACCAATTTCTTCTTTCCCCAGGCTAGACAAACAGGCCCCCCCCTATTTGGTCCAGCACATCCCCCTGTACCATTTTTACTTCTACGGCATATGTACCTGTATTCCCCTGGTCTGACCTCCAATCTGGCACTAGAAAGGGGAGGGACTTTTTCCTACCTAATTATCTTGCTAAGTTTAAGAACTCCACTTTGCCACCATCTTGGCCAATGGGGAAGACTCCCCAACACTCTGACTGTTTTATAGTAACAAGATTAGCAAAGGGGTGAAGGCAGGTCCCAGTTCTGTGTGTGCAAAGTACTACCATCAGTTTGGAATTAAATATGAGTAGTAAAAGATGGAGCTGGAGAGCTACATAAAAAATAGAAGGGCATTGCATAGAATTATAAGAACATTGACTTTGACTTATAGGAACTGGCAAGCTATTGGGAATTTTAAAGTAGAGAAGCAGAATTATCTCTCCACTGATGATGCAGGAGCCACAGTCTTTGTTGCTAAATCCATCTATCCAGATATTTAGTCATTTATCATCTGTAGCACTTAATAAAACTTGCTTTTTCAATTCTTTCAAAGCCAGTGTGTGATGATCTAGACCCAGCTTTGATGCTGCCTGCTGGTGGTGGCATGTCCCCTTGAAGTGACTTTGCACCAGTGAAGTGGTATTTGCATCTTTGATCAATATGCTCCCCCGTGCCCCATGCGTCTTTGGACCAGAGCATATGTTTGAAAGGTGTTTCTCTGGATGTGGGGGTAAAGTTTATGACCGTGAGACATTCACCATTTCTAACTGAAGCCCACTGGTCTAGCTGTAAGTCATACCTTGGTCCACTCAGTCTATGCTTTGTCTGTGATCAAATTAATTTTGTACCAAATCTCGGAGAATCATCTGTTCAAATCAGAGTTGCCATAATGTAAACGACCTCTTACGATTTTTTTAAACACAATTCCAAAAAAGACTTCACTCCCTTTTTTGTGACTTCCTTGGCTAAACCCTCCATGTTTCATTAGGCCAAAGCCAAGGGAGAGAAGTAGTCACTGACAGCCTCGTAAGAATACTCTCTTGTGCATGTGTAGGCTGGTTTAGAATAGCAGTACCCCAAAGGAAGGACAAACAGATATCTTAAGCTTAAGATGACAATTACTTGAACCAGGATAGTCTCAATGACAGAATGTTAACAAAGCCAACTCTCTAGAAAGGGGATCATACAGACAATAGTGTGGCCTCTGATGAGGAGGTCAAAGCCGACTTTTACTCCTTTTTTTTTTTTACTTTCAAAGTATCTACAAGAATGTCTATTACCTTTCAAGTAAGAAACAATAAAATGCCTTTTAATAAAGAAATTACATTAGTTTACCTAAATCACTTCCCTAGCCTAAAAAAATCCTGTCTTCACAAGCATGTGGTAGGCATGTGTACTGGAAAGTTATCAACATGCTCTGATATTTATGTAACACCTTCACTCCAGAAGGATGACTTCAGGTCTTTATAGTGTACTGGAACAGGAAAAGTTTTATTCACCATTCTTTTGGAGCCTTGAGGTCCTGTACAATTCTGACATATAATAACACTGTTCTGTACAGACATCAGCCCTCCAACCACTCAACTCTTATTTCTGGAATAAACAATGAAGTTTTCTATTTGATGTAGAGCAACGCAGTATTCAATATCATGCATATTGATAGAGAATAGGGTTTTCAGGAACCAAAATAAGGCATTCTCTGAGAGTTATGGATTAACATTATACTTGTAAATTTGTGTTGGGTATCAAAGTCTTGAAGAGCAAATTTAGGATATTTACAGAGCATATAACAGGGAAAAATATCACAAAAATTACTAAAATTGTATATAATACTTACCTGATTACCATATTAAAAATTAGATGCTATTTAATAATGAACACAGAAAAAATTTTGTTACTCCCATTTCCCCATCCAGCATTCATAGCTCTATAGAGATAAGGCAACTTGAATCCTACTTCAGATCGAAGACTGGGGCATCTTGACTTACCCACTGTCAAAATAAGAAAACCTATATACACAAAAGCAGCAGCCTCTGATCTCTCAACACTCAGGCTTATTCTGGTCTGTCATCGAACATGGCAACTAGATGCTAACTTTCAGGGAAGAGCAGCACATTTGTGGTATACAAGTCACTACAAAGTTTTCACTCACCAGCAGTGTTCCTTCTTACCCCTGTCACTTCTTTATTCAAGTTAATAGTCTGAAATCCCTTCCATGGATAGTTATTGGCCCCACATATCAAGCAAGGGAGTAATTTCCAAGCCTAGTGTGACTAGCTTTGAATTCCTTAGTGACCTGTAGCAATAGGATCAACTACTTTATCTCCTTTTCATCTAATTCCATTTCCACTTGGGTATGAATATGCCCTTTGGGTATAGATATATATACACACACATATATGCATACATGTATATATATATATACACACATACATATGTGTATATACACACACACACACACACACACACATATATATAGTCTGTTCAGAAAAAGCCCAGCCATTATTACTATAACTGTAATGAGAATAGTTTGTGCCTCATCTGTGGAACCTGGCAGCCAAGGAGAGTGGACTAGAATGCACATGCATGAACAACTACAACTTCACTGTACTAGTCAGTAGGGGGGGTAGATGCCATTGAGTGAGCCTGTGTACTGTGTGGCTGTTGCATTCCTGGGGATATATGGATTATGGGAATTACAATAATATATCCAATGGAAAAGGAACTTATGAAGAGATAGGCCATTTCTCAATTTAAAGTCTACTTATTTGTGATTTGTTTTGTTTTTATTTTCTTGATTACTTGTGTATTCTTGTTGTGAACTGCTTCTTGCTCCTCCTTTTTTTTCCTAACAGTTTTGCTAATGTTTAGCTTAGTTCACTCTTAATTCTTTTTGTCTTGGAAAAATAAAGCAAAATCAAAAATGAAATGTAAATAAACAAAATAAACTTTGAAACAAGAGCGTCAGATTCTGTGATCCTCATCAACCTTTTTTTCATTACATGTTCAGTATATTTAGCCTCCAATGTTAGCCCCTGGTTTTGAGGTTCAAGGCTATTGCTTATCTTCCATTCCACTACTCCTTAAACTCCAGATGAACAGGGACAGTGAGAGACAGACACCACACTCACTTTGTACAAGACACTCACTTGGTACTATGACCCAGTCTATCATTTCAGAGAAATCTTTCAAGGAAAAACAATTTTTCAACTGGAAACTCCATATTTTAATTTAATTCTGACTAATGATATTTAAACACTTTAAAAGTAGCCTTCACGTGAAACTATATATACAAAGAGAAACAACTTAAATATTAAATGTGTGATTGACATTTAAATATTAAATTCAAAATAATAATTGAAGATATAGCACGTTTCTTCTGACAAGTTGCCAGCTTGGGTAGTTTCTTTTACTCAAAATACTAATGGAACACCTTATCCATTTATGGATTTCATATCTAAAGGCAATAATTAACACTTAAAGTTTTATGAATTTAGCTCACAAATTTATTCTGTTTAGTCTTGAGCAGAAAGGCTGACATAACTTAATGGTTATCCTTAAGTATAATTTCTCTTCTTTTTTCTAACACAAGGAACAGATTTTTCCTTTATAAATTTAACACTTCACAAGACAACCACTGTAAACACAGTACATTTCTTCATAATGAGCACCCTTGGACAGTGGTTGGGGATGTTTTTAGTCACCTGAGCTAGAGGTATTAATAAAGATATACATGAGTGTTTTAAATTGTCTTTTATCAGATTAACCAAGTGTTGTTTTTTTAATTCTATTTCAGTATAACTGATTTTTTTGCAACTATATTTTTTTGAACTTCAGTAGAACTTTTTGCAAGAACAGAACTATCTTATATATGATGGTGTCTGTCCAGAAAGTATCCAGTCATGCAATATGAAAAATAGAGACATTTATTGAAAAAGATACAAGATACAAGAAGCATTGTACAAAGGACAATAATGCCTCAGTCCCCTTCAAAGTAGGCACCTTGGGACATCACACAGTTCTCCTAATCACCATCAGCTGCCCTGTGGTATTTTCCTGAATTTCATTGATGGTCTGAAATCTCTTCCATTTCAAAGGGGATTTTAGTTTAGGGAAAAACCAGAAGTCGCAGGGCACCAAATCTAGGCTGTAGGGGGACTGAGTCACCTGAGTGGTTTGATGTTTTTCAAAAAACCTCTGCAAGAGACATGATTCACAAACAGGTATGTTATTGTGATGAAGCTGCCAATTACCAGTTGCCCACACCTTCAGCCTTCTGAATCACTCAAATAGTTTCTGCAGAGGAATGCTCAAGCTTAATGCAAAATTTGATGCAGGTTTTTTGCTTTGTTCACTAAGTCATTTTGAATGCAACGACCGCACAGTAAACATTCTCACTCAACAGTATCTACTGCCCACACTGTCTAGTACAGTGAAGTCACCATTGTCTATGCATGTGCATTCCAGTCCATTCTCCTGTTTTTTGCACAAACAGTTCACATTACATTAACAATGGCTGGACTTTTTCTAGGCAGAATTCATTGTACTACCCACTATGGTAACCTCTAACTACATGAGGTTATGGAGGACCTGAAGTGGAGCTAGTTTGAGGGAAGAGCTGAATTTTTAAGTTTAATGAATCTCAATTTAAATAGCCACGTATAGCTAGTGGCTACCAAATTGGTAATTGCAGCTCTACAGACTAAATTTAGATTCTGGTTACTTGCAGCCCTAGTTGACATAAAGGGTTATATTGAGACGATAGTTTAAGCTTTACCAGTAGACTAGAAGATAAAAGGAATTACATTCTGGTGTGATGGTCTGCATTTTCCTATAACATACATTAATTGACACATTTTTGTCAATAAGAGATATCTATGGTTTCCCTCTCTGCTTTTACATTTTAACTAGAGAACTTAACTGTCCATGAAAAATATTGAGTCTCCTTACTGAGAAAAATTCATAATATGTCCTGAAGATGATTTAAGGGCATATTATTAATAGGTGCTGTTTAAGCAGAAAAAAATAAAGTTCACATAAATCTCTGTCTATTAGTTTGGAATGTGGGATGGTGACATTTATGAAGATACTGTCTGCCCTTCAGCTTTAGAAATGGTACTGTTTTACCAACTGTCAGAAAAGTTGTCTGTTCTCTACTCACCTTGTAAGCACCACTGTCTCACAATTCACTTCTCCCAGGATAGAGGATGAATTAAATTACTTGCTTTATTATTTTTTTTCTGTCTCTGGAAAAGTTTTACTCAGAGAACCAGAGACTCTGGCAGAGACTGAAGCTATTGGAGAGAGAGTCGGACAGGACTCTTCCACATGCTTTGGTAGGGGATGTGTCCGTCCCCTCTCCCCTCTGCCACACATGTATCTCCCATATGGTGGTAGGGGAGTTCAGCTCAGTATTCATTTTCAAAAGCTTTCATCCTTTACACTAGCAGCTTATTCCATTCTTTACTTTTGAAAGTCCTGACATTTTACCCTGTGGTGTTTAGAAGTCAGTCACTGTTGATTGGAACGTTCTCAAGAGCTTAATGATTAGAATTTTATGTTTTCTTTCTGTCACCCTGAGCTTAGAGGAAAGTACCCTACATAAATGTTGACTCAGCTATATCCACTTCTTAAATTAAAGTGCTTTACTTTCTGTGGCTGAGCTTTTCAAAGCAAATACAGGAAACAACACAAGTGAAACAGCTTCTTCATACGCCATGGTTCCAAATCAATAGCACTTCAGTTGCCAAACTGGTTCTTTACACTTTAATGAAGAATGGATTAGTTGGTGGAATAAAGGGAATTCAAGCATCTAGTATGAGTTTTATTCTAGGGTCTTTTCAATATTTCCTGAAACCTATTAAGTCAGTTTTTCTTGTGCCCAGTGTTTCAATAGCCCACACTTTTGAGTGAGAGGCATCTAACTTATTTCAAAGGAAAAGCCTGTCTTTTGATGATCACATACTGTTAGTTATTTACATGGAAATCCACAGTTATTGCCTCAGTCAAATACAACAGAGATTGTTTATAAGGAAATCAGATGGAACTTTGAGTCAGCAGGTGTCATTGATACTTTCTCTCTCTGGTTTCACCCTCCATTGCCCTAAAACTGCTTACACTAGATACAGATGCCAATGGAAGTTAATATTTATACAATAACCAGATAATTCTATAAGGAAACTTGCCTCTACCTGTGCTGTCTTAAAATGAGTTATATTAGCAAAAATACCCTAATGATCAGGTATAACTTCAAAGTTCTACTGTTTCAATTTGAATCTAGTCAGACTTATTCATTTTTATCTCCAAAAAATCAACAAGCTGCATTTGAATATATCAAAATTGCATAATTTATTTCTTCATTTGCTTAATGAAAGGACAATAGTTGAAATAGACAGTTCTAAATTGTCCGCATCTGCTGTTTATTCACCTCTGAGTCATCTGATCAGCCAAAGAGATTTCTGTAAGTGGAGTCCTCACAAGCAAATAAAGGGTTGTCATTTCTGACTTTTTATGAGATTTTCATTTATTCGTTCATAGAACTGAGATTAAAGAGAACATTCTATAGCACCAAACATTTTCTAAGACTGAAAAAAGATACAAATATCTCTGTCTTCATAGATATTTATTCTAAGAGTAGATGATGTCAAACAATCAACCAATCAAATATATAATATATCAGTTGGGAGTGGTGCCATGAAAAATAGCATGGACGAGGCTCAGCTATGCTTGAGGGTGGTGAGAGGCTACGATTTTATAGATGGTAACCAGGAAACTCCTCCTTGTGAAAGGGACATAAACAGGTGTCAGTGAGGAGAGGGAGTGAGTCCTGAGATACTCAGAAGCATGCCTGGCACGGCTGCAACAAGGAGGCCGAGGTGCTGGAGGTGACTCAGGAAGGCAGATGGCACTGGTGACGAGGTCAGATAGGTCAGATAGGTGAACAAAGTGAGGGTTCAGGGTGGGTTATGTGGAGTCTTGTTGGTGTTTATAAGGACTTTGACTGTTACTATAAGCAAGATGGAGAGGTACTGGAGGATTTTGAACATAATAGAGCCAGCTTCTGGGTTTTGTTCTAATGGGCCAAATCTAGGCTTTGTTCATAATACACAGGGAACTATGGTAGAGACTAATACAGTAAAACCTTCACAAAAGCTAATAGCTGTTCAGACACAAGATGGAATTTTTAAAAATAGCATGATTCTGGGTATATTCCGAAAATAGAGAAAACTTAAGTATCCAATGCATTTAAAATGTGGTGTTAGCCAAGGAGCTGATCCAGGAATTCTGTGACCTGTTGTGTGTGCAGTGCTTCTCCCACAGTCCGATGGAGCTGGCAGGTAGGACACAGATAAGAATCTGTAGTCAGAGGAGAAGTCCAGGCTTCGGACTTAAAAGTGAGAATGATCAGCTTATTTAAATTCATAAGGCTGAACGAGAGCTCTCCAATCTAGTGGGTATAGGTAGCAAAGAAGAGAGGTCCAAGAATACTCACTGGGTCACTCCAACTTTTAAAAGTTCAGAAGATTAGGAGACATAAGCAAGGGCAACAAGAAAGGAATGATGAGCACAGAGGATTCGGTTGCACTGGAAGCAAAGTGAAGAGGACTCAGTGATCAACGGTGTCAAATGCTGCTGATAGATCAAGTACTGAGGATTGAGAACTGACCTGTGGAATTAGCAGCTCATTAAAGCTCTTGACAACAGCAGTCTTGGTGAAGGCTGGTGATGGATGGGAGATTGGAAGGTTAAGAGTAGCAGACAAATGGGATGGGAGCTGGGGTGGCATGTGGGATCAAAAGTGGGTTTTTTTTTGTTGTTGTTTGTTTATTTTTAACAGAGGAAGAGAGTAGAATTTCTGGAAGGAAGTTTGGAATATATGGAAAAGTCATCATTAGTTCCTAAATGGACGGTCTGTGTTTAGATAACAGAAGGTACAACCCATGCATAATCAGAAGAGAAAGCTGACACAGGGGTCCAGGCACAAGGAAGTAAGTGGAGAAACGGAGTGAGCAAGTGGAGATTTTCTCCTGATTGCTTCTCTCTCTCTCTCATTTTTTTTCCTTTTTTTTTTTGGCTTTTCTTTTTGGATGATGTTAAAAACAAGTTTGTCAGATAATTGAATGAATAGTCAGAGGAACCGGACCTTCGAAAGAAAATAACTATCTATGACAGTAAATTAAAGTGTTGCTTGGATTTTCCCTGTAAGTTAATTTTGAGAAGTACTATTGATTCCTCTTTAACATTTTAAAATTGATATCTATAATTTTTCACTATAAATTTAAGTATCAAAAGATAGCTTCTGACATGTAATTAGGATATTTATAAATTAAAGTTTTGCGTCATTTACCCATGGACATGGACAACAGTGTGGGGATTGATTGTGGGAGTGGGGGGCGGGATGGGAGGAGGAGGGCAAAGGAGGGGAAATTGGGACAACTGTAATAGAAAAACAATAAAGATCATTAAATTATTACTGGATATATTTCAGGTAACCATAGTTAAAAAATAAAAATGCATTCAATGGAATTAAAAATTCTAAACCTACCATTACCCAATTATAACTAAAATGTGGAAAAGATTTCTTTATCAGAAATATTAACATTATTCCTTTTTCTCCTTGAAATGAAATTTCATAATTTTAACTTAAGGAGATGTACTTATGCTTGAAAATCTTGCTTTACTCACCCTCTCATATTTCTTTTCAAGAAAACTAGATACACAAACAAACTTTTAAAAATTTTACTGTGCTACTAGCCAAGAGTTTAAAATTTTCTTTTGGAGTGAAACAACTTTAAAGGTATTTGCACTCAATTGGTAAATGTAACAATATGTTATATAGTTACTTTATATAATATAATCATACATAGTTATAAAACTAACAAACAGGGTATCGGTTGCATCCTCAGGGAGCACATGTGGGGACTAGGATAGAATTGTAAAAGGTTTATTGAGGTGAGGGCAGGGGATGGATAATTCCTGTAAGAAGAGCAAAAGGGAGGAAGGGGGATTGGATGTGAGAGCCCTAGACCACTATGTATATCTGACAAAGTCTTGCCAACGCGTCGGAAACTGCAAGCAAAAATCGACCATCAGAGAAATCGTGACCTAATCGGCAAAGCCAAGCTCCATCACTACTCAACTTCTTAATCATTCTCTGAGGACCATCCAGGAAAAGCATGGCCTTGCTGGGGAGCTGAGTCCTCAGATACCGAATGGGCGAACAGCTGGTGGCTGCCCAGCCAACCGGAAGTTCCTTCTTGACAAGAGATCCAAGGAGCACTTTCCCACCACTGCCACAGACACACAAACTGTTATTCAAAATACATTCTTTTTTTTAAAGATTTTATTTCTTTATTTTTAGAGAGGGGAAGGGAGGGAGAAGGAGAGAGAAACATCAATGTGTGGTTGCCTCTCATGTGGTCCCCACTGGGGACCTGGCCTGCAACCCAGGCATGTGCCCTGACTGGGAATCGAACCTGCGATGCTTTGGTTCGCAGCCCGCACTCAATCCACTGAGCTATGCCAACCAGGGCTCAAAATACATTCTTAATGACATAGATGGTTCTTTGTATCAAAGTGTATGTACCAGGGTAGGTAAATATTATTTTATTAGAGTGATTCAGGGTTCAGCATTAATTATATTTTGTATGCTTGTGAGCCTTAAGAAACCCTGTTCACAAAAACAGGCATATTTTTACTTCCTTACAAATATATACTATCAGATAATTTTTATCATAGAGTATTATTTGTAATAATCTACCTGCTCAAAACTCAGTTAAGCCCTCTTTTAATTTTAGTGTAATTAACAAATAAGAAAAATCTGCATGCAATTTTATACCCAGATTATTTGTCAAATTTGCATTCTCAGAGCCTAAGAAATATTCTTAAAAAAGTTTCACCAAGATTTATCAAATGACAATTAATTATGCCTGTTACTTTTTTAAATCTGGAGATCCCATATGGAACCTATATAATCAGAAAGGATTATAAAACTTTAAATTATTTTATTTTATATATATATATTGCTAGCACAATAACTTTTGATTCAGTATTTTTATTTTAACATGCATTCTAAACATACAGGGTCCAGCACAAATAACAGCCCTTTTTATTACAAAATCATATACATGTGATATGTAACATAATAATATCACACTCAAGCACACTGTATGATATTTTAGGTGAAATGTTAAAATTAAAAGTATAACTTATTATGCCTGTATTATTGCCCTCCCAGCTACATTCAAGCTAGCCTTACTTTTGCTGGACCCTGTATTTTTATAAAAATTTTGAATTATGGATTTTGTTCATTCTGTTTATAAACATATCCCTCAGAGAATCTAACTGGAAAAACCAAGACTTCATTTTCTAACCAGGTGTCCAACTGAGACATTTTTTCCTTTAATGTTTACTTCATCTTTCATGTCAAAAAACACTGTTAATGCTTGTTCCTGTGACATCCATCTTACTCTGAATTTAAATTATATGATAAATAAATATAAGGCAGAAACTCTTGCCATAAATGTATTCTTTTGATGAGCCATCACTGCTCCCCTCCATTTCTTACAGAACTCTCTGCTTCCCAGCCTCCCAGGACATGGCTTCAGGAGTGGTTCTTGCTTTGACAATAATAGCGAGAGAAAGAGGTGTGGGAGTTAAATAAAAATTCCAGTACTTGTGCCAGATCAATTTGAGAACAAATCTCATTTCAGAATATATCACTGTTAGGCAACACGTTGTTTCTAAACACCGCATTCTGTCAACAGAATAATGTGGGAAACATAAATGCATGTATTCCAACAGGGTGTTTTAATTAAAGGAGGCTTCTTGTTACTCTGTCTTCAGAGTCTGACGTCCTTCAGGATGGTTTCCCATGGGTTTGTATATATGGGGTGAGGCATGCACCAAGATTCAGGGTGGTTGTGAGATGGACCCTTTGTCAAGTGTTCGAGGACGACTGTGAAGACAAAATAGGAAAAGAGAAATTGATGCCTAAGCTGCAGGCCTATTCTTAGGTCAATTTAAGAAATAATATGTATGAAAATTCTACATCTGGGTATTGATTTCCGCAGAACTATTCATGCCACTGAAGATCTTTGTGTACTCACTGGGATACACATACTCCGAAGGGCAGCCACTGGTCCCAAAGAAAGGGTGAATTAATATTCTGGAGCACTGGTTCTCAACTCACAGTGAATTTAACCCCCTCCCAAGATACACTTGGCAATAACAAGAGATGTTTTGGTTGTTGCAAGCCATGGTCCCTGCTAAACATCCTGCAACGTAAGGACAACGATCATAAGACAGAGTCATCCAGTTCAAACTGTCAGTGGTGCCAAGACAGAGCCTCACTCCGCAATGTGAGTTCCAAAGGCCAGCCTCATCAACACCACATTTAAGTGTGCTGGAAAATGCCAAGTCCGAAGTCCCAGATGATTCCTATTCATGCTGAAGTTTGAGAGATGCAATATGATTTCCAGTGGTGCTGATGGGCCGTTTTTTAACCATTCCAGATGTAGAATGGGGAACTGTTTTATACACTTCTAAAAGTTTTATTCTCATTCTGTCAAATGTGTAGGAAATGTCATGAAAATATTTTTGGATTAACTAAATACAAGATAAACATTGTTCTTATGCATCTTTAAACAATGGCAATGAATTAGATATAAAATAAAGCCTTTGTAAAAAAGACAGTATTACATTTTAAATCAAGACATCTATTATAACAGAAAAATAGTAACTTGTTGTTGTCTTTTTATTTCCCAAGTTGAATTTAAAATTTTTAAGCTACTCAAAAAGACAAAATACATCTGCTCACACATCTGCCTCACACCCAGTGTATGTGTAAGCTTCGCTCCTATCCCCATTTTGTTGAGTGATTTGCTTTCTCACAATTCAACACAAGTCCTCAAGCCATAATACTCATTTTCCTTTGTTTCTCAATTTAACATTGTTTCAATGAAGACCAATAAATAGGGATAAATCATGTAGCAATTATTAAAATAAAATGTTGCACATATCATAGAATAAATGCTATAGTTAAATTCATAACACTAACTCATTTTCACCTTCTTTCAATCTAGTCCCTGGTGATAAATGTCATTAACTATTTCAGGCTGATAAAATGGCAATTGAAAACTTAAAATTCCTGTACTTTTCCAGAAACTTCTAATATTCTCAAGGGGTCTTTACTACTAAGAAAATCCAGTGTAACAGAGAATATTACATTTGAGTGAAAACTACAGTTTTTTTGAAAAGTTGAGTCTGTTCATATTATGAAACTTTTCTTTCTCATTAGTTTAGGTACCAGCATTTAAGCTTAATTTCTTGAATAGAATTCCACTGGGATACAGTAAATGTTTAACCCATTTATAAATCTTCTGACAAAAATAATCTACAGTGTGGAGACTTTTAAACAATCTTTATTATTTACCTTCCTATTCTTACTCAAGACCCTTTTTGCTGTAATAGTTACCTGCTTGTTCTGACTTGGTCCCTCCTCCTGCCAACCTTTTGTGTACCTTTGTGTAACCTTCGACATGCCGTTACACTTCTCAGCACGCACCGTGCTCTTCCCTCCTGACGCAGGATGGCCTCTGTCCTGCAGGCTCCCCTCCGGCTGCCGAAGCTCTCCGTAGTGTGGATACAATGTCTGCACCCAGCTTCTTTCACACTGGCTGTCCCCACCCTTGTCTGGAGCATGCCATCTTCTTTTCTGCCCCTCACGTACTATCGATTTTGCATCTATTACCTCGATTGTTATTTGTTTTTCCTAATCTAGGATACACTGACTTCTACCATCTGGGCTCCAAATCATAGTCATAAGCAAAAGGCTAGTGCACAGCCCATATTCTTCCCTTAAGCCTGTGTGAAGGATTGGGCTCTGGTTCATAATAATGTCCACCTTTTTAAACCTTCTCCAGGAGTCAATGCATGATAGGAAAAAAGTCTTTTATTATTTCTTCTTTCTAGTCGATATGGCGCAGCTGTGGTTAAAAACATAGGCTTTCATTTATACCTTGTGTGGAATATTGTTTTATCTGTCATTCACTAGCTTAGTATAGTACTTAAGCTATTTAACTTTTATGTGCCCCAGTTTCTTCATTTGTGCTTAGACCTAACTGTTAGGCTCATCGTGAGTAATTTCTTATTCTATGGAATGTACTCGTCAGGGTGGTAAGCAACTAATTCAGATTAGATATGTCATCATCCCCATGTTATTATCATCATTGTCATCATCTACCTAATAAAACAGAAGTTCATTCAATACAGAGGTCAACTTTTATACTTGACCTAGCATGCTAAGTACATAATTATTGCTGAGCATAATGTAGTGTCCATAAATAGTCATTTATAATTCATTTTATTCTTAGTTGCCTCTGGCTTTTCTACTGCAGAGGCTGTGTTGAAATTGTTCTACTCTTATTGTCTTATAACAGGTCATGCTATTTTTTTACTGTAAATTCCCCCGATGTTTATTTTTCCCCAAAGAAAACTAATGTTCTTATCAGAAGTCTATCGTAAGCTGGATATTTGGCATGTGTTCTCATGAGATCAGGTCTTCTGCAGACAGACATGAGTAGTGAGTTTTATTGTAACCCCCATAAAATGGAACTTGCTTGCAACAAGCTTCAGAGCACTGTAAAGCTTCATTCTGGGCATATTTTATTTTACTTTCTGCATGTGTCTGTTTTCATGTCCATGTCTCCATGTGTTTTAAGTCCATTTTGTGGAAGGTTATACATTCACCTTTAATAATTTACCACACTTCCTCTTCCCTCCATCCCCGCCTCTTAATAATTCCTGGTATTTTGTTAATGACAGTTCACTTGTAGCCCCGGCTGGTGTAGCTCAGTGGATTGAACTCAGGCTTGTGAACCAAGGGTCGCTAGTTCAAATCCCAGCCAGGGCACATGCCTCGGTTTCAGGCCAGGACCCCAGTAGGGCGCATGTGAGAGGCAATCACACATTGATATTTCCCTTCTTCTCCTTCTCCCTCCCTTCCCCCCTCTCTCTCTAAAAAAAGAAAAACAACAGTTCACTTGTAAAATGAATAAAAATCCTACCAAAAATGGCAGTTCTGGTGAGCTAGGGGTAAGGATTAGAGAGGTAGCTTCTGGCAGAGTGTTCTGTTTCTAGGTAATCCTGCATTTATAAAATAGGCACATGTGTGCACACACATACTAACACTTATTCTTCAGAAGAATGGGTCTACTTATGAATTTCACAGGCCCACAAGGTTAGGCCCTAGGATATATTAATAGGAATATGGAGATTAACAGTCCTATTATCTTCTGTGTTGATGACATCCATGTGGACAACTATATACACTCATTGCAAAAATAGCTATTGGGGATCTATATATGAAAGCAATGTATTTTGTGCTGTAGGAGATACAAAAGTGATTAAAACACAGATTCTCCTGGTACACATTTACATTATCCACACTGTTCATTATTTGAATCATAGCTACAATTTTGACCACTACATTTAGAGGATGTTATAAACCATATTATTTTAATCAGGATGGTGAAAGAAAAAGACATTTATAAAAGATTGATTATATGAAAATCTTAACCAAAGAGAGAAGACAGAACAACATGAGAGTTATTTTCACATCCTATTAATTGTACCTGGAAGCTATAGTCTCTGGTTGCGTGATTTTACAGATGTTTCATCACATAGGCCTGCATGCTTCCATCACGGCCATCGGTGGGTAGCTCATCCCATGAAGTGAGGCTCAACCTCTCACTCTCTCATTGTTTCTAACTCCTCACAAATCCAACTTGCTGTGCAATCTCCTGAGTGAGAACCCACCTGCACCTGTTACCCTTTTAGTTTCAAGTTCCACTACAACTTTTTTTCACTATTTCTGTATTTTTAGTTCAAATTCCTTAGAGAGAATTCAGTTGGGTCCATCTTATCTGAGCCAGAATATGCCACCTGTCTATGAACTTATTACTTTTAAGATCTATTGTGATCAGAACCTAGAAGGGGTCACTTAGATCCTTTGAAGAAGATATTTGCATTTATGAATAAATGCCCCATAACAAAGTTCTTGTTCCTTAAGAAATGTGTGAGATTTCCTTGGGACTTCTTTAGAGAACAAACAAAAAATATCTTCACTATTGCTTAAGAAACATTCTTTAACATTATCTGCAAAACTTTCATAATAACCCAATGCCATACCACTTAGAAGACAAGTCAAATACATATATTTTAATAAATAAAAATTGTGTGCCCCAGATTAACTTCAGAACCTTCTTAAACAAAAAAAAATTGTTTTTCTAATTTTCTACTCACAACACTTCTGACATCAAACGTATGGACTTTCCACATGAAACAATCCTCCAATTTCCTGCAAACACTTACTGGGCACCCAGAATTTAATTCAAGTCTGGCACTATCTACCCAGATGCAGTACAGACCCTTTAGGATCAGGCTTTAGTCCCATAAAACTGCCTCCCATCTCACACAACAATTGCAAGTAGCAGATCCCAAGTTACTCACACTCCTGATGAATTTACCTACAGATTAGAGGTTCCCATGACCCTCTCCTTAGGTTTGATAATATGCTATAATTACTCAGAGAACCCCTGTAAACACTTTACTTACTATTCCCAATTTATTTTACAGGATGTTATAAAGGATACAAATGAACAACCAGATAATGAGGTGCATAGGATGAGGTCTGGAAGCATGTGAGGACAACAACTTCTGTCTCCACAGAGTTTAGGGTTTACCAGCCTATCAACATGTGACATGCTCATCAACCTGGAAGCTCCCTGAATTTACTTTTTTAGTGTTTTCATGAAAGTTTCATTACACATGCATGATTGATTAAATTATTGACAATTGGTGATTAACTAAATCCCCATCTCTTCTCCCATCTCCAGCAGTTAGGAGGTTGGGGACTGGAACTGAAATTTTCAACCCTTTAATTGCATCTTTAGTTCCTATGGTAACCAGCCTCCATCTTGAAGCTATCTAGGGACAGCTCAAGTGTCACTTATTAGCATCAATTTAGATATGGCTGGAAAGGGACTTAATATAAATAACATAGAAAGCTCCCTTCACTTCTATTACTCAAGGAATTACAAGGGATTTTGGTGTTATGGGCCAGGAAATGGAGACAAAGACTAAATATATAGATTTCTTAATGTTTCACAATATCACACTTCTGTTATAAGCAGATTCTGCTGTGAAATACAATAACTAGAGCCAGTGATTTACAGACCAGACATTTCTCATTTCATGGTGGTCCACAGAAAATTGTCCCTTGGGGGGCTTATACACAGGAGAATCCCCAAAAGGGCTGTGAACTGACAAGAACTGTGCTTACCTTACCTACTGAAACAAAGGAAATGCATTTAGTGGACACGGAGAAGAAACAATAGCTTTAACGAAGTAAGCATGCAATTCTAGACAGTTCAGCATCAGCAGTGAGTCAGATGATACAAGTCATTCAGAGCTCAATAAAGCACTATTTAAGGGGGGGTTGATGATATAATTTTACCTTGCTTTTACGGAAATTTTACTTTTTGCATGTTTAATTCGTTATCTAGAAGGAAATCATCACTATGTGCCAGATAAGTAGTAACCAGTAATATGTTATGATGACTTACACTCTTTCTAATCCCTAGAACCACCTTGATGTGTTGGACTTATTTTCATTTTATCGAGACAGGAATGCAAACTTCATAATTCACTCCCCCACGGCATGGATTCAACAATATTTAGGCCCTGATATAACTCCAAATTTAGGCTATTTCACTACATCATGCTGTCTCCTCTTTACATGGATTTAGAAGAAAAAATAAATAAAACCTCTTTGGCCAATTGACACTAGTTATATGAGAGATAACAAACTATAGACTTGGATTGATAACACAACTTGCCCCCTACCTTTCAATTCCAGTTACAACTAAGAAAAATATCTTTTAGCTCTCATACTGTCCTCAGGTAGTACCAGCCTAAAAGAGTATGCCTCACATGCGTGTGCTGAGTAAAACATCCGATTGCAAATGTGCTCTACACAAGGACCGTGAAGAAAATTATTTGGTGGAAAATGCCCTAAATGAATTCAGAAACTTCAATATGAATGGAAGATGCGTGCAAGGAAATAAGTGAAAAATATGCTCAAAAGGCTTTTTAAAGACTGATTAGCTTTTCCATTTGTGTACTATATAAGGTTTTACTAGAATGTTCAAAATTAAACCACATTAAAATAATCAAAGCCTTTTAGAAAGGACTCCATAATAATGATTGGGACTTGAAGATACAGCTGGTTTTGGTTAAGTACTGGCTCTTGAAAATTATTTGAAGTAAAATGAAAAGTAAGAAAAAAACATTTCCTTTTTATTGTGTATATTTTAGGACATTAATATAGAGTGTAATCAAATGGGAAATATGGCCCACAGTTAAATTGATGTAGTTTTTAAATTCAGTGTCCCTTACATATTAACAATTTGGCAAACCTGTGGGTATCAGCCAGATATCACCCAATTTTGCTCTCCATACACCAGACTTCTCCCTTATTTTTGCTACTAGCTACTAAGGCAACCAGTTACATATAGTGTTTTTCTCCCCTATACCTACTTACCCTTTCATTCAATCAGAGGATTTTGTTTATGAATTTGAACTCATCATATCAAGAAAATTAGACACATTACACAAGGAATAGCCTGATTTTGAAGCCATGCCCTGCATTGAATTGGCACATAACTCTTCTCCCTGAACAATGTACTATAAGATAAGCCAGAGTAAAGATGGTGGCAGGTTACAATGGATATACTGTATAACATACCAAGAATTCTAGTTTCACTTTAAATATACAGTTAATTCCATATACCCAATGACATTGTATTGTAGACATGGCATATTTTAGAAAGTATTTCAAAACAGTAGGGACCCAAGACAGTTACAGCATTCATAATGATGGTGATGATGATGATGATTAACATTAAAATAGCAATACTTTAAGTTGCATTTTGCAAGTGGTCTCAGATTCTGGGGGACAAGAAGGATTGAAGAAATAAATTATTGTATCAGTTCTATTTCCTGTTTTTGGACTGACTGCATAGAAAATCTACAATCTTCCTAAATGCATTTTTGTTTCTCTTCTTTCTTTTCTCCCTTTTCTTTTTCTTTCTTTCTCTTTCTCTTTCCCTCTCTTTCTTTCCCTCTCTTTCTCTCTCTCTCTCTCTCTCTCTCTCTCTCTCTCTCT
>CM052538.1:182136769-182300226 GCA_028533065.1 Trachops cirrhosus | reverse complement strand
CTTTCCTTTCCTTTCCTTTCCTTTCCATTTCTCTCTCTCTGTTTCCTTCTTCTTTTTTCTTTCTTTTCTTTCCTTCTCTTTCTTCAGTATTTGAATTGTTCCACTCCTTTCACCTTTATTTGGAAGCCCACAATCAGTAATCTGAGATGCCTGTCCAAACCTATTCATTCAGTCTTCTTTTCTGGATAGCCTTTCCAGTATTCCTAATTTCTTAGTGGAAATATTCTCTTGTTCATTTTCCCTTGCTCATTTTAGCCTTCTCTCTGTCCAGCAACTCTTTTCCCTTTTCCCATCACTTCTACAGTGGGAGGCTGTGACTCATGAACTTTCACCCACTAGTTAGGCCATGTCTTTTTTTTCCGGGGAAGTGAAATTATTGACTAGCTGGTCAAATGTGTTGAGTGAAACACTCAACAGTCACTTCTTTCTTTTCCTTGAAATTGAGACTTTGTGGAAAGTTTGCTGAAAACAGAGCCTGCTTTATATACTCATAAATATCTGTCTATCTATCTATCTATCTATCTATCTATCTGCATATATAAATAAAACATTCTGTTCTTTATACTTTTGAAAATCATGTGACAAGTTATAGATACATAATATATTTGTCCATTACAAGAGAAACAATAACAATTTTTACATATTTACTCCCAAAGACAGGAATCCCTATTCAGAACAACATCAAAATACATGTCCTAACTTAAAGAAAGTTGGCATAACCTCAGCTTAGTTCTCTACTTATAATTTCTTTCCTGACTAGAAATGCATATTCACTCACTATGCTCAGGCATGCTAAATTTATGTGGAAGCTGGAATTCCTATCTCTTCTTTAGAATTGCAGGCAGACAACCGTCTAATCTCTCAGCATTTCAGTTTATGCTATAAAATTTGCTTAATTTTTGGGTAATGTGTACTATATGACTGCTTCCTCCTCCCTCCCTGGCTCACCCTTCAGTCTTTAAGGGTTATGTCCAAGCTTCTCTTTAAATATTTGATATATGTGGAATGTTGTCCTACTTGTAGAAACATTACTTATGTCTTTAAAAAATCCCACAAAAATGCATTCTTGGCTAACAAATTGTTAAATGCCTTCATAAAAAGTAGAAAATTAAGTTGCTTCTTGAAATATTTCTGAATATCTGGCCATCACAGTGCACAGAGACAAAATAAGCTGACCAAACTCTTCATTTCATCTGAAGGATTGTCATCAGAAAGGGCAGTTTCTTTTCTAAAAAAAAAACCCTCTACAAACACATACCCACCTCTCATATTTTTGGTGTTTTCTTGTGCTTTTAGAGTTATGGAAAACCAAGAAGGGGATGTAAATAGAAGTAAGTAGAGAGACAAAGAGTAATATATAGAATCGTGTTATTAAAACGATTTTGTCACTTTGAATCTTAAACAAAAAAAAGACATTTTATTTTTAGGAGAATAGATTAATATGTAAAATATAAAGAAAATCTCTTAACGGCAGTAAGAAGCTAGAGGCTTCCTTTTACTTGTTTGCTTTAAAATTATTTAAAGTACAAATTCACACCTAAAATAAAATCATAAATTCTCTATCACTAACACCATAAAACAGGCATGTTAATTACATTTTATACTTCTAATTCCACAAGACACTAATTCTCTCTACTTTGGAGGCATTCCAAGACCACAAGAATTTGAATGCCATGGAACACCTGCACACCAGACAAAATGGAAGGAAAAAATTCCAAAAGTCAGAATTTATTTGATTTGGCTTTTTCAGCATATATATATATGTGTGTGTGTGTGTGTGTGTGTGTGTGTGTGTGTATACAAACATATATTCAGTATATAAATATATATATTTATATTGATTTGGCTTTTTCAACATATATATACATATATTATATATACACATATATATGCTGTTAGTTTATGTCCTTAAATGGCATCATTTTAATATATAGAGGTATTAAAACATATAAGCCTATACATTTTAATTACGAAAGATCAAAATTAAGCTAATATTAAGTGCCATTGACTATAGAATAAATCATAGCATTATGTGTGTACAGTGGAGTCTCTCTTTAGGTAGTTGTTTGTGATAATATCATTTAACTCATTCATTGTGGAAAAGCAGAATATGGTTTAAAGGCCACAGATGCAAGGCTAAGAGCAGGGAAAAGAACTGGAGCTAAATCTTACTGCACGCAGGTGTGTGCATGTGTGGCAACCCATGGAAAATGGGAGAGGAGAAGAGAGGACATTTTTTTCTTTTTTTTTTTTTAATTTTATTTATTTATCTTTAGAGGCGAAGGGAAGGAGAGAGGGAGAGAAATATCAATGTGTGGTTGCTTTTCATGCGTCCCCTGCTGGGAACTGGCCTGCAACCCAGGCATGTGCCCTGACTGGGAATCGAACCTCAATCCTTTGGTTGCAGGCCCGCCCTCAATCCACTGAGCTATACCAGCCAGGGCGAGGACATTTTTTTCTTATAAGAACCATTTTCTTGAGTCTGTTTTGTCCCTATTTTACCTACCAAAGTCTTGGTGAAACATAATTTCAATTTGGCTGATTGAACAAACAAGGGCCTGAAAAAGATGGGAGATCCCGACTATAAATAGGAAACCACCAATAGCCAATTAAATAAAAGTGATCCACAGGACCTCAGAAAAATATAATAATGATGAAATCATTTGTAAAGTTCTAAACAGCTTGTTACTAACTTTAATCCATGTTTGCCAGATTGTTCCTCTGTAAAATGGGGATAATAAAACTAGGGCCAATAAATGGGAAAGCACCTAACTCAGTGTCTGCTATGCAGTAAATACACAATAACTGATTGCTGTAAATACTATAATAATTAGACTTAGTGGCACTAGTAGTAATAATGATACACTATAAAATACATGGATTTCTATCTCATTTGTTTTTCCACAGAAACCTTTGAGATACATGTTTTCCATTTGGTATTGCAGGCAGTTAAGTGACTTTGATAAAATTAATAAATTAATAAAGTATCAATTATATGTCTATATTTTATTTATGTAAAATAAATAAAATGTAGATCTCCTGACTGCACAGCTTATCTCCTTCCCCGTCCTCCTCTCCAGCTGTGATCAGAAGGACCATTGAGTATATGATCCTGAATCCCTTAGACTCAAATATGTAAAATCATTTTGTTTTGAAATTGAAGCAAAATTAGATTATAAATAGTTAATCTTTTGCATTAACCTTAGATTTATCCTATAAGCAGGTAATGTATCTGGGTAAGGATAGTTAGTATACACAGGTAAAGACAATATTCAAAATAAAAACATTCTCATGTTTTCCAAGCTTTACAGAAATGTCACTTTTTTTTACAAAGGGAATTTATAACAATACCAGAAAACAAATTTTAGTTTAGGAAAAAACCTATTAGGATTTGAATGGAATATGATTAGATGACAGGTTCAAGGAATGTTATTTTCAAAGTTTATTTTATATTTATATGCATATGAAGCTGATGAGGACCACGACTCGTGGGGTCCGCCACATTGTGGATGAGGCATGAGAAATTCACATGGACTACCGAGTCCTGTGGAGGAAAAGGGACGGCATGGCTTTTCTCTCAAGGGGAGCAAAAGCCGTGGCCTTGCCGTGACTGGCCTTTATTGGGTTTCTTGGCACATTACATGATAGTCCTCATTTACTATGCACAGATTCGCTTTAGGTGGTTACCTTTTATAGAAAACAAAGGAGACTACACTGCTAATCACATCACTGAAGAAGGATATTTGCAAATGCAAAGGGAAAAGTTGTTGAACCGGTTACACTTGTCCTTGGAAGGTTTAGCATGGATTTTAGGAAGTTACTTTGCTGTAAATGTCCTCAATTCAGGGTGAAGGAGTTTTAGCAAAAGCAAGTTTCAAAGCGGCCTAGGTACATTGCAGTCCTGATTCTCCATGGGAGAACCTACCCGTGGGCGTGGGTCCTGTGCATCTCTGAGTGGGAGCTGGACCTGAGCCACGCAGAATGGTCTCCTACATGAAACTATATTAGCATGTATTATATGAGCATCATATGAGTTACAAAATAATTATATGAATTATATATAAAATTTCTTGAAAGGCCTACATTGCTTCCTTTTGAACATTCTCGATGGGAGTAAAACTTGGTTCCAGAATATCGATTCCACCCTTAAAGGTTAGTATGTTTACTGTTAATATGTATCGTTATTGATACACACATAAAGACACAAATGCACACAAAACATACATACTCACACATGTATACATACATACACATATATGCACACAAATACATAGCCTTGTTCTGCATATGGTTGTGTGTGTATCTGTTAATGTATAGATATAATTTTGCTTAAAAGGCCATTGTTATGTAGCTAACAAATTGGGTTTTGAAACACGGGACTCACCCTTCCTCTCAGCTCTGGCCCTAAGCTAAGACACCCTATACAAAGCACTTCATTTTCCTCTTTCTTACTGAAAATTCCTAGTTTTTTTCTTTCTTTTCTATTGTCTCGTGTCATAGAGAACCTTCAAAGAACATTTTTTTCTGAATTTTAATCTAAATCTTAACGAGCTGTAGTTGTGTTTATAATTAGCTAAGATTTTTATCTGTGTTAGAGAAATAAAAGCCTGGACAGATACCCAGCTGTCTTTCTACATCAAATGTTTCGATGGTATGACATTTTGATGAGTTCAAATGTAAATGAATCAAAATAACACCTTGCATTCCTTAAAATTTAAATAGGTTTGCATACTGGGAAAGTTATGTTTTAGTGTGCTATCCTTAAAATATTGGAGCCCTGGTCGGTGTGGCTCAGTGGATTGAGTGATGGCATGTGAACCAAAGGGTCGCCAGTTCGATTCCCAGTCAGGGCACATGCCTAGGCTGCGGGCCAGGTCCCCAGTGGGGCGCATGTGAGAGGCAACCACACATTGATGCTTCTGTCCCTCTCTTTCTCCCTTACTTGCTCTCTGTAAAAAATAAATAAAATATTTTTAAAATACTGGATAAAATAATGACATCTGTTGAATATCAATTGGAGCAGTGTGTCTTCAGGGCTGTATGTGTACAGACAGACCTGCATTCACATGCATATATTATAATAAAAGAACAAAATAGACTTTTTATCAAAAGTATTTGAAACTCCATGACAAAGGAATATTTGATCCTTCAAAGTAGTCACCATGGGTGGTTCTAAACTTATTCCAATCAGTTTGTCATTGTTCAAAACAGTTCATGATTTTTTTTTTAGAATTGCTTACAGCATTTTCTTTTGAATATTCTCTGTGGTGGTAAGACTTTGTTACAGAAAATCAATTTCATCTCTAAAGGTTAGTCCAAATACTATTTGAATTGGCGTGAAGTTTGGCACAATGCCTGTCTGTGGAGGCCTCACTGAAGAACTAATTTCTGGCAGCAACCACAGCAGAAATGCCTCATTATAAAGCTTTTCACTTATAAGTGGCATAGATCCCAAGTGTCATGTTCCGATAAGCCCCATTTGGCACATTTGTAAAAAATTCAATACACTTTTTGCTTTACATCTGAAATGGGAATGCAGCGGAATGTGAGAAATATGTTATCTTTTCAGTTTGGAAGGCAAACTCATCCATCACCCATTAGATAAATGATACATTTGCTTTAGACCTGTCAATAAAATGATCGGTTAATATGAGCAGGTCCTCTCTTGTAAGAACACAACTGGATAATACTTTTCTTTTACCCTAATAAGAACTCAGAATTTTCTCTCTAATTGTCTAATGAAAATATCTTCATTGCAAGAAAACACTGATTGATAATCATAAATAATAGAAAAAGTATATATCTGAACATCTAAATGTGCCTTGATTTGGCACAGAAATGCTAAAACCATTGAAATTCCCAAAGTGATGCATTGGGAACATTTTTTTTTCTAGTATTTGGTCTCCAACTACAGTTTCTGATACAGAACTCCTAAATCTCTTGGAATTTAGGAGCCCACCTGGATAGCTTCAAGACAGGGTCTAGTCACCCAAAAGAGCAAGCCATGGTTTGAAGCTTGGAAATTTCAGCCCCATCCCCCACCCTCCAGTAGGAGGAGAGTGGCTGGAAGTTGAGCGAGTATCAATCCTGCCCATGTAATGAAGCCTCCATAAAAATCCCAAGAGTATGAGATTTGGAAAGTTTCTGGGTTGGTGAACGTACCCACATGCTGGGAGATTGGTACACCCAACTTCTCAGTGACAGAAATTCCTGTTGGAGACTCTTCTTGATGTTGTCCTATGTATCCCTTCACCTGATTTGTTCATCTGTATCCTTTGTCATATCTTTTATTAAATAATAAACCAGTACATGTAAGTCAATATTTCACTGAGTTCTGTGAGATATTCTGGCACAATATTGAACCTGATAAGGAGGTCATGAGAACCCCAATTTATAGTCAGTTGTTTAGAAGTTCTGGGGACTATGTGGCTCTTGTAATCGGCATCGTAAGGGGCAGACCCCTGGGGATAGAACCCTTGATGTGCGGGTTCTGATGCTAGCTCCAGCTCGGTGGTATCAGCACTTCACTGAATTGTAGGACACCTGCTGGTGTCAGATGCCTGGCCTGTGTGGGAATAAACCCACGTGCACTGGTGTGAGAGTGCAGAAAACACGAGAATCTTTACTAGACAATAACTCTGAATAAATGCTATTACATTTAAAAGTATTCTCCTGAATTATTTCACATGTAAGATATTTCTTCTCTCAGCTTTTTAAAAAATTAAATATCTCAATTTCTGCTCCAATTCAGATTTCCTTGGAATTCTGTCCTTATATTAATGGTGGAAGCATTATTCCAATCAACTAGCAGAAAAAACTAATCAATCATGTGTGACTTTGACCTTCTGGTCCTGAAGTGTAGTTAGTCCCTAATTGTGCTTGAGTCATCCTGATAGTGGCTGGCAAATCTATCCTTTCCTCCTGATCCACATTGTCTGGTAAGAACTGGCCATTAGCTTTGGCCCAAATTATTAACATCGCCACCCTAACATGGACTCCAGTACCAAAGTGTTTGTATCCTTCACCTAAGACAACATTTGGGCAGCTATATCTTTTTTATTTTAATAACTTGATCTTATCACTTAACTTCCATTCCCTCTAGAATCTCCTCCATTGTGCCCTTAAGTGTAAGATAAAATCTCCCTGGTGTAGGAGAACATCCATGTCTTCACCACCTCTTTCACATTTACTTACCATTTTTTAGTTTCCAATATTCTGTATGCCATGTTAAGCTGTTCTTAGATATACTTATTCCCACAATTTTTTTGTTTCAAATTCTAGAGGGCTGTGTTTAGTGTGTTTATGTGATTTAATTACTTACCTAGATTCAATAAAAATATTTTAAAATGAACAAATTAGATAGAGAAACAATTTCTACTTAACTTGCATATTAAAAATAAAATATCTGACAAATAATATAGACCCACATAGTATTTATTGATATAATGATAATTAGGGTATAATAAGGCTATGGTTTTAATACATCAGTGAAAATTATATAAATAACCTGGATCTTATATAAAGACCATTTTATTTTACTGTAGATTATTTAAATTACTGTAGCTAAATAGGTATTTGGGTCCTGCCCCTCCTTCATTTATCTTTTCTGCCTTCCTTGTGCAATTACTAAGAGACAGTAGGGGTCACTCGTATGACAATTGGCTTCTAATTGATTATCTGTTGTACTCAACATTGTATAAACTGCTACCTAATATTGGAACTGCATAAACTTCTTGAATGTATACATTTAGCCTTAAGTCTCACAGCCGCAGATTCTATATAGGATGACATTTTCAGATTTTCAGTGCTGTAGAATTGAATGAAGTCCCATTCAAATGGGAAACAAAAATAACTAGGAATGTGAAATTTTGTAAATATATATGAGTTTTATTGAAAATAAATTTGTGGAGCATCACCAGAAGAAAACAGGTATTTTTGATTTGCAATTAGGTACCTTCCATACTGTCCTTGGTTTCGCCTCATGGTCTTGTAACAGTAATTCTAAATAACATTCTCTGGCCCCCAAGAGAATATATTTTAATTTTTTTCTTTCTTGTTATAAAAGAATATCATCGATAATAGAACTTCTGTACCCAGGAGAAAATCAAGTTTCAGACACATGCATGTAGAGTCAATAGCATTAATTTGGGGAACATGGTCGCAACATCGCAAAAAAGAAACATTTATTCAAGTAATAAAATATGGACAAGGAAACTGATCAAAGTAAACATAGAAAAATCACATAACTTACACAAGGAAGATCATATCAATATGGTCATAGGAGACTAATATTTACAAAATTGTTTCTTGGACCCTAACTCCATAAATTTGTACTTATGTGACTATATAGGTACATAGTGGGACTCTGAAATGACATAAATTTTAATATTCTAACATGTCTTTCACACTTAAAATATGCTTACCCGTAAGTGGAACTTTAGTTTATTCTTAAGCACCAGATAAAAACAATATGAATAACTACATTTTAAGATTGCTTTTGGATTTCAAAGACAGAATGGAGAAGGGAGAGGCGATATTTCTTCATTTATTTATTGTGCACAATACATCGTTCCTTTCAGTTTCTTTGCTAATAAACGTTTGCTGGCTGTTTGATGCAGTAGACCCCTGTGAGTGGGTTCGGGTGGTTGTGACTCATCCTTCCCCGTGGACTTCATTCCTCTACCTCGCTGGAAAAGGCGCAGGAAGCGGGGCCTGCACAAATGCGTTAATTTATTCAGACACGGGTGTGGGGAATGAGAGGCCGGGCTCTGCAGCTCCAAAAGAGGTTTTGGAAAATAGGGGAAATGCACGTATTACTAGCTAATCTTCAACATGGAGCTTGTCTCTAAACAATATCTTGTCCTGGGTAAATACTGGAAAAACTATTCAGATATCATCGATTAGTGTAATTGGACTACTAACGACTGCAGTGAAAGCTTGGCATTTTGCACAGTGCAAGCAAAGTGAAGTATATCATGGGGACCAGGACTGTGGAATATGTTCCGGGACTGACTGTTAAAGCAATGAGTGAGAAAGGGGTTAAGATATGCCATTTGTTGCATAAAGGTACTTCTTATGGAGAGTGAACTCTGAAACGACAAAAACAAGGAGATCTTTCCACGTGACAAACCAGCTTTAAAGCAGACAGAGGATAAAATATCCATTCTAAAGAATTAAAAATAACTATCTTTAAAACACAAATTAATAAAAAAGTTAATGTTAAATGAAAAAATAACTAATGCCATTTATGAAAAAAATGGAAAATAGAGTACCTTACTTATTCATTTAGTAGTTTGAAATATTAAAGGCACCAAATAGTAAGTAAAATATTTCGACAATGTTAAAAAACTATTTTAAAGTGATAAAATAGCATCACTACCATTATTTTAATACTGTGCCTCTGTTACTGATACTCACATGTATCTTAAAGGGTCACTTCAGGCCACTTATTGTGACATAAATCTATACCTTTGAGTATAAAAACAGTATTTTACCTGTCAGTACTACATCTGTTTTTTTTCCTCCTGGGAGCTCTCAATTTCAGAGTTAAAAACTCAAAAATGAACCAGAACAAATGTGTGTGCTTAGTTTTTCTACCTTAGTGATTCTCGAACTCTTGCTTCCGGAAAAGCAATGCCAGCATCACCTAGGAACTCACTGGAAATGCCGATGTCCAGCACCACCTGAGACCTACTGACTCAGAAATCCTGAGGACAGAGTCCAGGAGCAAGCCCTCCAGGCAACTAGACACCTGCAGAGGAGAGAGGACCACTCCTCAGGTCAGCACAACCCCCGGGCTGTTACTGCCAAAGAGAAAACGGCTGCTTCAAATTCAAGGTCTTGGACGGCTGGCTGACACCTCTCTATGAATGTTCTACTCCACCAAGCACTCCTTTCCTTTCTCAATATACCTGTCCCGATCTTATCTGTGCTGAGTTGTATTGCTTCAGTGCTAATTCTAAATATTTATACCTACATGAGTGGGGACACCAAAAAACAGAATTATCTTCTGGAAGGCAGGCCCCTTGTAGCACAGGCTTCTCCTGCTAGGCGAGTGGTCTAGGAACCCATCTGTATCAGTGTACCAGCTGGTGGTGGTGTGAGGGGCTGCATTCTATTGACTTCAGTGAAGTTTTCTGAAGACTCTATCAACACGTTTCCCCATCCATAATGGGTGATTTATGAACTCACTTGCCCACACTGCACCGAGTGTTCAGTAGTTTTTGACAAAAAATGGCATGGCCCCCATGTCCCACCCTCCCTGTTCACCAGATCTCACCCTGAATCACTTTCATTTGTTTGTTTCCCCAGATGAAAAAATTCCTCAAAGGGAAATGTTTTGCTGATGTGGAAGAGGTGAAACAAAAAGTGGCAGAAGGACTAAAAGGCATCAAAATCAATGAGTTCAAAAACTATTTTGAGCAGTGGAAAAAATGTTGCTGCATGTATTGCATCAAATGGAGAATACTTTGAACATGATGGAAATTTAAATACGTAAGAATAAATACACAATTTTTATAAATAAATTTCAGGTGTTTTGGGTCCCCTTCTTATACTTGTATGAAGCCCTTCTGAAAATTATTTAAATTTAAATCTGAGTACCATAAAGATAAACAGTAGTTTAACCCTAAGGACTATTCCTTGATGGTGAACTTTAAAACATTATAACATATTTCATATTGTTCTCTAGTTATATTTTGGTCAAATGTGTACAATCTGTTCATTCATGCATACTACTTATGTGAGTTCATGATAGTTATATGAGAAATTTTCTCAAATTGAATAATTCAGTAATATATTACTACATGAAGAATAAATGTAGTATACGTTCTTAGGAATGCTTAAACCAACAATTACATAGGGGATGGAGGGGCACTACAGTTATAATAAAGTAGACATAAATATATAGTGGCAGAAAAGTCAAGATAATCCTGAATTTTTGTGGTAGAAATTCTTTCTAGAAATATCAAGACAGGTTGTGGCTTAGAGGTGTCCAACCTGAAGCGTGCAGGGCATATATGGTCCAGAATGGCTATGAATGAGGCCCCGCAAAAATTGTAAATTTATTTAAACCACTATGAAATTTTTGTGATTACACATAACAATGTATTTAATGTGTGGCCCAAGACAACTCTTCTTCCGGTGTGGTGCAGAAACACCAGAAGTTTGGACATCCCTGCTTGGAATTTTCTTCCCCTCCTGTACGTAATTGAATGGAAATTGAATTTTGACGGTAAAAACTCTTTCTAGAAATATCAGGATGGTTTGTGGCTTTAGAATCTTCTTCCCACTGCATGCAATGTGTATATGTGTAATTTTAATTCTTTAGCAAATGTTTCATTACAAAAAAGGAAAGGTTACTATGAACATAAATTGTGATCAGACAATAGGGAACGATTTAAAGCCCCACAGAATAAAATGTTATTATGAAAGTCCTCATGGAGGTAGACTGGATAATCGCCGAGGCCACCTTGAATTCAGAGCACAGAGTTTCATTCCACAGGGGCAGTGACTGTGTTGAATGCTATCAGGGGCTTCAGACAAACGGTGCTGTAAAGAATTAAGTACTTAGAAGAGGGGAGTCGATAGTAAAATTTCAGTGAAATATCTCTTTCTGTAAAGTAAATGAAGATCGATATTCTGTGCTTTGTTACCATGGATGAAATACTTTCGAGAAATCTCAGAAGACTCCTACGAAGAAAGCTAGGGAAATGCACTTCGATGATTCTTTTTCCATTAAAATTTATTCTGTAAAGTGTAGCATATCAAAGCAGAGACACTAAAGTATTTTTTGAAACAAAGAGCAAAGTGAAGAAAGAAAAAAAGCAAAGTTATTGCCAAGATCCTCTCCGCCTTGGACCAGATGGTTCACTTTTTGTAAGTGCAATGTTGGCAATACTGTGTCAAACGCTTTGGTTGTAACCCTTGACAAGAGTAGCTTGATGATAAGGCACGGTTTCTCTGAAAAGCAACAGGTGCACAGAGCTTCAGCTGGTGACTCTCTTCCTTTTAAACAGTTCTGATTTAATCTGAAAGCTAGCTGCTGCTAAGCAGGCATAGGAGTCGCATTCAGTGAATGAGCTACTAGTTTTATTTGGAATGAACTGTGTGTGAGCGATTAGGGAGGGCCATAGTATAATATCACACACTCTTTTTCTTTAAAAAAAATGAGACTTATTAGAGCTTTAGGATAAAAGCTATAATGAATATTGAAGGAGAGGTTCAGGAACCAACTACCCAGAAGGCATTTAGTTAAAGGCATTGTGTTGGTTTCTGGTGTAACGACTTGCTACACATGCAAGCTTAAAAACACAAATTTGTTATCACACAGTTATGGTGGGTAGAAGTTGACTGCAGGTCTCATCAGGTTAAAATCAAGATGCCAGCAGATCTTTTTTCCTTTCTGGAGGTTTTTTGGGGGACTTTGTTCCCTTGTCTATTCCAGATTTTTATAGGCTGCCTCATTTCTCGCCTCTTGGTCCTTTCTCCCTCTGTAAAGCCAACAGTATTGCATCTCTGTCCAATCATTCTGAGGTCACATTTCCCTCTGACTTTCATTTTCTGCCTCCATTTCCAGCCAGCCATACTGGAGTAATGGCAATTTCTCAGTATATACAGTGTACTTTACTTTCCCTTTAATGCAGACTAATTATATTCTTCCCTACATATTGTCTTAATAAATAATCTAAAGCCTAAAGACTGTGAGCTATTAAAAGAAATTTTTGTGAAATTTGTGAGGTTTTATCTTTCTAAAACAAATGAAAGCCAATTAAGAAATTTTCAGGAAAAAATAAATCTCAACTGGGACTCTATTCATTTAGAATGTTACTATTAGACGACAGCTGATTAACTTTCACTCGTCAACAAAAACATTTTCTATATGTGTAATCTTAATTCCTTCGCAAATGCTTCATTGTAAAAAACTAAAGGTTACTATAAAACACAAATTGCAATAAGAAAATAGGCAACTAAAGCATCACAAAACGTTATCAATGAAAGTCATTTAAAGCTCTTAGTAACAAATATTCATGATTGGTCTGTAGAGAGATGTTTGTGGGCCAAACACCTATGCTTATTTTATGTTAATGAAAATATATCCTCAGCTGAATAAGTATATTGAAGAAATATAGTTTTTTAAAAAATAATATATTTCATGAATTTATATTGTCATCTTCAATTAGTACAAACATTATTCTGATTTCTTCATATCAGCGGCCCAAGACCTGACCAGTCAGAAGGGAAAGCTGCTGAACACAACCAGCATGTTACGCAGGGGGCACTTGTTTCACTGTGGTTGACTTGAACACGTGGCTGACTTGAACATAGGGGCATTTATTTAAAAAAAGTAGTGTTTCAGAGGGTCACTGGGAGCTAGAGAAGTGGGTTTGGGGATGGGAGAAGCTTAGTGAGCTCCCAAGGAATGAGGAACAACAGCACAGGCTGTCTAGATGCTGACTTCCTGGATACGGCAAAAACAAGCTCTGGGGAGTAGAGCCCCTTTGCCTTCAAGAAGGAAGTGTCTGAGAATGGGCATGGAAGGTGTAGAGGAGGGAGGTACAGCCGCTTCTGCTACCTCTGACTACGAGAGCATGCCAACCAAGCAAAGACAACTTCCCCAAAGGAAATCAAGGTGCACTTTGGAGAGAGATGGGCTGCTGCACAGCAACAGAAATGACACATGTTTATTATTTCTTAGTATAATTGTTCTGGGTGGAAATTAGGTTCTTTCGTGGGCTCAGGGAGGAAGTATTCCAAGGACTCACACCCAGAAGATTGTGGTCTGGCATGGTTTATTTGTGTGGAAATAGAAGCTGCCCTGGGTTTTCAATGCCCCATCTCCCTCTGTTCTGTCGTGGAAAAAGCCCAACCATGTCCTCAGCAAGACCAAGACAAAACACAGTGTCCAGAGTTTTGGCTTCATATTAAAGTCCAGTCCAGTCCAGCATCTGGCTAGCTTAGTGAGTGTTTCCAGCTGCAGTCCATTTCAAGCTCCCTTGTAGAGAGAGCCTGTGTGTGGAGTCCACACAGCCATGGGCCATGAAACTGCTCAGACCACATGGCCATGGGGAGAACAGACACATGCACAGTGCAAGTGTGGGTCATTGGAGGAAACCCAAGGGGTTGCATGCCCTCAGGCAAGAGAGCACACAAACAGGGAGAGTGCATCACCAGGTTGGGGGGTTGGGGGTGGAGAGAGAGAGAGAGAGAGAGAGAGAAAGTAAGAGAGAAAGAGAGAGGTTCTCTGTTCCCCTGGGGTTATAGTAACTTGGGCTTGGGGTGGACAGGGTGCTTTATTAAAAGAAGCAATCAATTTTGCAGGCTTTCCCAGGCTTCGGATGGGTTTACCTTGCAAACAATCCCTTATTTTCCCTGGCTAGACTGACACAAGCACCTCCCCCTGCCCCATTTTGACTTCTATTGTGCGTGTGCCTACCTTCCCCTGCTCCCACCTGGCACTCTGGTTCTGAGGGGCCGAGGGAAGAATGTTAATCCCTGTGGTGGAGCAACACTGTGGTCCCTTGGAATGTGAAGAGCTATAGCTTCCTGGTGAAGCAAACAGGCTTATGTTCTCCATTTGATTAAGCTCGAGGTCTAGTTGCCTTTGCTCTCCTTTCTTTATCGATATCTAATTAAATAGCCATGGTAACATAACGGAACATAAGGATCTAGTGTCGATCCTTAAAACATATTTTCCTACTTTTCCCTGCCTCTCATTGTTGATGGTCTATCTACTGAGGACTGTCGAGATTGTTTTCAGTAGTATTTATCCAGCATTTTGTTTATTTTGATCTATTTTACTGTATTACATATTATCTACTATATTATGTTTATATATCTAAATATATATGAGACAATATATTTCCTACCCACAGGAAGACAAAAAAAAAAGAAAAAACCTAACAATGTAACCAATTTGTAATTAAGCATCATGTAAACTTTGTGCTCATAAATAGCAACAAGTTTAGAGAAGGAGCATAAATGCCAGAAACACTTAAGCTGTATTCTTACTTATGCCAGAACTGTGCAACATGCCCATCTGTAAATAACAAATCAGTTTACCTTTATAACCTCAGGTCCTATTGTCTTTCAATTATAGATATTAATGTCAATAACCCATGGGATTAAAATTATGTACATTAAAACAAGTTTATCACAGTGCCTGGCATTTAATAGGTGCTCGAATATGTGCTGATGTTATTAATATTAATTCTTATTATATTATTATATTAGAAGTAGGTTGGTTGCAGTAGTGAAATTCAACTTCAGCAGAAGTTTCCCAGTGGTTGGCTTTAAAATAGCCCCAAAAACGATTCACTGAGAGCACTGCCGCTTTGATGGTAACTGGTGCTGTGTGAGTCTGCAAACAGGAGACCTAAAGCTCATGATGGTGCGTTGTTTCTCAATGCGGAATATTGCGAATGCTGGGCTCTGGAATCTGGAGTGAAGATCACCTGACCTCCACTTTTCCTCGCAGTCATTGTTACAGCTGCTCCAAACACCTCCGCCACAGCAACCCCAGGAAGACGCGTCCTGATGTTTGCAGTTAAGCTGGAAGAGGCAGCACTACTTCTCAGCCAACAAATTTCATCTCTTATGAGTTACTGCAAAATATATTTAGATTCAATGCTCCAAATTAGGGATTAAAAAAGGAGCTGGTAAAGAATTAGACTGGCGTCTTTTCTTTGTTTCACTCCTACAATGCCACAGATAACTTAGTGGGAGAAATTTTTATTTTGTTGGAAACCAGGAGACATTTCACAGAAGCAATTAAATAAAACTCCCATTTAATTTAGAATGGGAATTTCAAAGAACGATAAAAAATTTCTTCTAAAGATATCATTTTAGAAGCAGGTTTTGTTTCCCCCTTAAGAAAAATTCCTTTATCTTGAAACGTTTTCAAGATGTCATGACCTTCACTGGCCCTTTACCTTTTTCTGGAAAAGATCTACGGGCGTCAGTCCTTGTGTTAGCCCAACTTCTCCGAGGTATTAAGTGTTTCATGAAGCACCTACAGGGTGTGACATGCTTGGGAGTGAGGGTGGAACACCAGACTTAACACAGAATCTGCTTTTCAGATGAATTCTAAAAATAATGGAGTATTTTTCAGAGGTTTTAGGGTTAAGATTTCATGAGGTTTAGAGACATCTTTCAGCTCACAGCAAAATCAATAGTTTGAAAACATTCTAATTGTTATTTAGTTATTTCTGTTTATTAAAATAGAATAGTCACTTTTTCTGTAGTGAATCATGATGATTTAAAAAAAACATTTTGCTGTAGCTAATTACTTGGTAAATATTACTGAGGAAGTTTTAGTGTTTTTAGTGCTATTTTCCTGGAAATTATTCTCAAGGAATTTTCTTATATTGCTTTTACCTTCCAAAAAACACACAGCAAATTGCAAATTAAATTGTATTTCTCTTGGAAATTAACAAAAGCTTTTATAGAAAAACTTGGAAGATTAATTTTTGGTTTCTTTTTTATTCCATATTAACCTTCATGCTATTATTCACCCTTTAACTTGCAAATTGCTTTCTATTTTTTAATGAAAACCATTCAGCAAGCCAAACAAAGACTGACAGAGCCTGTTTCAGATTATAGGTAATACAAAGAATAAAAGAACATGCGGATTTTCATTTCTTATACATCAGAGCTTTGCCACAAAAACTATCTAACTTATGTGTTGTCACTCTGATAGTAACATTTGAGTTCCAAAAGTATAATTTGCCATAGACATATATTCCAAAAATATAATTTCAATACAAGTCTTTGAAAACAGCAGAGTTTCTGCAACAGTCAGAATCCTTTTAAGGACACCTGTCAGCATTTATCAAAGATTTGGTGGGAATATATTAAAGTTTTTCAGACACCTTTGAAATTACATGTCTAAAATACTTTGTACATTATTTTCTCCTGGGATTTTTAACAACCAAAATTTTTACTCATTAATGGCATGTTGAAATCCCAAGGTCTAAAAAGTTATTGTATCCACATAGTGCCACCAAATCAGACTGACAGCTAATTGCCAGCCAAAACCCACCGCTCAGTGTCTGCAGTGACACAAATGAAAAAGCGGCCCAGCATGCGAGTCATCTAACATGGACATACAAGGAGGCAGAAGACTGTGTTGTGTGAATTGACCTCCTCCACAGCATCATGTTGCTGTCACCAGTGCTCCATCTTGTTAAATAAATTTTCTTACTGATCTACCAAGGCGCACCATAATATCGTTTTTATTGTGAAATTTCAATATAAATTAAAACAAAGAAAATGAATAAAAATTGTATTTAATGTGTCCATTGTGATTTTTATTTTTGTTTTTAAAGATTTTATTTATTTACTTTTAGAAGGAGAAGAAGGGAAGGAGAGAACCACTGATGTGGGAGAGAAACATCCGTTGGTTGCCTCATGTAAGCAACCTGACCTGGGTGAACCCACAACCCAGGCACGCGCACTGACCAGGAATCATGCCAGCCACCTTTTGCTTTGCAGGATGACGCCCAACCAACTGAGCCACACTAGTCAGGGCCAGTGTAATGTTTTGAAAATCAAAAGTATCTGTGCTGTAGCATGATATATTAAAGAAACAGTGGAGAGCAGAGTTATATATATATCTACTTCACTCCTCACCAGATGTGTGACCTTGGAAACATCTGCTAATCCACTCTAAATCTCTGGTTTCTCCATACTACACAATACTTAGTGTTGTGGGGGATACCCTGATATAAAGGTTGTAAAGCAGCTAGCAGAGCATACAATAAACACTAAAGAAATGTTACCTGATATCCCTCTAGCCCTACATTATGAGAAGACAAATCTGGGTAACGGTCTGGCTGCCAGCATTTTGCTGGAGGTGCTTCGGCAGTGTGAACAAAACAGCTCCAGATGGACCCTATGTGGACCCAAGAAGCAACCCAATCAGGAAGTAAGATGATAATGTACAGAAATATAATACAATTATACAATACCTCTTTTTTCCCTCATCAAATTCAGAGAAAAGCCGATGAAATGTCCTTCTGCCTTTATATGTGGAATATTATTCCTTTATTATTCCCTTTTATTTTACAGATTAAATTTGGTGTACTTTTGAGATGACTTCATAGAATGAAAATGTGACTAAGCAAGAGGAACAGGGAATAGAAAACTCAACACGATTTGTTTGGTCTCCCTGGCCTTTTCTTTTCTTTTCTTTAAGGTGACTCCTGGTAAGAAGGTGTTCTTTCTGAAGAGGTTTCTATTTAGAAAAGAGTAAGAGACATCCAATGATCAAGTGCTGTTTCATTAATTCATGAATTCCTGTGATAAATATTAAACACCTGTTCTTCACAATGCCCTGTGTGACAGGGTAGAGATACAATGATGGAAAATGTGGATATCCATTCTTCCCTCCTGACATCTACCATGTGAAAAGGCAAATAAAAGGTTTGCAGTAGCAGAAAAAGGATAGGTATGTGGGGACCAGTATGTGGTGTCACAGGAGTACAGAGGGTTCCCCTCACTCAGAGCCTGGAGGGAAATAGGACATTTAAGGGACAGTGATATCTAAGAAGATGCTAGTTTATGGACTTGAGAGGACTTCAAAGACAAGAAACAACTTTGCAAAGGCTTTGCAGAGATATTGAGGAAATTTCAAGAAGTTGTCATGGCCAATTTGTTTTCTATCATGAGATGGAGGAGGGACTAACTTAAAAATTAAACAGAGGTCAACTAATCCAAACTTGTATATGCCATATTAGCAAATGATTCTCAGAGAAATGGCAAGACAGTGAAAGTTTTTCAGGATGCCTATGAAATTAGAACACTTTGCTTTGAAAAAGGAAAATTGTTGGACAAGAGAACCCTGAATTCCTAGAGAGGTTGTTTATTGTTTTTTAAATATATGTTTAGTCTCTATGATATAAATACTTACAGGTTAACAAAGCCAAGCCACCACTAGTGTTGAAGGTTAGTAAAGCCTCTATACCATACAAGTTGGTTAGCATCATACTTTTCCAGAAAAACCAGTAAGTAAATACCAATTTATCTTCATCAACCATCTCTTCACTTGGTTTAACATTCATTAAGCTATGTTATTTCCTAAATTCTTGATCACTAATGTCTCCCTCATTATCTTTCCTAAGTGATCCTTACCATATGAGAGGGTTTCCAAATGGAATGTTTTGTTTTAATAAAAGTCATTTGTTAAGAACTGTAAGAATGCTTTGCTTGGTTGGCTCTACCTCATTGAAAGTCTCAATCTTCTCATTCCTGGTCTCTGATAAAACCTGACAGATTAGAAATCCAAGTCACCTGTATGCAAAAGGTTGTCTGTAGATGAAAAGCATCAGCATCCCTTGAAGTTGCTGAGGGATGCAGACCCCAAATCCCCAGACTTACCAAATCTGACTTCCTAGGATTAGATTGCAGAAGTCAGTCTTTGAGGAGATGATTCTTATACATGCCAAAGTTTAGGAATCAATGGCCTAAAAGAAGCTTTTATAAATAAGTATTGTTTATTTAAAAAAAATCACACTAGAAATTAAAAGTACTGAGACTAGACACCAAAAACACAACTCATAAATAAAAAAACACTCATAAATTGGCCTTATTAAAATAAAAAAAAGTATTTGCTCTGTTAAAGTCTATTTTAGGAAGATGAAAAGACAAGCAACAGCCTGGAAGACAATGACTGACAAAAGACTTATATCTAGAATGCATAAAGAAATCTCAGAAATCCACAATAAAAATTCAACTTAGAAAGTGGTCAAAATACTTGAAAAGATATTTCACTAAGCAGATAAACGTATGACAAACAATTATATGAAAATCTATTTACCCTTATTTTGCATCAAGGAAATTCCAATTAAAATTGCAATGATATATCACTACACACCTTCAGATTGGCAAGAATAATAAAAAGCGACAACAATGAATGCTGGCAAAGATAAGGAGGAACTGGTTCAGCCATACATTCCAATGCAATCTGGCAGTTGCTCATGTAACGAAACATGCAATTACCATAGGACCCCATAATTGTACTCTTGTGCATTTATTCCAGAGAAATGAAAACTATGTTTACACCAAAAGCTGTGCATGCATTTGCATAGCAGCTTTCCTAGTAACAGCCCCCAAATGGAAAGAGTGCTGATGTCCCTCAACAGGTGAATAAACAAAGCGGTACAAACATGCCATGCAGTACTACTGAGAAATATAAACATAGTAACTGTAAAGATGTGTAATAATTTAGATTTCACTTATATATCATTCTTGAAATGACAGCATTTTAGAAGTGGAGAATAGATTAGTGACTGCCATAAGTTAGGGACAGTGGAGGGGTATGTGTCAAAAGGAGGTGGCTGTGGTTACACAAGACAACGAGGAACACTTGTGCTAGAATAGTTCAGTGTCTGGAGGATACATGAACATACAAATGTTAACAACATTTTGTACTACTAAATTGTCTACAAAAATTAGGGGCTATTAATACAGCCAGGCAGTAGGAGCAAATATGGGTCACAGAGATCTCTGCAGACAAACTGAGTACATTTTTCCACTGGAGAAAGACCAATGACCAGCACAGCCTGGGTGGATCCCCTCCAGCTTTTGCCAGATTTCAATTCTGTTTACAGATGTCAGTGCCCGAATGCCATCCAACTTCCTTTCTTCTTCTCTCTCTGCAGGTGCTCAGGAACTCTACCAAGAGCCAGGCCAGGCCTTAATCATAAGACTGATGCAATTAATCATACACAAACAAATAGATAACCTAGAAGAAATGGATGAATTCCTAGAAACATACAACCAACCAAGACTGAATCACAAAGAAATAAAAAAATCTAAACAGACCAGTTATTTAAAGAGATTAAATCATTAAGCAAACACTAACTCTCAACCCAGAAAAGCCCAGGACCAGATAGTTTCATGGTGAATTCAACCAAACATTTAAAGAAGAATTAATGCCCGTCCTCAAACTTCTTCAAAAAAATTGAAGAGTAAGAAAAATTCTTAAACTCATTATATGGGACCAATATTAGCCATATCAAAGCCAGATAAGGACTCTACAAGAAAAGAAAATTATAACATATATCCATGATGAATAGATTCAAAAATTCTCAAAAAATATTACTAAACTGAATTCAATAGCACATATAACATGATTATGTGAGATTTATTTCTGGAGTGTAAAGATGATTCAACATACACAAATCAATGAATGTAATACACCACACTAATCAAATTAAAGCAAAAATTATATAATTATCTCAATAGGTCCAAAAATCATGTGTCAAAATGCAACATTACTTGCTCATAAAAATGTTCAATAGGTTGGGTATAGAAGAAACATAACACAAGAAAGGTCATATATGACAAACACAGCCATCATCATACTCAACAGTGATAGGCTGACAGCTTCTCTTTTAAGATCAGGAAGAAGACAAGGGTGCTCACTCTCACAACTCTTATTCTACATAGTACTAGAATTGCTAACCAGAAAAATTAGGCAAGAATAATAATTCATGTCTTTTCATTTGAAAAGAAAGAGTAAAATTATCTTTGTTGGTAACTGAGATTCTCTTATAAAGTCCTAAAGACTACACAAGCACACTTAGGGATAATCAACAAATTCGGTAAAGTTGTAGGATATAAAGTTAACATATAGAAATCAGTTGCATTTTTACACACTAACAACACAAGTAAAAAAAGAAAGAAAACATTTTCACTCACAATGGCATCAAAAAGAGTAAATACCTAGGAATAAAATTAACCAAGAAGGGGAAACATGTATCTGTACACTGAAAACTACAAGAATTTGATGAAAGAAATGGAAAAAATGACAAACAAATGGAAAGATTTCCCATGTTCAAGGTTTAGAAAAATTTATATTATTAAAATGCCCATACTATCCAAAGACATCTATAGATACAGTGCAATGCCTATCAAAATTTTAATAGCATTTTTCACAGACATAGAAAAACAATCTTAAAATTGACATGGAACCACAAAATATCCCAAATAGACTAGAGAATCTTTAGAAAATTAAAGCTTAAGACATTACACTTCCTGATTCCAAACTATATTACAAAGCTATAATAATCAAAATAGTATGGCACTGGCATAAAAATGCACATAGACAATGAAAAGGAATCAAGAACCCATAAATAAATTCTTACACACATGGTGAACTATTATTTGACAAAGCAGCCAAGAATAACCAATAAGGAAATAATAGCCTCTTCAATAAATAATGTTGGAAAAACTGGGCAACCACATGCCAAAGAATGAAACTACAAACCGATCTTACACCTTTCACAAGAAATTAACTGAAAATTAATTAAAGGCTTATATACAATCCCTAAAAGTGTAAAATTTCTAAAAAAAAATAGGAAAACATCTTGTTAACATTGGTCTTAGCAATTTTTTTTCTAAAGAAGACATACAAATGGCATACTAGCCAAAACCACAATTACATTTCACACTACACTTGTTAGAATGCCTGTCATCAAAAAGTCAAGAGATAAATGTAGGCAAGGATGTAGAGAAAACAGAATCTATGTGCACTGTTATTGGGAATGTAAATTGGTACAGCCGATATGGAAAAAAACATGGACGTTTCTCAAAAAATGAATAATACAGCTAACTTATGACTCAGAAATTTTACTTCTGGGTTTCTACCCACAGGAAGTGAAAATAGAATCTCAAAGAGATATATACATTTTTACGGTCATTACCACATTACTTACAATAGCGAAGGTATGGAAATAAATGTCCATGTCCATGAATGGATGAATGGATAAAAAAGATGTGATGCACACACACAGAGACATGGAATATTATCCAGCATGAAAAAGAAAAGAAATCTGCCATTTTGGCAATTTGGATAGATTTTAAAGGCACTATGCTAAGTAAAATAAGCGAGACAAGAAAAGACAAATACTGTGTGATATCACTTATTTGTGGAATCTCAAAAAGCAGAGCTCATAGAAACCAAGAGTAGCATGGAGGTTATCAGTGGCTGTAGGGTGGGGGAAATGGGGAGACATTGGTCAAGAGTACTGTCAGTTTTCAGGTGAATAAGTTCTGGGGATCTAATGTATGTGCTTGGTATAGCTACTAATAGTATAATATTATAGTATATTATTATGTAGTATTATTATATAGTATAATATGAAGAACATTTATAATATAGTATTATTAGTTACCGTATATTATATAGTATATATAGTATATTACTGTATACTATAGTATTATATAGTATATTATAGTATATTATAGCTAATATTATAGCTAATAATACTGTATTATATAATTGAAAATTCCTAAGTGATTGCATCTTAAATGTTCTCCTCATAAGAATGTAATGGAAATACGTGACATGGTAGAGTTGTTAGTTAATGCTATGGTGGAAATCATTTAGCAATGTGAAAGTGTATCAAATCAACATGCTGAACACATTAAACTTACACATTTCATATGTCCCTTATGTCTCCATAAAACTAGTACAAAAATAAGAAAATCAAAGTGGATTATGCTTGGTTTTCTCCTTTAATGACTCACTCAGAGACACTGAAAAACATAGACACTAGTTCAAGTGATAGAGTAAAATATAGAGAAATACTTTTTGCTTTGTTTTTACATCATACATTCTTATTTTTGAAAACAAATGATTAAAGTGAGAATAGCAATTTTTATTAACTAACAAAACTTTCTAAAGACAATAATATCTAAATGTAGATTGCTCAAAAATTTATCTTGAATTTTGCAAAAACATGTAAGATTGAAGTTTAAGGAAAATGCCTTGCCACTTGCTAGTAGAAATAACTAAGTCATTTGGAACATCTCATAAGTCAATATTTATTCATATTCATTGCAACTTACAGTTCATTTTTTCTTAACTGACCAAAACTAACTCATTATTTCTATTTCCTGGTTAATGTTAAGCATAATTTGAATGTCAGTCATCATTTTGTCTACAAAATGGCTTTGCTTGGTCTGCTATTGCATAAAATGCAAGGGTCACAAAAGTCACGGACACTGAAGCATGACAAAAGGCAGAGGAAGCCTGTTATGCTTCCCCTTAAAATGTATTTTCTGTTGATTCTCAGAAGGTTCACTCTCTGGAAGATGCTTTGTCTCAGAGAATAAACGGATCACATGTTCTCCTTGACATCCTGACTATTTCATCCCTTCTGTGTTGCATGTGGGTTATTAAAGGATGCAAGATTGTGATTGATTTTGTATTTTGTTAACTGGCACGAGTTATCACATGGGTACTCAGCAGACAAAACAGATGATATGTGACTCAACAAATAAATTGAAATGATGCTGTACAAATGCCAAAACATTTCATGATAGCTGGCATGTTGAATTCATCTTGTGACAAACATATTTGCCATGAAAATCTTTCATTAACACTGTGAGATAGGACTTTATGATAGATTTTTTGCAAAAAAAGGTGATATACATACATATATATGTATACACACACGTAAAATTGCTTTAATAATGAAGATTTATGAATGGAAAGAAAAGTTCTTGGCATCTTACACTGTCCTCAATGATACTGAATTCAAAATATATGAAGAATATCAGTCCCACTGAGAGGCTGAGACTCAGTTCTGCTTATTTTTTTTTCCTTAAAAAATTGCTAGGACTATGAGGGCAGTCTTTTAAATTCCCTTCAGTGAAAGAATGAGCTGTAATGAGGGACTAGGACAGCTAAGTCCTCCACAAAGTGACTCCCCGTATCAAAAGACCATTTCAATACTCATGAGGTGATTTCTTATAAGTTACCCATGAGAACTCCAATTTTATCTTTTTGCACAATTGAATCTTTGTCACAGTATATTAAAACCCTTGAGAGAAAACTTTCCATGTTTCCAGGGTTAATATTTAAGAAAAATAAAAGGAAACTGGTGTCAGGAAGCTACTAGAGCAGACTCCTCATATTCACTTGGATCCAGAGCATTGCAGTTAGTGCGTGCTGCTCATGAAATGGGGTGTTCTCTTGGTTCAAGACCAAAGAAAATATGAAGATGAACTAGAGTTTGTCATATTGAAGACAGTGTTTACATTCATCATCTTCATTCTGAATCTAGGCTCGTTTTCTTGGGCTGCTTTCAAAGTTCTCCCTGAACTGGAAAAGAATCTTACCCAACAATTCAAATGTAATTTGCTAGTATGTCCCTTAAAAAACTAAGCATCCGTCAAGCCCACCCCTGTGATTGCAGAAAAGAGCCAACAGTAAACTCATTTCTGAATACTTTACTTAGGTCCAAGTATTCTCCCTGCTTGGGGATGACATGACAATTTCACCGATATTCATTGGCCACTTGACCTCTATTCATTGTAAAGTCATTACAATTTTAGGAGATGAACACCAACACATCAGAGGGAAACTCTAAGGAGCAACTCCGCATTTCAGGAGACAGGCTTAAACAAACCAGGGCATAACATTCTGCTGGTTACAACAAATTTTCAGGACTTGAGCAAGAACAAAAAGAGGTAAGAAAGAGGGTGTTTGTTTGTTTTATTGTTTCTGAGATGGAGGCCCAGAATTTTGCATTTCTTTTGCGTAATCAAAGAAATCACACAATCTTAACTTGGAGCCCAGAGAACTGCAGAAAAAAGAATAACCCTGAAGTTTGCCCTGCCTCTGAACCTCCCATTAAATAAACCCAAAACAGTCTTTCTTCATTTAAAGACTTTCAGTTTTCTATTGATGGTCATTAACATTTATGGAGTTTATGTAAGTAACATACCAGTTGTTGTCTCAGTAGTTTGTATCGATGTTCTAATTAATCCTCTCAACAGCCTTGCGAAAGTATTCTGTTCCATTCTAAAATTTATAAGATCACAGAGAGATTAAGTAAACTGCTCAAGGACCTGCAAGTAGTAGGGAGAACCAGGTTCAATCCCTGGCCACGTTACTCCAGGTGTCTCATTCTGAATCACTGCGTGTACTGTCTTGTTCTAGTATAATGATTTATTTGTGCCATATAAACTCTTATTTTTGAATTATTTTCTATTTATTGTCTTAAAATTATACAATGGATATCTCATATTAAATTGTCCTGGGTTATTTTCACCCTGTACTTATTACCTAAACTGCTTTATTTATTTATTTTTTTTGTTTACATGTATACGTCTATTCCTTTCTTTTTGCCTAGCTCCTTCGGAATGGACTCTGGTTTGCCATGCTCTTATATTCTATAGTGTTGTGTAAACACAAGAAATAATATATGCACAGAAATATCAATACAATCTCAAAACCACGACAACTTTGTCTACTATAAATATAGTCACTACATAGTAGTGTACTTGACCTATAGACTAACGTTAGGCAACCGCCTTTCCCACTGCCTCCCCTTCCCATCCAAAATTGGGAATCGTAAGAAAGGAATTTCTTCAACATTTTTGTCTCATCCCCATTATCATCTAAGTTTAACCACCATAATCATCACTGTCTCTTTTCATACACTCTGTGAAAGATAAATGCTTCTGTCTCTGCTTCCCATCTTCTGTTGCCTGCCATGTCACCTTGGTTCATTGCCTCTTCCCTTTTTTTCCTTAGATGTTTAACTTCTTTCTCTTTACTAACTCCTTTGCTTATAAACAGTGTTCAAATACTATCTTTGGAAAATATAAAAAGCGTGCTATATTCTGCATCAAACCTCCACTTACCATCTTCTTCATAGCTCATCTTATTTTATAGCCAAGTTCCTTAAAAATGTCTTCTTTCTCATTTTCTGTTCTTAATTCTGCTTCCCAGCTCAAGGGAAACTAAGTCTTTGTTGCTAATGTCATCACTGTAGCCTTTTACATGACCAGACTCTCTCCTTCATCAGTTCCCACTAACTGCTTTCTTCTGGAGTTTCTCCCTTCGCTTCCATATTGCTGTCTTTTCATGCTGACTTCCTGTTAACCTGCTTCTAGATATTACTCATGAGATTCTCTTGCTTTAACAATACTTTAAATACTGGTATTTCTTACTCTTGTATCTGAGGATTTCATATATTCCTACTTTTCTCTTTTAAAATTTCTGTTGTTAGTCTGAAATGTCAGTTTCTCATACTCTCTGAAGATGAGAAGCCTTTTGTATGAATTACCTCTTGCCTCATATCTGAAATCCCAACATTAATACTAGAACATCAAGAAAAATAGTCTAATTTTTTATAGGAATGAAATATAGCCTTCCTTATTTATCTTTTAATAAGAGTAATTGTCCTGAGCAATGTGTATTTTCTGGAGTAGATGTCAGAAATGTGCAGAAAGAAATTATAAAACTATGTGGTAAGGATATGAGGAGCATGTCTCATCTGGGAATTTTATTGAGGACTATCACTATCTAAACAAATCATAAATGTTTCCAATATAAATACATCAGGCTAAGATAACTTTTAGGTACTTACTGATAGGCTACATTCATCTAATGCTAAAACAGTTAAAACAAAAGTAAAAATCTCATTGTTTGATGCCAATATTTTAAATGATCTAATACTTGCTTGGCAAAAGGAAAAGGGCTTTAAAATGTTGGGTGGAATTCATGTTCCTTTCTTGTACTGTGATATGTACTTTACCTTTGGACTTGGTCTGTTAAAATGGTTTTACCCACGAAGGAAGAGTTTTTTAAATTACAAAGATAGGAAGGGTGGGAGGAAGTGTGAGAGAAGGAGAAAGGAAGGAAAAAAGGAAGGAGGAAAGGAAAGAAGGAAGGAAGGAAAGGAGAAAGGAAGGAAGGAAATAAAGAAGGGTGGAGGGAGGAAATAAGGATGAAAGAAGGAGAGAAAAGGAAAGACAACTTAAAAATATTGGGATTCATTATGCTGTAATTTTAAATCTCCTTAATGGTTTTAATTTACAGAGCTCAAGACAGATAAAAGAAAGCAGGAGTGAAGAAAACTTGCTGGTTCTTAATGGATTAACATAGGGTCTTGACAAATGCTACTACATTGTTTATGGTACAACAATGGAAGCCCGTGTTACCTTTAAGTTGTGCCTTTCCCCCCTGGCCTATATTGTCCAACCTTGCACTATATTTAATCAACTTTGATGGGCTATACAACAAGGGAGGAATTCCAGATCGTATTTGCCCTCATTCTTTTATTCCCTGGGTAAATACAGTGAAGAGGCTAACACATGAGCCTGAGGAATGGAGAACTTTCAGCCTGATACACTGACCTCTAGAGCAGACTCGTTCCACATGGGAGTGTTCACGTTCATGAAAAGGTTAGCATCATTAATTCCATGATCTCTTGTTTTGACAGCCAAGATGAATCTCTGTGTTTTCTTAAACATTCTATCCTCTTATCTGGATAGATTGCATCTACAGTCATGACAGTGACTCAATTAAGAAAATTTCCTGAAAGAATATATGTACTAATGACCATCAGACATATTTGGAAAATATTTAGGGTATTGATAATAACATAAGTCTTTACAATAGTTTTATGAATGTTTGAAAAAATTATCTCCTAATCTTTTCCTATATTGATACTTACTTTTGAAGTCACTGGGAAATTGCCTTTTATAATCATTGTAAAATATGCAAAATAAAGACCATGGCAGTGAAAAAGAAGCTGTATTGTATTCATGGTACATTTTAAATGAAAAAAAAAATCCTTCTGAAATGATAGCAACCTTGAATCATCATGGTTTTTCCAGCATTCTCCAGATTCAGAGAACCAATAAAATTTTACATTGTTTAACTAACCTACTAACTTGTTAAAGGTATGTTGAACATCACTAATAATTTTCTAAATGACTTCTTAACTCCATATGACTCAAGGAGTCAGGTCCCAAAGATCAAAAATAGATTGTAAAGGAAGATAGATTACCAATACCCTCTTCTCTCTCTCTCTTCCTTAAATCCTTCCCTCCTTCCTTCCTTCCTTCTTGCCATACACTTGTATCTGACCTAGTGACTGAAGTACATAAAAAGAAAAAGTATGTGTCTATAGATTTCTTGGAAAGTCAGACCATGAATAATCAGATTTGAGATAAGAATGTCACAAAAGAGACTTCATGCACTCCTCAATTTAGCACAAGGTCAATCCTTGTGCACGTATTTACCACCACAGGTCAACTCTAATCACACACCAACTTTTTCATTCCGGTCCTCAGATTGTTGACCACGGCTTAGTCAGAGCAAGCCTGGATTTTCTTCCACTTTTGTTGTAGTCACCGTTTATTGGCTATTCAAAGAAAAATTTCCAACCTTCTCTTTTACCACCCACCACAAAAGAGGCTAGAAAGCTTGAGTTACTTTTCCAGGGACTTTTTCTCTTATAATATTTTTTAGCCCAATTCCAGCTTCTGATAAATAGGCAGAACTCTACTGATGATAAGGATTAGGTTCTGTAAGATAATGCTTTCCTAAAAGGAATGGATGAAAGGATTCTCTGCATTTTCCCATTCTCCTTACCTTTAGAATAGGTGACATATCCATAGCTGCCAGATGCCCTTAGCACCATGAGGGGACAAGCAAGTTGAGAAAGACCACCGGTCTTAGGGTGGCCAAGTAGGAAGACAGAAAGTGCCTAGATGTCTGATGGCATGCTTGAATGTTCAAACAAACGCCAAGAAACTTACTCCCAGATTAACTATGTATGCAAAATAATTGCTGTTGTTTTAAGCCAGGATAGTCAGCCTTTCTGATTATCACAGCTCAATGTATGTCCAGGAGATGCAAGGTCATTTCAAATAAATATTTTTAGAATTTTTAAATTATAAACATATTTGACTTTATTAACATACAACCCCACAAATTTGATATGATTTTTAAACAGTTTTATCAAACATATCACATTTTTTAAAAACCTGAAATATTTAAATTCATATAGAAATTGCATGTAAACAAAACATCTTAACTAACTGGCATTATCTCAGAAATCTTGAAGGAGTTCTGTGTTCCATCTTCTTATCATACATATCACTTCCTTTATCAACTCTTTAGCTTTACAATGTGAGTCTATCTACCTTTCCCAGCATTTTCTGTAGTGATAATAAAAGAACATTGCATAATTCATACATTGTACCATTAGAAAAAACATGTGGATTAAAAATACGTGACTCCACTTTGTAATGTGATAAATTATTTTAATTATTTTATATTTTATGGTTTAACATTTGATAGACTCTATAAATACACAGTGTCAGCAACCATGGCCAACCCAACTTTTCTACTTCTGTTCCAAGTCAATGAAGCACAGCCCAATGCAATAAAAACATGAGGGAGTGACATCTGAGTATATAGTGTGTAGTACTTACTATGTGGTTTCATGTAATTTGATCAATCTCTGCTTAAGCTCCATCATCTATATAATATGGAGATAATCTTGCTTATTGTTTTTACAATTACATAAAAATTGTAAAAACAATCCATTGTAGAATTAAGCATATATTATGCACTCAATATATGTCAGTAACTATTTATCCTTCTTCTATATATTCATTTGTTTATACTTTTGTTGTTGTTATGAGATGATTGATATTTATAGTTGACCCTTGAATAATATAATGGGTGTGAAGGGTACCCACCTACTGAAAATCCCCAGTGTTCTACTTACGTGGATTCACAACTACAGAGTTGACCCTTGTACAATGTGGAATTGAACTGTGAGGGGCTTAACTGAAAAATATATACATGTAGAAGTGGACCTCTACAGGTTCAAATCTATGTTGATCAAGGGTCAACTATACTTCCATTGGGTGCTTACTGAGGTAAAATGTATAGCTCAATTTTTATTGGTGGGAGCAAAAAATATACACAGTCCCATTTCTCAATAAGCTGTAGAACACAAAAGGTAAAACAGAAATTGTGAATATTTCCTCATTTTATGAAAATAATGATTAATATATTGAAAATTGACCATGTGTTGGACATGTTAGGACTATGAGTGTATTGTATTTTCCAACTTCTCAAAAACCCTGTACATTACTTACCATTTTGAACATATCTATTTTACAAATAAAGGACCAAAGATTCAGAAGTTTCAAGAACCTACTCAAAGTATTTGGTGTACCTCAGTTTTGAATGAGATCTCAACCACTCTAGAGTCTAATCTTCAATTTTCCTTTATAATCTGCCTGGTGAGAAGTTGATAATATATAACTGATCAAATGCTATAAAATAGAGCAAATTCTTCCTAGCCTTCAGAAATCCTTAAACATTTTTAACTGAAATGACCCATTTTTGTATCCCCTTTACCCTCTAAGTCTTTAGAGGGAAACAATTACATCAAATAAAAATCTGATTATGATCTATATGGCATGTGATTTAATTTCTCTTTTAAAGAGCATGTTACAGTATTGAAAACATATCTTATTAATTGACTTGTGCTTACCAAAGCCTGAGGGATAGGGAAAGGAAAATGTTTGTCAGGAGATAGAAACTTTCAGTTATAAGACAAATATAATTTCTGGAGAACCAATATAGATAGCATAGTATTTCATGATTGGAGTGTGCTAAGACAGTGAGTTTCAAATGTCTTCTCTACACACACACACACAAAAGATAATTATGCGAGGTGATGGATGAGTTAATTAGCTTGATTGTGGTAATCACTTCATAATGTATATCAAAACATCATGTTGTTCCACTTAAATATATACAATTTTTATTTGTGAATTATACCTGAAAAAAGATGGAAAATAAATAAATAAACAGGAAACTGTTACCTGGAAAAAAAGAAAATAAAACATAGCTTCTCAATTCTTGATAAATTTGAAATCCAAAATGTGCCCTCTCATTCAGTGGCTTTTATGCTGCTGTCAGCCTAGAAGACCAGATCCGCAGACCTACTTAAAACAAGCTAAAAAATCCAAAAATCTGAACGGTACTCTGCTGACTTTAAATATTTCATTCCCTACACTCAAGGATTTTCATATGTGACAAACAAAAGTGTTTAAATAAATTGCTTAGTTTCATTTATTCATAACCTTAGGAGATGAATGTAAGTAGACCTAAAGTCTCGCTTAACTTTTAATGCATTTTTTAGAAAAGGCGTGAACTGTGACTAGAATGTTGGAAGTGAGCCTTATAAATCACCTGAACTGCTCCACTATTGGCATGTCTTGGAGTCATTATGTATAATTGGTTAATGGTGTATTTATTCTCACATTATTGGATCAGCTCCAGGGATAATCACTGATGAGTTTCAAAACTCCAGGAGGATTTCTGTGCAGAGGTAAATGAATTAAAAAACAAGATAAAACTAATTACTTTTATTTAAATTCAATTTTGGGGGTAATCGTTCTGTCTTGGGGGTCTTGCAGCAGTTTTCAGAAGTGATAAATTTGCTTTAGTTTGCTAACTTGCATTCCCCTAAAGCTGAAAAATTAAATCATTGGCGATGAGACTCAGAAAGGACATCATTCCAACTGAAGTTCATGGTAGGATTTCCCACCTTAGTTCTTTCTGGTTTCTTCTTTTAGATCCCATATCTTATTTAGTATGGGTTTTAGAAACTTGGTGAATATGGGGAAAAAAGACTTTCAGAAACAAAAATCAAACACACATTACTTGAAGGTGTCAGGGTTTCCAGAAGCTATACAAATACTGCGATAGAATAAGGCTCACAGGCACTTCGTTGAAGGCACCTGCCCTGACCGGACACAGAGCAGTCTGACTTTGTAGGGTTATAGTTTTCATGTACAGCAACTGGATATGGTTAAGTGATAAAAATTCAAGACTTTTTATCTCCGTGCTTGGCTGGATTAGTATTTTCTTCAAATGTGTGATACGATACTGTTAAAGGCTGTTTGCTTTGATATGAAGACACATATACCATTGAAATGTGAATATCCCTGGAATAGATTCATAAATTAAATGTTATGCCTAATGTATGCTCCATGAGATAAATCGGACCTTTCATGACATACAACTTGGGATAGGGGAAGGGGTGCAGTGAGAAATGAATTGCATAAGGCTTTGGTGAGTATATCAATGAAAATTAAAACTCAATAAATGCGGTTTGGACAAGAAGTGAATTCTGCCACAAAAGACATCTGGATCTAGGTGTTGCTAAGTCTGCACAATTACTCTATCATCACCAGAGATCAAGGCAAGGATCCTTCTGTTTTTCTGTTCTAATAGTCCTCTTTTTTTTTTTCCCCCAATTCACTGATTGAATGGTTAGAGGAGAAGAAAGACAATAAGGAACCAGTAACACAAATGATTGACATTATTCAACACTTTGTGTTCAGTAGAAGCAAGGAAAAGCCAAACTACCAGAAATCAGGAAGATCAAAATGAGAGAATAAGGTGTATGCATGGAATCAAAGGAAGATTTTTAGAAATTCAGTCAGCCCTGTGTGCCTAGGGGGGTTAGGTGGAATTTGGCAAAACTCTGACTTTTCTCACTTATCATTCCCCCTTCTTTTTACTCATGCTCTAACTCAACCGAAGAATAAAGAACTTTCTGCTTTTGCAATCTGTGTAAGCCATAACCCAGTATGTATCACTGGCCATTTGAAACATTTATAATTGCACAAAAGCCATATTTCATCATTTGTGTCTAACAGCATGTCATGTGTCCAAGTTATAAATTAAAAGATGTCATAAAAGTTCACTTGTATAAAAGATATAATGTGAGATGTCATTGGATGAGCAATTAATTTAGTGCCCCCTCATTGCTTTTTATATAAAATACTAAACCATGATATTAAAATTTCTCCTGGAGGAACAAAAAAACCTAGTGAATTAGACACATGGTTTGTGACCTGGATTAAAAACCTTTTGTCTGTTTAGCAGTTTGTTATTACAGGTTCACTAATCCAGGTAATGAATTTGTTCTGGGCACCTATTGTGCATGGAATATAAGAGGTTCTCTATGAGTATTTACTGAGTCCCTAAATACATGAATAAATTAAGGAGTATTTCAGCAATTCACTATAAGCTAAAGTTTTAAATTTCATCATTTGTGCTTACGAACTACATAGGATGCTCTGATCCTTTATGTGCACTGTACATAATATAGTTCTGATTCTGTCACAGAACATTACAACAAAACTGCATTTAGCTCTTAAATAACTGCCTTCTTGGAAATCATACCACTGCTGAATAATGAAAATCAGTTGATTGTTCTTCCCTTCTGTCAAAAAGAATTAAAGCTAGTGAAAGGCACTTAAAATGTGTGTACCATATGTGGATGACTTCTATCATGCCCTCTTTAAAAGGTCCAAACATGTGAAAATCAGATATAGTATAAAGGTGCAAGTTCAAGTATGATATAGCTTTCTGAAATCCTATGTAAATTGCTTTTTCCTCTTTACTAATCCAGAAAAGGATAAGAAAATCGGTTTTTGCAAACTTGCCATTCTTTGAATCTTTTCTTTTATCTGATTCATGATTCTACTTGGGGTACGATGAGCCAAGATTACCATAAATAAGCCTTACTGTCAGGGATTTACATTAGATAGTGAAAGTGAAGTGACTCAGAAGTGACTGGGCACATGCTGAGAGACCAAGATCTATATTTTATATCCCAAGATTTATATTGGGATACAAAATGAGATTATTATCTACTGAAATTACCACTGCCATTTAGGTGTGAACTCTGAGTAAAAAAGGACACTTACTAAGAAGGACTCTTGGGGGCTAACTGGGCATAAATTTTTAAAAACAGAGCCTTGCAGCCATTTCTGCACAGACTCTTGTGCAAATTGCACTTCATGGAGAAACCTGTGAGGAACTGCCTGCCCTTGAATTGAACTGCCTGCCTGCCTATACGGTGTTTCTGCCATCTGAGCCAGGCCTTATAAAGGTTTCCTGGAATCCTGTTCCAATGGGTATGATTGAGGCTTTCCTCATTCAATGGGAGCTGCTCACATCCAGCCAGCCAGAGAGGCTCTATTCTGACCAATCAGAACAATGTGTTTGGAACAACCTCTGAGGATTAAGAGTTCTTATTTGCATAAGAATGGACCAACGAGGAATAAAGATGGGGACTTCTGTTCCTGTAAGCCAGCTTCCCTCTGGTTCTAGAGTTCACTGTCCCTTCCTACCGAAGACTGAGGACTCTGTGTCCCTGGCGGAGCTGAAACACCCAAGCTGTCTCCCCAGAGTAGAGTGAAGCAGACCAGCATGGAGCAACTCAGTGCAGTGCAAAGCCCAGAGCAGGGCAGAGCCGTCTAGTGGGAGAGGGGCCTGGCCCCAGAGCTGTTCTACAGCCACGCTGTGTCAGAGTCGAGCCATTTTGCACCGAATCAAGTTTCCTGTTTCATGACATCCCAAATTGGAGATTCTTGGTGACACTGAAATGTCCCTGACACAGGTCAGGGGGATGAGAAGGGGTTGATAAAGAGTAGTATTATAGCACCATGACTATTTTGGCCTACTGATATTCATATTTCTTTAATTTCACTTTGGAAAATATGACTGGAGGAGATAGTAGATGACAGTTCATTCAGATCCTAACTTATTAGAAATATTCTCTTTTTAGTATCAATGAGTATCACCTATAGTCCTGGAAAAATAGATTCCCACTCAAGTCAAATCTGATTCAATAAATCCGGAATAAAACTCAAAGAGCTACAGTTTCAACAACACCCCAGGTAATTTTAATATGGGTAGTTCCTGGACCCCACCTTTGAAAACACTGATTTGAGGCAATGTATTTGTCATGGTTTGAATAAAGGAGCTCATTAGGTTTGTTTTAAAAGAGAAACAATGACTTTTTAAGTAAATCATTCTTCTGAATATTTGCTTAAATTTATAATTATGTTCGTGACTACAAAAACCTCAGAGATATGAAACATCCTTTACCTCATCCCAGGTGACCCAGTAAATTGTATGCAAAGAGGCTGAAATAATAAGTTGCTATAATACAGCATGGGCTCATCAAAAATTCATTCTTTAAAAGTGTTTGTATCAAAGTTTATAAGAAGAATGCACACTTATAATATGATTTCACCCCAGGCAGTATAGAAGCTCTACATACATTTTTTTTATTCCTACTGAATGTTTGAATAAATTTAACGGCTTTTAAAATACCTACAAAACTCATTGGAGTCCAACATTAAGAAAGTTATTAAAATGTAGGGCATCTAAATCCTTTGTTATTTTTGTTCTCTGTACTTTAGGATGTGATAGCAGATCTTCAGTGATTTCATTTATATTTGCTCTCTCCAGAGGTTCAGAACTTATGGAGGAGAGTTTTAGAATGGGGTTCACATCTAAATCCCGAATCTTTCTCATGGTTTACCAGAGAGTGCTTCATCTATAAGGTTGGGAACATACTTCCCATAGGAGGATGTGACAGCCCTTCCCGGACTCCCAGATTTTTCATCTGCTGCCACTCACCCAATTTTCCCTTTTACCTAGACGGCTTCCTTCAGAGCAGTTTACCGGGCTTCCTGGATCCAGCCAACCCTACCCATTTATACTTATAGAACAATTTAATTCCTAGCTTCCAATTTCCATTCTCATATTTACCAGCTGGCAGTCTCTTTCCATGTCTGAAATACATATATACTTTTAAAATTCCTGGCAAAAATGTGGGGACATCTAACCACATTTCAGATACAAACTGATTCCCATCATTGAATATCCTGGGCAAAGTCTTGGGAACAAGGAATCAGATAGGGGTATGAAGGGATGTGGCAAACATCTGGCACACTCTAGCAGCTTGAGATGAGAGGGATGGTGGCATGGCAGTGGTCTATCAAAGTCAGAATCAAGTTCATCCAGGATTGTATCCTGGTTCTTACATAGCCTCGATGGGCTTCGACAAACTATTTTATTTTTCTGGGTCATAGTTACCTTATTTGTTAAAATGCAGTTAATACTTATTTTGATGGGTTACTATAGCAATTAAATTAGTGTTTGCATGTAAAGTAATGATTAAAGTGAAATTTAGCTTAATGTATATTACTTGCAATTCAGGGTTCATCTTTTAATTTTTAATTTGGATTTTGGATAAATTTGCTAACACTATCTTCACTGCATTTTCTGTTAGCTTTATGGTGTTTCCAGTTTTCCACATATATTGAAGAAAAAAAGTAGATATACTTTCAAAATTGATGCATATATATGTATATGCATATATATGCATATATAAGGAATTAAATGAATTAAAATTATAAAAATTATTTTAAGTTTAAGTTAATAAACATATCTATTTTTAAATGTCAATTTAAAAAATAGAATTTGTAACTAGTGATGAAGGATAGATTTGGGTGTTCCAAAATATTTTAAATTGGGCTCAAGATTGAGAAATTACTACATGACGAGCTGCCACTCATGGATTTTTCTTCCTTAATCCTTCATGATTTTTTTCATTCTTGGATTCAGGATGTAGAAATATAGACTATGAGATGGGAGAATATTATCACTATTCATTTCATAGGGGCAAAATCCATGGTGAAGCAACGTATGTATTCATGTTTCAAAATGCCATTCTCTTCATGGAGTTCTATCTCTGATGCTGACAATCACCAAAACACAGTGCGACCTCACCAAATTGGACAAATATAGTCATGTTAGAAACACAGAAGAAAAAGAAATATTCCATTTTGTCTAATCTCTCATTAGAAGCATTCACCAAGCAATTTGTTACTGATAAGGTCCCAGCCTCAGAATAAATAATTTATTTGTGGCTAAAAATGTATTCTTCTGTACTCTGAGTTAAATGTCTCCCTTAGACAGGACAGTTAATTAAATATATTTCTGAGTCAAAAACAAGGTTTTCTGCTTTCTGTTTTTATGTAGACTCTTTGAGAGAGGATGTGCCATGCTGTTAGAGTTTTACCGTGTTCTTGTTTTAAAAAAGTAATGCTTGTGATGTGGGGAAACAGAGTTCAAACTGAAGAACAACAAGATTAAGAAGACCAGTTATTTTATAGATTGTCAGGCTTGTCCACATGCAAGGACCAAAGTCAACTGAAGCACTTCTGTGAGACTACTCTAGCTTCTAGAAACTTTGGCAATCCATAGACTGGTCTCTCTGTCTCTTACACACACACACACACACACACACACACACACACACACACACACCATGCCTTGTGAACCATGTCTGAGAAAATCATTTCAGAAGATGCTGGTCAAAGTTCCAGCCTCCGGGAACGTTCCATATTAGTAGCTATTTTATGGAAGCTTCAGAACACCTGCTGGATATCCTGAGGAGTTTTCTCACATATCCTTGAGAATTATTAAGTGTGAAAAACAATTCTTAAGAAATGTGGAGTGAAATGTTTGTAGTCTCAATTAAAATTAGCAGCCATTGTAGTAATTTACAGATCTCTGAAATGTTTGCTTGTTGAATGCTTTAAATGAAACATATTACCCTAAGTCTTCCACAGTCTACCCTTGAGGAGCTAAAATTGTGTCAAGTTTGGTTCATTTTCCTTGGTTTACTGCAATGCAACACTTACAAGACGATAGAACATAAAACAGCTTGCGTCAAAAGAATAAATTATATCATCAAGACTAGGGCATTTTTTTAAAATTCTATGTTTATATGTGGCCTTGTTAAAGCATAAACTCTGGAACTAGTTACTGCTCCCAGCAGGGAAGATCAATTTGCAATTCACAAATCACTCATATTACATTTTTGTTATAAAAGATGATAATTTGTTGGTTTAAATAAACCTCTAATCTCAAGTATAGATGCTGGTGTATGTGCATATTAATGCTCTCAACCACAGATAGAATATATGGAGTATAAAATATTAAGGTGTGTATAAAATGTTTCTGCATTAGCACTATTTTATGAAAGCAGATTCTATGCTGTAAAGAAAAATTAATGTGTAGATTTTATATTATATTCTACAGAGGGCGCTAAACTAAATACATCATTCTGTCTTTTTTCATGCAAAAATTATCCCGTATTAAATGTTCATCTGTGGTTTATCCTCTGCACCCCCTCTTGTCAGGGTCAGAGATATATTTGTGGGAATAACTTGTCATGACTTTAAAGACGACCTGCCTCAATGTTTTTAATAAGTCAGAGTACAGTTTAGATAGCTCAGGATTGGGAGTAGAAGCTCTATACTCACCTCACCATTCTTTCTCAATGTGTGCCTTAAAAGAGGGTGTGAGATTTAAGTAAAATAATTTATATCAAATGCCTCCAATGACATCCAGAACAGAAGGAGGAGCTATATCTCTTGAGCCTATTTAATTTTATTATTTTTTTATGTAATGTCTGGTGTATGTATTCTCTCAGACAATGGGGATGAGAAAGGAATACCTTTTCCTTCCATTTGTTTTTCTAAAAAGAATGCTCCCTGTCTGTGTATGTGGATACCACAAGCACATGTAGGCACACACACATACTCATGCATGTGACATACTTTGTTAAAAAAAATAAACTCCGGGGTTCTGCTTCCAAATCCAATCACTGATTGGGTAGTATTGCATTGTGTCTCTAACTCTATGATGGTTAATTTTACGTATCAACTTGGCTGGGATAAGAGATGCCCGGAGAGCTGGCAATACATTATGTCTGCATGTGTGTGAGGATGTTTCTGATAAAGATGAGCATTTGAATAGGCTGAGTAAAGAACATAGCCCTCACTAGTTCAGGGCAGGGAAGCATCATCCAATCAAATGAGGGCTCGAATAGAACAATAAAGCTGAGGAAAAGCAATTTTTTTTCTGTTTGAGGTGGGTCATCCATCTTCCCTGTCTTCAGCTATCAATGAACCTGATTCTAAACTAAGGGTGATTTTGCCACCCGGGGTACTTTTGGCAATGTCTAGAAACTTTTTTGATTGCCAGCACTTGGAGAGATTAGGTACTGGGATCTAGCGAGTAGAGTCTAGAGATGTTGGTAAACATCCTACAAGGTACAAAGCAGTCGCTCCACCTCCCCAAGGAAGAAATATTCAGCCTGAAATGTCAGTTGTGCCAAGACTGAGAAACCCCGCTTAACTGAGTGAGGAAGTACTATGGTGTTATCATCTTACAGAGAATGCACCTTATGATGAGCAGGCAGGCAGCGGTGGTGCAGAGGGAGAGTTGGGAGGGAGCTTCTTTTCTATTCCCACTCTCCAGCAGTAGCTACCTTCCCACAAAGGAGAGGATGGTGAAGACAGTCTCAAATCTCTGTGCCCATGGAGTGAACCCCTGCCCTTCTGATGTTCCCCAGTGCTCACTCATCATCTCAGTGTCTCCTCCTTATCCAGCTTTACACAAACATTTCCCTATTGTTGTTTTCTTGAAGCATTAGCGGAGCTACTGGCTGGGTGTTTAAAATTGATGAGGTACCATCAGCCATTTCAGTTTTTATCAAGGGAGCAGGAGTGAGGGGAAGTTGAGTTTTGGCATGTGTTTGGGAGGTGTTTGTTTTGACTGTCTGATGGCTGCATACCAGCCTAAAAGAGTCACAAATGTCACTAGTGTGCGATGGTATAATTTTTCTGCTGCTCCAAAGAGTCTTCTATGTTAATCTCCCTGCATGTCTGGCAACTTTCAAAATAAAAATTAAAGACAATCCCACAGAGCAGTGAAACAAGATTCAAAGTCCCCATTCGTCTTTGTAAAGACTGAGAAAATTGCTGGTATGCGGTTCGCCATTTTCATTATTGAGAACACAGAGTGACTTGGTTTTTACCAGGGCTAATTGATTTTTCACAGCTGGTGCAGGAAAGTTGAAGGATGATATAAAACTTGAAATGTCCCTTTGTCCAAATCTTGAATCTCATGGGTTCTGCAGGGACTTAAAATTCGGGCTGCAATAAAAGATGCTGAAATCTTCTGGAATAACTCTGGGCACCAACTGGAAAAGAGGTATTTGTTCATGTAATTCACGGTGTGAGTAAGTTGTGGCTTGCCATATGGCATCCTTTCAAATTAATTACTTTCTCCTTCACGTTAATTAGTGTTATGTTACATGACACAGACCTGATTTCACCCTAGTACCAAATAATTCCCCCATCAAACATGACATGTTAAAGGATGTTGGTGTCTGCTTCCCCTTTGCCTCACAGATTGAGAGGACACTATCTACTGATGAAAAGTGGTATGCATCATGGACATTTTGTAACTTAATTTCTCTACTTTAGAGGCTAATTGGTTTCTACATGCTTTATTATGACAAGATGTAAAGTCAGTGGGAATTGGAGGCAGACCTTCTGTACAGAAGCAAAAATCAAGGTTATATCCACTGAAATTGGAATGAAAGAGATTTGATCACATGGAATAAAGTCTGTGTCCTAATGGCATGAGCAGACTTAGCAGAGGTAGCACAGTGCAGTGCAAAGCACGGGCATCAGGTCAGATAATTCTGGCTTCCGATCGAAGCTCTCTACTGAGAAGTCAAGGGATGAAGGATAAATTCTATTATAACCTCCTTGTACTGTTCTGAGACATAAAATGCAAGCACAAGGACTAGGGATGTCATAGTCCTTGACACACTCTCTTCTTGCTCTTCTATTTGTTTTATTGGAAGTAAAGTTCAAAGTTAGAATTTTCCTCATAAAAGCTTACTTGATGCTGAGAACTAAACCATGGTACAAATCTCTTAGTATGTTTGGCAGCAGAATTGATCTTAAAATTTGGGATGCAACTAGTGTGTTACTTTATTTAGTGAAGTCTATAAAACACAGAAATTAGTGGTGAGACACATCAATGTTGGAGAAGAATATTATGTGAAGCAGCATCGAGCAAACATTTAACCCAGAGGGAGTGGGGAAGAGGGGGGCACTTATCAGAGCCAGAGTGCCAGGTGCCTTTTCCTCAACATATTTCTACCTCCTATTTGGAAAAAGGAAACATGTTGTCAAGTAGTTTAAAAAGAAAAAAACAAACCATTTTCAATGACACAAGATTATTGCAAATTATTGTCTTCATCAAAAAAGCTTAGTTATGTGATATCTGAGTGACAATGTTCATAAAATATTCTAGACAGTGGATTTGACCTTATATTAAAGCTATTTGAAAAGCACAATTTTTTTGCAGGATAATTCCAAAAAAGATAAACTCATAAGCATACTAGGGGTTGAGAGGTAGTATATAGTTCTACCTAGATATAAACCATATGGGTAATAACACTGAGGGATAACTACAGTGCTCACTGTCTTATCACCTAGTAATAGCAAAAATAGTTATCAAAAAGAGTGATGACTCAAATATTTATTTGAGTTACAATTTAGTGTTGCCTGGGTACTCACAGTAAGCAGTGTAAATGATGAAAGTAAAGGATGATTATTTTTAAATAATCCTTTCTGTGTTTTTTAAAATTTTATTTTAATTGTTGTTCAAGTACAATTTTCTATCTTTTACTCCCATCCCAGCCTACCCACCCAGTCCTCCCCACCTCCCTCCCATTTCCACCTGCCCCTAGATTTTTGTCCATGTGTCCTTTATACTTATTCCTGTAAACCCTTCCCCTTTTCCCCTGAAATTCCCCTGAAATTCCCCCCCTTCTCCCCTCTGAACACTATCAGCCTGTTCTCTATTTCAGTGGCTTTGGTTATATATTCCTTGTTTCTTTGTTTTGCTGATTAGGTTCCTGTTAAAGGTGAGATCATATGGTATTTGTCTTTCACCACCTGGCTTATTTCACTTGGCATAATGCTCTTCAGTTCCATCCATGCTGTCGCAAAGGGTAGGAGCTCCTTCTTTCTTTCTGCTGCATAGAGTTCCATTGTATAGATGTACCATAGTTTTTTGATCCATTCATTAACTGATGGGCACCTAGGTTGCTTCCAACACTTGGCTATTGTAAATTGTGCTGCTATGAACATTGGGGTGCATAGGTTCTTTTGGATTGGTGTTTCAGGGTTCTTAGGATATAATCCTAGCAGTGGAATTGCTGGGTCAAGAGGCAGATCCATTTTTGGTTTTCTGAGGAAATTCCACACTGTTTTCCACAGTGATTGTACCAGTCTGCAATCCCACCAACATAAATAATCCTTTCTTTAAAAAAAGACAACAATCAATAACTGTATGACTAACTTGACATATTGGTAATAGTATGTCAATAGAAAACATCTTTAGTGAAGATCTTCAATGTTTAAAACTTGCTGGGTATGCTGGCATGGAAGGAACTTTACAGCAGTGAGCAGCAGACGCACTTAATGCTAAATGTTATTGCATTTGGATTAAACTTCATTCATGTGCACCTGTGCTTCTTTTGCAGCAAGAGCCCCAAAATACTTCCATACTTTGGTAACCCTTTCAAGTAATTATGATGTCCTCTCATTTTCTTTTGAAATATTTTAAATTTTCAGACAAAATTACATATTAAAGTGATTATATACTATCCCATTGATTGCTTTTTGCAGCAAATTGTCAAGTGAAGGTCTTTAAATTAGTACAGAATGAAAAAAAATTGTAGCAATTACCTTTTTAATCTATCTAATATGATCTTTCAGGTATTTTTGGTATATTATGGTTATTCACTTTCTGTTTCCTTCATTTACAATTAAACTAAAAAGTTATGGATTATTAATATGTTGTTTATGTAAATACTTTTAAAAGTGAACTGCTTCGATATGTCAGTCAAAACACCAATTTGACAGTTCTAACTACAAACTCAAAGCTTCTTCACAGTTCCATTTCAGTTCCATTTGCCTTTAAAAAACAAGAGAATTCACCAAAAGTAGTGATAAACAAGTGCTGATAACCCAGACTAGACACATTCAACTTATATAATTCGAATCTAAAATCTAGATAGGCAACATTTGAATTACAACATCAATATAATATATATCACTATAAATATTTGTTGAGTTACATAGAAATCTATCCTGAGGTGCTACTAACTGCTCCTATTCCATTATGGAAATATATTCTGATATACTTATTTGCTTTCATAATTTAACCTACTTCTTTCTCCAGAGTTGATGGGCTTTAAGTAGAAAGTATTTGAAGATAATTTCATATCCTTGACTCTTTTTTTTTTCATTAAAGAAATGCCTAGCCCCGGTGTTAACACAGAACAAATTCCTGTGCTGTAAACGTCCTCTGAGTCTGGCATACATGTGTGCTCTTTGGCTCCTTATCCTTTGAGAGCGGGGAACAAAATGTATTTGAACACAAGCAGGATAGCAACCTACCTACCGACTGGTTAAGACTTCATCTTGAATTTCAGCTCAAATCTTTCCTTTTGATAATGGGCTCTTTTGGATGCTTTTGTAAATGTTCAATGCATGAGTCAAATATCTCTTGAAAAATCACAAACTCGGCTTTTTGCAAGTTTTTGTGTCAACTCCTTACCGAAAATCCAGATTTTCATTTACAATATTTGCCAACAAACTTTGATAACAAAAGAACAAGCTAATTAATTTATACCTTATCTCCTGTTTGGGCTCTCACAATTTTGCCACTTGCAATACAATTTACAATGGACGTTTTCATTCTAGACTCACTCGATTCAGCTGTAGACACCGGATTTAGATTTGAAGAGGCTGTCACATGCAGAATCACATTTGTTTATTTATTTCAATTTTATCTTCCCTCTCTTGACTTTTTTTTGACCTGAACAGAGTTGGAAGAGATATTAACTTAAGAGTGGAAGAGGACACAATGGTTTCCCCACTGATATTTACACTCTATCTTTTTCTGGTAATTTATTCATTTATTCAAGATACATGTGTTGAATACTTACCGTGTTCTATGTAGTTTGGATACATCAGTGAACAATATGAAATTTCTTGCCTTCATGGAACTCACTTTCTAACGGGTTATGACAGAAAAAAATTATCAAATATCCTGTGTAAGTATATCAAATACTTTGTTGTATGGTGGCCATATTGTGGGGAAAGGAGACAATGAGACAAACTACAAGAGATCGTGAGTGCTGGGCAAATGAAGGATGAACAGTTAACAGTATTAAACAAGATGGTCTGAGCAGAAATTAAAATAACATAGCGGAATGGGGAAATTTGCTAAGCAAATATCTGGCAGAAATGGAAAAGAGTGGCAAGTGCCAAATCCCCAAAACTAAATCTGCCTTTAACTCTAATTAAATTCCATTGATTTACTCCATAAATATTCACTGTTCACTAAGAGATGGTAATTATGAGAAACCCTGTACAAAGAGAAGATAAAATATTTAATTCTAGATTGATCGGAAAGTAAAGTAATGTGGTGAAGGCAGTGTGGTATTGAGGTGTAATAACTAAACTGGTAGTGATACGAACAAAGGTAATAGTTTTTACTAACTTCTAATTTTTACATGGCCTAAGTCCTCTGAACCTCAATGTCAGTAAAATAAAGAGTTGCAGGAAACTATGTTCATAATATCACTGTTCACAGCTATATCTACCAGTCATTAAGATAATTCTTGGTATCTAGTAGGCCTTAATAAATATATGTGAAATGAAGTCTTATATTATTGGTAATATAAGAGCCTTCATAATCTGCCCCCAACTCCAGTCTTATTTATTCTGTCAAATATCCTGGACCCCCCAATAATTATTTATGATTGCCCTCATGGTGTACCCTTAGGCAGCTTTAACTTTTACTTCCTTTTTCTCTTCTGTGATGTAAGATGATGTTAATAATATCACCTACCTCAAAGAGTTCTTGTAAAATTTAAAAAGTACACTACATTTAAGGTACTTAAAATTTTCCTGGCACATAAGTAATGCTACATAAGCTTTGATTGTTACTACTCTTTGTTTTTCTTTGTCCAATAACTTTTAAGTACTGGACAGGGGCATTCCTGTCTCTTCCGTTAGGTTCCTATTTACAATATGAGGGCACATTTTAGAACAGAATTTGGATCATCTTCAACTATGTCATCAATATAGGAACTTACAAATAGAAGAGATTCACCTGCCCTGGCTGGTGTGACTCAGTGGTTGAGTGTTGGCCTGCAAACCAAAGTGCCTCTGGTTCGATTCCCAGTTAGGGTACCTGCTTGGGTTTTGGGCCAGGTCCCCATCAGGGAGCGTGTGATAGGCAACCAAGCATTGATGTGTCTCTCTGTCTCTTTCTCCCTCTCTTCACCTCTCTCTAAAAATACATAAATAAAGTCTTTAAAAAAGTAGAAAAGATTCAATACAGAAATAAGGATTGTGGTTTACATGTGTACATCAACCAAAACATCTACTGAAATATCAGTTCACTAGAGCCTGTTGTATAATAAAGTCTTCTTTATGCATTCATTCATCCAACAAAGGTACAGGAAAATAGGAGTTACCAAGACCATGATCAATGTAAAGAATGATGATGCTGAAACAAAGGAGTCATATGCAATCCCTCTTATTATATTCAAAAGAAATTATTTCCAAAGTGCTGTATCTATTGGTAGGACTGTCTTAGTGGTGTTACTTGATAGTATTGTTAGTGTGTATTGTCTTATTCCACTCAAAGCTTATTGAAAATGTCTTAACCCACTCTCTCACTATGATTCATCTGGCTAATATACAGTCAGTCCTGGTGAAGAAAGCACAAGAACTTGAGTGGGAAAAGCATTGAGTATCTGAAATGCAGGGGTTCAGGAGGCCACATTGCACCATGGTGACAGAGCTACGAGGGAAGGAGCATGAATACTCTTACAATCTTACTGCCATGTTAGTGCTTGTAAAAAATGGCTCAACTGTAGAACTCTGAGGGCAGAACAATTTTTTTCACAAAAGAAAGGGCTATATTTGGAAAGAATTTTTTCTTATTCCTACATAGCAAGACTCCAACAATCATAAAACCTAATACTTAGTGAAAAGCATTGGGTTTGTGGCTGTAATCAATCAATCAACACATGATTGAAAACTCACTGCATGTTCAGATTTATAGATGCTCAATGGGAGAGAAAAATAACGAATTTATTTCTCCCTCATTTATTGATGCCACATTTCCTTTTAAAATGTAAAATAAGGCATCTTATGAGCACAATAGTTTTAAATAGATGAAGAAATGAGAATAAAAATAAAATGAAATTAAAACAATAGGTACGAATTATAAAATTGCATGCTGTGTTGTTCTGGACAGATGCTAATGATGGACTATTAATTTTATTTTCTACCAGTCAGAAAAAAAGACCAAATGACTAGAGAAAAGAAGACTTAGAAATGGCATGGTAGCTGCACTTTTTAAGACAAAACTTAAAGAAAACTCATGAGGACAAGTGTTTTATTCATGGTTTTAGTCTCTGTACCAAACACCACATTTATTGAGCGCAAGCAGTCACTCCATAAATACATACTGAATTAGCAAGGAGTTCATTTTTTAATTTGGAACATTTGACATTAAACTGTCTGTATCACACCCTTAAAGAAATAACTGATAGGGAATGTGAAATAGCACAAAATCCGACTGTTTAGAAAACGCCCTGGCACACTGTCCGCATTGTTGCTTCCTTCAGAAAATGTATGTGCACTTAAATGAGACAAGAGCAATAAGGTAGCAATTATTGAATTTTTGGAACCTAATATTTGTTATTTTTAACACTTTAAAAATATCCAACTTCAAAGGCCAATCATAGGGTCTTAACCTCTCATAGAGCCAGTATTTTAAAGTAAGTAAAAATTTGTTTCTAATAAACCCCGCTTCTCCATTTCTTCTAAAACATATCACAATCAATTTAAAGTTCCATGAATGCTAATGAAGAGTCAAGGATAAATCCAATTAAATTTTGTGCCAACGTAGCATTCTAATAATTGCCTTCAAATGGAAAAAAAAATAATTCCCTCTTTCCCTCTCTGGTGAACCAAATTGCCGTGCAGCCCCCTGTCTTTAAACACTCAGAACCAGGACAACTGAATTTTCTGGGGCTTACCCTTCCACTCTCTTTTTATCCTGGAAATCACTGGATAAGTACATCCCGCTGGCTTAATAATTCATATTAAAACTCAGAATAGCCATCCAGAAATGTCCCAGATCACACTACTGCAATGTAGGAGAGGTTAGAAAAACTCAACGTCCAAATCCCTTGCCAGTGGACCTCTGATAAGGGGCCTTTCATTCTAAGTAGGGTTAGCTGGGCATTGCTGTGTTATTTAAAACTTTCTCACGTGGATGACTATAGGAATGCCGCCACCTGGACTGCATTATCAAGGTTAACATAAAAAGCATACACACAGGGAGAGAGGCCTTTTGCCTCACCTCTTTTCTTGCTTTCCCTGACCAAACAGCTGGGAATTTTGGTCTTCAGAAAAAAAAAAATTCTGATCAAGACCTATTCACTAAAATTGATAAAATGCTCCATTACCTTAGGATCAAAGAAAAGTCAAGAAAAAATTACACCTAAGGGAATGTAGAGAGCCCACTGAAACCCATCAACAGGCAGGCAAGTGACAGACCAGGAAGCAATTGTAGAGCCATCAACCTAACTGCCTGTGAAATCTACCCTGGACCCAAGCTCTGCCACCCGGAGAACATCATCTCTAGATGAGAGCACCTGGGACCTGTCAGTCATCCAAGCCCAGAAAATTAAGAGTTATATTATAATTGTCTCCATTTCATAGCCTTAGTTGTCAATGAACTGGAAAAGCACTAGGCTCAAAAACAATTTGCTTTTTAAAGGAATTCAGGAAATAAAAAATGATGTGATTTTTTATGGTTGTTAAGATAGAAATGCAGAACAAATTGTATTGGAAATTACTAACAATAATATATTTTATTTTAATGGTTATTTCTAAAATGCTAGCCAAATTATGACATTCAATATTGCTAGATAACTATACCAGAGGGATATTTTCTATACACACAATTAGTTTTTTACCAATGTTTCTCTGATTTAACAACACATTTTCTTTAAATCACAAATCAAAAATTCAATAACTTTTGAATGAATCCTAAAGAAGTTACATGACTTACTGAAAAAACTCAAGTCCATTAAAAAGTGGAACTGTTCATTTATTTTTTGTTTTGTTGTTTCTCCACTAGAATTTGTTATTTTTTTAAATGCCCTTTTTCTAAAGGTCTTTATTCTAATGGTGATATAATGTGAAACCCAGTGACTTATCCTCAACAGAGCACAACTTATTATTATAACAAAAGTTTCACAGAGTCTGCTTTTGCTAAAAATGAAAGCCATCTCCAGAACACTTAGAGGTCTACACACCCATCATCGAGGATATGACAGCCAGTTCACAGCCAGGGGTTTGAAGTCGCCCTTTATAGCTGCGGTGACTGTTGGGACCATCTGTGCATGTATCTGATTAGTGATGAATCATATCTTAAATGCCATAGCACTTCATATTTTAGAAATACTTTCATATATGCTGTACCACTGGATTCTCATAACTGCGGCAGATAATTATGCTGCTATTTTCTTCATATATGGTGCTTTCTTTATTTGAACTCTGTAGCTCGTGCAAATTAGACACATTGACTTTTCTGGAGCACAGTCACACTCCTAGTTAGTCGTCAACCTGGGGCTTGTGTTGGGCAGGGATTTGGTGGCCCTGAGACTCAGTTTTTTCTACTCTATCAAGCAGACCTTACCAAGAAAAGAAGATATACTGCTGTTTTCATAATGTAGGCAATGGTCCATTTGCCTAATGTATGTGAATTGCTTTTTTCATCTGTGGCTCACCTATTTACAAGTTTTACATAGCCACACAAAATATTGTAAATTGTAGTTTGGCTAACCTTATCATGTTCGAAAACTGCCCGTATCTCAGATGAGAATTTCACATGCTGTTTCAAGATTAATGAGTGTTTTATAGTGCCTATGATAGTTTTTTAATGCCCAATTCTCCTCTGTTTGTTCAGTACAAAAACAATCAAATATTATATGTATCGCTTATATTTATCCAAAAGGACGCATTCTAATCCTAGATGCTAGGTAAAGTGCACTTTTGCCACAGATGAAGTTCCTTTAAGGATTTGTCACCTCCTTTTGTTTGTGTCTTAGACCAAAGTTGGTATTTGCAGTTTGTGTTTGATTTTTATCATCCTTTCGGATACAATCATTTTTCTCATAATATCTGTAAGAGGCCTGCCTTTGTCCTCCAGGCTTCCAGAACGATTATGCTACCATTACGTGGGTGTTCCAAAAGACACCATCTATTGAGTTCCTGCTGGGTTCAGCAAGCTGACATTTCCTCACTCACATCACACCCAAACGCAAACATTCTTAACTGCCCTGCGTTTCACTTCCTCAAATTCTATTGTCCTCACCCTGATACCCATTTATTCTCACCCTGGAGCAGAACATCTTGAACAGGACTGCTACAGCTATAATTTTTATCTACCTCTTTCCTCTCAATTGATATTTATTATGTTTTATTTCTGATTGATGGTATGAAAGCATTTCATATAGAAAAACATTGGCTGCTAAAAGTTATGTTTCTACTAAAGTATTTTCACTTTATATTTTGCAAATAATATTTTTGTACAAGTCTAAATGTGAAATTTTAAATTCTATAGAATATAGAATGACAGTGGGAGGCAGGATTTTATTTGGCCGACTCCAGTATTAAAATTTCTCTGTTTAGAAAGAGTGCGGGCCACTGGCTTGGATGGAAACATTCTTGAAACTGTGGTCGAAGTCATGGGTGGTTTCCTTCAGAATGGCTTCCAGCGATGTTGGTTTTATAGGTGATGGAGCCATTTTATGTACTTGTATGTTAGCAGAACAGCTTAGTCCCAGGTCAGCTGGCTTAAGTAATAAGGTGTTAAGATGGCATCTAAATAGATTTTTTCTTCCAGAGCTAGAGACCTTTGGAAAGTTTGTGTTAATGTAACCAAGCAAACAGGGGTCCATCCACGTGGCACCTTGGTGAGTGACCCAACAATTAAGGCTGGATGAAACAGGTTTTCATATACAAAATTCCAATCTTGGAGGAGCTGGGGGTGATCCAGCTCAGAGCCCTATTCTTCCCTGAGACCCAGCACTGTCCTTGCTCCCCAAAAGATTATAAGCCAAAAGTCCCAAAGCCAGAAGTTCCCCGTTTGCTTATCTGAATGTAAGCCAGCTGTGCAAATAGCTCTCCAGTCCCTCTGGAAAGTACCAGAGTCTCCATCCTCACACAGCAGGTCTCTCCTTGAATGTTGTCATCAGCCTCTGTGTAATAGTCCGGGAAAGCATGTGCCATGTTGTACTGGATCATGATGAAGTCTAGGAAAGGCACAAGTCCCAAGAGTCCAGATAGCATCTGGGTCTGTGAGGCAGCAGGTCAGCGTCTTGCAAGGAAGTGTCCCTGATGGCTTCACAGTTGCCAGAGCAGGAATGAACAGAGCAGTTCTGTGTCTCCTTCCTTACTACACCAGGCCGCACAGCGGGATCCTGACTACAAACTGCATAGCTGCTCCCTTACTTCTCCCTTCTCACAGCTGCTACATCAGTGCTCTCCTTCCTCGTGGCTCCCCACTGGCTACACCCTTTCCAAACCGCAGGCAACTCTATCTCACTACCTGCAACATGGCCCTTCTTCCTCACTCCTCACTCCCCCTTGCGTGGCTGCCTGTCTTTAGTTTTAAACCCTGACCTCCTGTGTGACCTCATCTCTGACTTCTCCCACAATGAGGTACATTTGCCAGTTTTCTGTACAGTTTACATTCTTTCAGCTGCCATCCCCAATCAGGGCAAGCATGACTCAGTGATCCAGGAGGCGCTGCCTTCCCTGGCTATGCCTGGAGTCAGTATACAGTCAGAAAGTCGCATCCACCTTGCCCTGAGGTGGTAGCACAACTATTAACACAGCTATTAAACTAGCTTCTAAGTTGTCATTGTAATGTAAAGTACCTTAATCCTATCCTCTGCTTCCCCCATCCCCCAAACCATGAGCTGTGGGGGATTTTCTCCTATTTTACTGGGCACCTCTCACCCTGTACCCCATTCCACTAAGGCAAAGTTCCTATTGGAAAGTGGTTTCCCTGAGTAAATTGCAATCGATGAGAATAAAAGGAATATTGGAAGGGATCTCTGGGGGTAGCAAGTATCCCTATCAAATACAAAAAAAACCCTTACACAATATTGCTGATGTTGGTAGAATTCAGCCTGTTTTACTTCCCTGAAATCAGAAACTGCCTGCTTCATTAGTGAACAACTCCCTGTTGAGCCTGCTGGGACCTCCTTAAACTTCTCATCTTAGAGTCTACTTCTGTCAACTGGAGTAACAGATGATTAGTTGAGTCCTTCCTCTACCACATTTTCTTGATAGGAGCAAACAGAAGTATTCATTCCCTGCCACCTAACACCACTCCCCTCACCCCATATTCTTTCTTCTTTGTGCAATGCACTTTAACTTTCTCTTGAGGAAAAATGCTGTAAATGTCCTGAAAACATCCAAGGAATTCAAGCTAAAAATCCATTACTTAAAAAGAAGAAATTTGAGGAAAAAGTAATGTAGGACTTCCTGGTGAGTAGCGTAAAAAGGCGAGGAAACATGTTGGAGCAGAGTGGACTTTCATTGCTTCTTTAATCACTAGAGTGATAGCTTCTTTCTCAATCTGCTCATTTCTTATTAAAAAAATGCTGATTTTCCATTGCTCCTCTGATACTGGGAATACCGGTAATGCTCCATCAGCTATTTTTTGGGTCAAGGGTATTTCAATCAAGTGAGTAGTGATGGAATCTCTGCAAAGGTTTTCTTCCTTCTTTCTCCATATGGCATTATTGGCTTTATCCACAAAGAACATAAAAGATACTGTCTTCAGAAGTATGCAAATTAGGCCAAAGTAACATCGCTGGGTTGGGGGGCAGAAAGGGGAGAGAAAAAGTGAAGGCAGAGGCACTGAAACTCAACCCCTCCAAATAACAGTGAAGGACAACCTCTCTTCCATGGAGCCATGCCTCTCTATCACGCCCCATTTCCTTGCAGCTCATAAAGCCTAATGAGATAGCAATGCCTGTGCACTTCTGTGTTATACAGCTGTCCTTTCTCACTTTCACTCCTCCAGTGGCTAATTTGTCACTCTCATTACATTTGCTCCTTCCTTCCCCCCCTTTTCTTTTGCCATTCATTTTCATTCCTGTGATCCCAGTTCTCTCTCTCACATGCACGCTCCCTCCCTCCTTTCCTCCCTCTCTCTTCCAAAGATAGAGCATTTGCACTCTTTTATCATCATCTGAGAGAAGCCTGACACTTGAGTGACAGAAAAAAGATAAAAGGGTGTCATAATGCTACCTGAGTTTGAAATGTCAGTCTAACAAGTTAATAGCAGTGCAACATGGAAAATATTTACTCTTGAATTATAATAATGGTATTCTTATTATAGGATTTTCCTCCCTTCTTTCTTTTCTTATCTTTTTCCTCTCTCTCCCTCCCTTTCTCTCTCCCCTCCCTACTTTCACCCCTTCCTTCCTTCCTTTTTTCTATTCTTCCTTCCTTTTCCCGTTTTTCTTCCCTCCCCTACTTCCTTGCCCCACAACATACAATTAGTTGAAAACAGCTAATGATGTCTTCTTAGATGTGCACATTTTGAACATCTGTATTCAGATTCAACACACTGTACCAGTCATACAAGGGTTTTTAGCAGCTTTTTTTAGAAGAAAAAAAAAAGGTAGTACAATTTTATCTCCAATCAAAATGAGAAGAGTGACTTTAGTTCTCTTGGTATGTTTACTAAAGGGCAGTAATACCAGGGAAACATTTAATATTAGCCCATAATATGCAGCCACACTTTTCTCTACTTTAAGATGCAAAATAGCAGGAAACAGCAAACTGCTGTCTAAGTTTTAAAACCCACGAGTAACTTAAAGGAAATTTAAGCCATCTGTTTATAATTCGTTGGCTCTGCTCATCAAAATCGTATTTGTTCAGGGTGATAGTGGATGGAAGAAGACATCAAAGGTATTTTAATTCTTTTTACTTGAGATTAAGGGTTGCCAATAATTTTAAAAAAGAAAAAAAACTACATGACACACATTGTTTGTGGGCTCCCAGCTAGAACTGTGGAAGGTGAAACTCTGCTCCAAGAGTGCCAGACCCAATGAGGTTACGTAGGCTTCCTTCCCTGTGCGGTTGAAGGAATTGTTTATGTGAACTGGAAAACTTTCCACTCCCTTCCATAACTATGACCCAAAAGAAGTAAAATGCTATTTCATCACTTTAACATTTTGAAGATGGAATTAGGTCTGGCCTTTCTTAGTGGCCAGAATTTATTTTGTTCTCCCTTCAAAGAAAGCATTTGGCAGGAACTAATGTACAGAAAAGACAAAAAAAAAAAAAAAAGACAGACATTAAACACTACAAGATGTGAATTGAATGGTTAGAGGGTAATTTGCAGATCTTGCTGACAAGAGATACACATGAGGGTGGGAAACAGCAGAGAGCTTTAGATTAGCCCTGTGATGAAGAGGATACTTGAGAGGGTGAAAGCTGAGGCTTTGCAAACTTCTTTTTTTCTTTTCAAGGATGTTTTCAGATTGGGGACCCTTGGACAGTATTCTCATACTTGAGAGAACTGATGATATCTTGTTTTTGCCTAATGTAAAAACTCTTAATTCCAATAAAATTGAAGGAAATAATTGCTTTGAATGAGACACAAATTAGGAATAGGAGAATAAACTTGTATTATCTATACTTTGTGTATTTGCTTCTTATAGTCAATTCAGCCCCGACTCAGTGGCAGTAGGAATTTCTATCCCATTGAAGATGTTTGGCCCAGGTGGATTAGAATAATTTAGAACTACGCATTGCTGAAGCCACCTACGATAATGCAATAGAATCCTTGCTTGTAAGTCCTTCCTGAAAGTTGTAACAGTATTTGCAGAACAGTGAGAACTGGGATTAGTGTTATCCAAATTACCATCTTCAATTTTCTGATGTATTTCACTAGCCACCTAAAATGAAAGATGTTCTGACATCAGCCCTTGCTGTCATAAAACTACATTTTACGTGATAGTCATGAACTCCTTACCAGATAGATGATTTGTGAATACTTTGTCACATCCTGTGGGTTCTTTTCACTTTCGTGCTTATGGCAATCCACAAGAGCTTCATATTATCTAATATTAAAATATATCTTTTGCTGAACTCACTGAAAAACTCAATTTATTCAACTAGTTTATTATACATAATTTTTCACTTTAAAATCATAGGGATTAGTAACAAGATGTTATGCACTAAATTTTTTTTCAAGGAGTATACTTCCAGTGATTTTTTTAAAATATGGATTTGAGTATGGTCAAGCTTGAAAGTTTTACATTAGGTTTGATTTTGTCCTCATCATGTGTGAAGGTAAAATGTACACACATACACAGATCACATGTATATATATATTCATATGTGTGATATATGATATATATGATATGATATATGATACATACACTATATAGTATATATCGATATATGATGTATGATATATATACACAGACACACAAAATACAAATCATGTGAAAAAAGACCTGTATTATCTGCATTTCACCAATAATAACATTAAAGTCAATACTTATTACATGAAAGTGAGGGTCCACTCTTGAATGAAATTTTATTTACAAATATTCCATTAAAGAATTGAATAAAAAATATTGAAAAGTACCCTGTTGCATTCAAGCACTTTAGAAGTTGAGTCATCCCACTTGGTGATCTGGTCGGGGTAATAAGAAATGTGTAATTTTTATAGCAAAAGATGAAAGTCATCTTGAAGTTTACTTGTTGGTTACTGATAACTAAGTTAAGTTAAATGTACATATGGTGAATCACTTCCATAATGTTTGTGTTACCCTAAGCAAATAACCCAAATTGTTTAAGTCCAGTTTTTATTAATCTCTAAATCCAGGTTTGTTTTTTAAAGGAACTGGTCTTTAAGCTTCCTTTCAACAACAGGAATTTATGGCGTCAGAAACATAATGACATCCAGGTATTGGTTAAAATGATAGAGAGTTGCAGAGTGATGGGAGCTATGACCTGCGATCCTTAGCATGTCTGTGTACTACGTCACATCCAGCAAAGAATCTTGAACATGAACATTCTCTAAAATTATTTGTTAGGCATTTAAGTATTGTGTTGATTTAATTATTGAATGGTGGTTGTTGAAAGTGGCTTAAAACTTTCTCAATGTTACTGTACTTAAATATTTTACAAACTCCTTTCCAGTGCACTTATATTTATATTGAAACTCCTTCCATGTAGGGTTGGTGAAATCTCATTTTAGTTAAAAGGCCTTAATATACAAACATCAATACATAAACATGGATATGTACATATGAATACAACCAATTCCCAAAAGACTGTTCATTTCACATTAATAAGCAATTCATTAAGCAGCTTTGAGTTTATTGAGCCATAGGTAGATATAATTATAAATAAAAGATGGGGAGATCAAAGCTGGAAGATACATAAGGACAGTTAAATAGCCTCCAACTATGTCTATTACAAGAGTGAAGCGTAATTGTTCTGTGGAGTCTGGAAATTGACCATTAGTCTTTCCCCAAAAACATGTTTTTCTCCATTCAGAGCATCTTTTAAGACTATGTTTTCCTTTATATTAAAGTGTAAATTTGCTACTACAAAGCATGTCGTTTTAGCAGCCTCCTAGTGCCAGGGATACAGAACAAGCCCCAGGCACAGGGAGGCACACAGAACACTGCGGTGACTGAGCCCACGCCCGTGAGGAGGCCCCCACACCTATTGTCACAGTCCATTACCAGCCGTTCTGTATTGTTACTCAGAAAGACTCTCATATCCATGGCAGACAAGGATTTACGTGGGCTCTTTGGCTCCTGGCTTACATTTTACAAGACTAGGGTTGAATTGAGTATTCAAACTGTTTTAGAGGCTTTCATTCAGCCAAATCACTAGATAGAAAAACTGTAACTAGATGATGTTGGTGTTTTCCCCAACAGCTAACATACTGGGCAGCTGACTTTCAAAGATTTAAAGAACTGCTTTCATTATGTTACATTTCACCTGGTAAAACCCAATTTAAGAACGATTCTTCTACTTGCCTATATCAAACCTTCCTCACTGAGATCTCACTCAATAGGGTCTGGTCAAAACGACACCAGAAGGATTCCTTGTTGTAGGCCAGTTTGTTTCCTTTAATGAGGTGGAACAAATTTTGGGGTAACTTAGCAAATTCATGCATTTTGTAATGGTAACTTTACAATATTATAGCCCCAAGAAATACTGCTTAGTCCTCCATAGGTCACACTGTTTGTTCCTGTTTTCAGCATGCTTCCTCATCTCCCCCCGGGTTTGCAGAGCCTAGAGGAAATACATCACGGTATAGCTGGAGCAGTGTGTTTAGATGGAGAGGTGTGAGGCATTGCCACATGTTGACCACAAGCCACAGATGCATGCGCCCGAGCACCATCTTCCTCTCCAGTGAGGAGGCTCTGGCTCTGGTTACATAGGGACTCAACACCTCTTTCTGTGGGGTCTCCAGATCATGCCATTTATGTGATCTGAGTTTTCATATATTACTGCCACATTTTGCATAAAAATTAGAAAATAGTCAATAGTACATTAAAAACATTTATTTAAAAGAGTGAAAAGAACAGAAATATATTAATTCAGGAGAGAAGGGAGAGACACTTTATGTATGGCAATATTCACTCTTCATACCTGACTGTTAATCTGATTCAGTAAATGACTAACTGTTTAGGAGATTATAAAGTGTGTCTTAGGGAAAAAAGTCAGACTCTTTGGAGAGTGTCAATTTATGAAGAATGGAAATAAAAAGCATAGGGTCTAGATGTGAATAAGGAAAAAGGAAATGGCTTTATGCTCTTCTTTGAATTTGAGGAGATTTTGAGAACAGATCAGGAGTTGAAACTGAAGGATGGATTCAGCAAAGGACTTCCTTTGGGATGTCACGGAACTGGGTAAGACACAATTAGTGTTGGAAATAAGGCGGACTCCTTCATTTGCTATTTATTAATTCTAACTCATTTTATTATCTACAGTATCCTCTTTGACATTTTATTTAATGTTGATGTTATCAAGTATCTGGGGAAACAGAACAAACATCTTAGGAAAAATTAATTCCTAGAGTGCATTAGGACATTTAGATTCTGTTGTGTCCACCGAATTCAATAGGGTGTATATACTTAGGTTACAAATGTTCTAGGTTTATCATCCTAAGAGAAGATTAGCTTCAAATGAGAATGGGTGTATGCTAAGATGTGACAGTTAAATTACATAGTTAAGGAAGACATTTTGTTTACATAAAAATAATGGCTCGTCTTCTTTTTCTTTTTTATTAACACATTTGTTTGGGCATATATGCTTGTGATGTCAAATGTCACTCATCGATAGCAACTTTTTACCCACTATAGTGTGGCCTTCTGAAATAGTCGAGAGTTCGCTGTCCATGTGTCATGTAGCTAGAATTTTACATATTTTTAACTTTCTGAAGAGACAATACAAATCCATGATTATTTGTTTTATTTTTGTTGTTCAATTACAGTTGTCCCTTTGTTCCCCCATTACTCTCCCCTGCCCCACCCATCCCCAATCCCACCTTCAATCTCCACCCTTCTCCGAGCTGTAGTGGTCTTTTATACACGTGCCTTGACGACCCTTCCCCGTCTTTCCCCTTCTATTACCCTCCCCTCTGGTTACTGTCAGTTTGTTCTTTATCTCCATGGCTGTGGTTCTATTTCACACATTTGTTTGTTTTGTTCATTAGGTTCCTCTTATAGGTGAGATCATACAGTATTTGTCCTTCACTGCCTGGCTTATTTCATTTAGCATAATGCTCTCCCATTCCATCCATTCTGTCATGAAAGATAAGGGTTCCTTCTTTCTTTCTGCTGCATAGTATTCCATTGTGTAAATGTACCACTGTTTTTGATCCACTCATTTACTGATGGACACGTAGGCTACTTCCAGCACTTGGCTATTGTAAATTGTGCTGCTATGAACATCAGGGTGCATAGGTTCTTTTGAATTGGTGTTTCAGGATTCTTAGGGTATAATCCCAGCAGTGGAATTGCTGGGTCACAGGGCAGTTTCATCTTTAGTTTTTTTGAGGTAATTCCATACTGTTTGCCACAGTGGTTGCACCAGTCTGCACTCCCACCAACAGTTTGCTAGCTCATTTCTAATTATTTGGAAAACATTGCCATTTCTAAACAGTGCTTACTTGTTATAAGCAAAATTACATCCCCTTTGTTCTCTACCTTACATCGTTTCCCCTTAGTTCTTCTTTTTCTTTGATTGAGTGTTGAACAATTTTTATTTTAGATCCTTTTTCTTATGTGTTTGTAACCCTTCCACTAACTTCACAACCCTCAAGACCCAAGAACTTGATATGTGGCATAGGGGTTTTTTCATATGCTTGTTTTTCCCAATTTTTGTTCTAATTGCCTAGTGAGATTTGATGCCTAACCAGCTACCTGGGAAACAAGCTGGGCAGCAGTACCAAGATAAAACTGATTCTTAGACTTGTAATCCACAGCCAAATATGGAGTTAAATGGTTCTCCCATTTGGATTCAGAAAATCAGTGTTTTATGGCAGGATACATCTTCTGTCCATTTTCAATTGCTTCAAATATTTAGAGAAAAATTCCCACTGCTGCTACTGTGGCAACACTATTAATAAAACAACCAAACAATCGCTTTCCTTCGATTGTTAAAAAAATAATAATACTTTTTTCTCACTTGGTGGCTGGTTCCAGTCTAGATCCATTTTTTTTTCTTTGAAGGACAGCGTTTCATAATGTGCTTTATTATATGTGCCAGGACCAGCAGCACATTCACAGAAGGCAGAAAGCTTGAGCCAATTTCTCTCCAAGAGACAAAAAGGGAGTTGGATTGTGAGCAGTAGGAATAGTGCACGATTTCTGAAGGCCATTTGAAATAGCCATCTAAACGTGTGAATGCACAATACAATAAGCATGTAAAAGGGCTGAGCCAAGGGACAAACGCCCGGGCAATAAATCTACATGTGAGACCCTAGCTCAATACAAGAGGCAAATGATGTCCAATGTAAACAGATTTATGGTCAATGATAAGTACTGATTTTAAAGTAAAGGGAAATATAAAATTAAACTTTCTTAATAGAGTAAATGTTGTGTTTTGTTTTCAATTAAAATATATTTAAAAAATACAAAATCAGAGTTCTAGCTCTGTCATGTTACTGTGGGTGAATTACATACATTACTGCAACACTGTTTCTTACTAGTAAAGTCAAGTGAATAATGACTATTTTCAGGATTATAATCCGGGCTACTCCATGAATTTAACCAGGCTAAGAAAAATATAATTCCATAATTCATCATTAGTGACTGCTCTGGAGGTAGTCTTTTGACCCAATGTAGACTAATCAAGAGATTGTTTTCAAGAGCTCTCTGCTGGAACTTTGGGGAAAGGTGGTTTTTCCTCTCCATTGTATACCTCAAAGATTTACCTTCTTAGCCACCTGGTTCTGTGCTTTCTCCAATTTCAGGAAACACCATAATGTTTGTATCAGTTAGGACACCTGGGGTTACAAGATATAGAAATCCACCCAAATTTACTTTAAATATAAGATAATTGACTGATTCATATGACTAAAAATCAAATGGCAGAATGGACTTCTGGTAAATTTTGATCTATATGTTATTTGGGTTAGAATACTATTTACTTGGAAAAATTCTCACTTCTCTCCTACAATGTGAGTTTCATCCATAAGTTATTTTTTCTCATGGTGTCAAAATACTTCAACAATATTGAAAGATCTTCTGTAGAGTTCACACACAAGCTTTCAGGTCATTCACCCTTAAACTGGGGATTTGAATTCCTGAATCTATTCTATTGTTTTACCTCTCTGTTCAGTGGCATAGAAATAACTAGCCAATCTCACTTTAATCACTATTTTCAGAAATGTTCAAAAGTATCATATATACAGTCACCCAGCTCCTTTTTTAAAAATTATTTGTTTGTTAGGATTTCCCCATGTCAATGTTTTATCTCTATTATCAGATCATCAGAGGTAAAATAAAGGAAGAAGGGAAGGAAGGAAGGAAAGAAGGAAGGAAAGGAGGGAGGAAGGGAATAAGGGAATGACAGATATAGACATACAGGGGGGGATAAATGATAGAAATAAGAAAGCAGGCAAAAACAAATGAATAAACTGAGAACTTAATGATTATTTCAGAAATGTAGCCAAAAGAATATATTCTAATTTTGTTTTTAATTTGAGAAGCTGTTTTATTTCAGAACTTCCATTAAAGGAACAGGCTTAAGTGAAATACTTCTTTTTGCCCTCATAGCAATGATTTTTCTTTCAATCTGGAAAGTGTGAGATATTCCACAATTGTCATCAGGATCATGTCTTTCTTTCTCTTCGAACAACTTTATTTTTATCTTGGCTTTACTCTCAAACAAGCTATCAGGTTTCTACAGAAAAATCTCCCAGGATCTCCAGAGTCACGAGGTCTACACAGCGCCCAATCACAGAAGGAGAGAGAAGCCTATTCCTGATACCCACAGTGCATGCAGAAAAGGGCTCCGACTGTCATGTGTTTGTTTAGGTCGTGTGCACATTTCTGGAACTCCTGTAAACATTGTCAGGCAAACCTTTCGCTGGTCTCCCTGGAATACTTGTCCTCTCCTATGTTGTCAGGGCCCTGTGTTGATGATGACATCTGGAGGAAGGAACACTTCCAGAAGCTTTGGCTGACTACCCAAAATAAGAGCAAATGTCAGTTTTTATTTCATTCTTGTATTTCCCCATTAAAAGTCTTGTGGAAAGAGGATTGTGAATGGAGTTGGAGGACACGGAACTTAACCCGGGCTGGACCACAGGCCTAAAAGTCTGTCCTGTGTGTCTCAGTTGTCCCTCATCTCTCAAAAAGAATAAAAACAAAATACAAAGGGTAACAACTAAATATATTGAGTACTTACCATATGACACACACCTTTAATGTGTTCACACAATGAATAAGATCACTTTCTAGATCTAAGAAATAAGTGGGATAAATGAGGTAAATGGTGTATGAAAGTGCTGAGTACATGGTAAAGCTTCGGTATCACACTTATTCCTGTTCCAGAGGGTGATATTAAGAGTTCAATAAAAAAATATATGTGTTATTCTCTCACATCTTATATACCGTCAGGAAACATTATTTACACTTGAATAGTTTAAACAGTATATTGACAAATGTTTACTGAATGATAAATTACACTATTGCATGTAATCATAAAGAACTAAGCTAATAGTATTTGAAAAGACTGTAACAGACTAAGACAATATAGGAAAATTATGCTCTACATTTTCTTTATTTTCTTTTCTGCTTATTTTTTTAAATTTTTCTTGTTGTTCAAGTACACTTGTCTCCATTTTCCCCCACTACTCTCCCCTGCCCCCCACTCCCACCTCCCAACCTCAATAAACTAGATTTTCTTAAGACCGTTTACAAAATTGATAAATCTTATTTTAGAACATTCTTTTAAAAATAATTTATTGAAGTGTGCTAATAGTACCAAAACTAAGTAAAACCAAAAATTAGAGTATCTTTTTATATGACAAAAGGAATAAATTCAAGAACAAAGGAAACTTACAGATAGCATTAAGTATAATGAAGAGGAAATAATGGCAAATGAAATTATGTAGGCCTTCAAGTAATGTTTTAAAAAAGGAAATTAACTTTATTTCTCAAATACAATAATAATTCTATGTAAATTCCATTTGATGATCAAAATGTAGTCCCAGTATGACTCAAACATGGAGAGCAAACACAAGAATTGCATAATATGGAGATTGAATGTAGGCATATATTAAGTAGGGCCACATAAATTACGCTATTTTTAGAATACATCTCAAAGACAGTGGGAAACCACTGGAGTATATGACATGATCAGATTTGTATTTTCAGAAGGTTTATCTTCAACTTTGTGAAGAATGGATTGGACATAGGCAAAATCGAACACATATATCAAAATTATTTGTTATTGTCAACTGGATCTTAGCATGGACTGAGGTGAGTTGGAAATTTCACAGACATGTAAATCAGATGTAATGGGCTTTATTTGGTGATCCATGGATCAGGAAGCATCCACTCTAGAAAGCAGAAATGAGCTTCAAAGACTTGTAAAAAAGTGAGCAAGAACAAGGAATTTATGCAGGGCAAACACTGATTTATTATACCAGGGTTATTTTTCAAACATGGGACAAGGGGAAGTTTTAGAGCTCGGTTATGAAAAACTAAACTCAGCAGGCATATTTGAATTGATTGGTTGTATGCTTTGATTTCTTAACTTCGAGGAATTTTTAAGCTTAAGTTTTGGATTGCTTACATAGGCTATTAAGGCATTAGAACTACCTAAGTCTATCAGCCTCCTTTATAAATTAATTTAGTAATATGTACAATATTTGCTAATTGATAGATGCATAGGTGAATGAGAGAGAGTATCCATCACTCTCAGGCTTCACTCTCAGAATCACTTCTTGCTTACCTTGGTGTATTGGTAGTGAGATTTCCTGAGACAGAGAACAATGGCAGATAAGGTTTGAGACATCAGTTGGTCGCCTCTTGTAGGTATTCAAACTTGCAACCCAGTCATGTGCTCTGGCCAGGAGTCCAATCAGTGATGTTCACTTTGCAAGATGGCACCAAACAACTAAGCCACACTAGTCAGAGTCAGAGTCATACTTTTAAAAATGCAGATCATCAAGACCATTTCATAACAATTGAATTACAATCTCTGCAAAGAGGCCCTGAAAGGGAACATGTGCACTGCATAACTTCTATAGATCCTCTCAAGTTCAAAGTCCTGTGGTTCTATGAGAATATGCAAAAATCCAAGGACAATATAAAGTAAAAGACACTGTAGAGATGGTAAATTTATTTCAAAGAACAGGTTTGAATTTGGGGCTAATTTAAACATCTGTGTTCTTCTTCTATTCAAATTGAATGCCCCACCTTTAGATTTGCAACAAAGCTTGAAACCATATGTCTTAAAATGGAATGTCTTTAGTGTTGTAAATGGTGTGTCCCTATGGGAACTGAATTCATAATGGTAACTGACTGGTAGATGGAAATACTTGAATTAACAAATTTTCTTATGGCATATTTATTTGTTGAGGTTCATGGATTTTCTTTTGCTTTTCTGAGAATAATTTCTTTTTGAATGTTTTCTTAACAGAATATTTTTATTATCAATTTATCTAAAATAAAATTGTTTTAGCTTCTTAATATGTTTCAGTCAAATGATCCTTAAGAGAAAGCAATGATTAAAGATTCAAAAAGAACAAAATGAGGCCATCTTTATGGGTTTGGGGAGTTAAAAGTTAATTAGAGCAAAAATTAGCAATTGTTCTTTTATAATGATGGCCAAATGTCGAATTGTTCCCAGAAGTCAAAGAAGCTGATTCTAATGTCAGTTTGCCAGGTTCCTTAGGGTTAAATTGTAAAACTTAGTAAAATAGTATTAATGTCTAGAATAGGACCAGTCTACTAAGGAAGACTGATAACTTCAGTGACCTACAGATTGAAACATAAGAGCATACCAGTTTCATCTGGGACAACTCTGGACTAATAATAACCATGTTTGGAATGTTGAAACGAGAGCATTTGAGTCATTTATACTCTCTTTAGATAAATTGGGCAAGTTTAAATCTTTAATGATGGCTGGGAGAATTAAAGACTTTCATCAAGGCTCCAAGACTCACATACATTTAGATTGATAGTTTAAATGTCTTTGGATGGTTAATAACCTTTAGCAAGAGCATTGAGTTTCTTCACATGTTAGTGCAGAAAGAGAAATTTTGACCTTTCTAGTCCAGTGTAAAAGCATATCCTCTATGCCTGATTTGGGGCTATTTACATATTTGAAGACATCACTCTCATAAAAAAGTCAATGAATAATAGGCAAAATATTACACAAACTTCAACCTTTGTCTTAACTAATTCTTTGGAGCAGTAGCTGTTCTTCTGGTAAAAAAAAAAAGAAGTTTTAGCTTTTTCTTTTTAATAGTCTGTATTTTTTAATTAATCCCATCTACAAACATATACTGAAGGCCAGCTATATGTCAGGCATAATATTAGCCAGTGAGAATAAAAAGGCTAAAAAACATACTTTTCACCTTTATGAAATTTATGAAATTAAAGCCAACCTAGTCTTTTCATGCCACATTGAAGTTAAATGCTCACCCTTCACATTCCAGCTGTGATGGAGTCATCATCATTAAATCACCCTCTGTGCTATCAATAACTAGAAAACTAGAAAGAATTTTAGAAAGAGCAGGACAGGACTATGTTCCCTGGAAGAAGGAAAACAAAGACTGTGATCGCTACAGTCACTCTGGCTTTCTGCCTGGAAGCATTTCTCAGACCACACTAGAGGGAAAGCAACCCCAAACAGAGTATAGCTGTCATGTTTACAGAGACTGGGGTCTGGGAAGTGGAGGGGAATAAAATTTGCAGACAAAAAGTAGTGTAGAATATGGAATGCATAAAGAAAGAGCTTCAGAAAGCTGTGTAGGGGTCCTCTTAAGTGGCTCCACACTGATATGTATGGAGGTGGAAACAGAGGGAAACATTTCCAGAGCTCGCACAGAGCTGGAAAATATTTGATTTTCATCTAGCCAAAATAGTGAGACCTTGCTGATCAATTAAAGCTATTAGTAGACGTCCCCAAAAGATTGCCCTTTAAAAAGGGCTATTCAGCTCTAGAGTAAATACTGCTTAATGCCACTACAACTGGGCTTAATAATAAATCTTGAAAGGATCATTTTGATCTGCAAGAAATATAAAAGCCTTGTAAATACAGACGTCAGCTCTATAATAGCAGACTTCAAAATCCAAACACTCAACAATATATCGTTTATAGTGCTCTTCATTCAAAAGAAATTATGTGACAGTGAAGAAGTAGCAAATTATAACCATAACCAGAAGAAAATTGCATTAATTGAAATGGACCAGGCATGACAGAGATGTTGGAATCAGCAGAAAAACCTTTTAAATTTTTTATAAATATTATAAATATGCTCAAATATTTAAATATCATTGAAGTATATGAAATGATATTTTTATAAAAACAAGTGAAACTTTTAGAGAAAATATGTCTGAAATTCAACAAAATCTGCTGAATGGGATTAACAGCATATTGGATACAGCAGGAAAAATAATCAATGAGCTTGAAGTTATAGCAATAGGAAATTATGCAAAGTGAAGCAAAGAGAGAAAATCATTGAAACATAATTAACATCTCAGTGGATCTGTGGCAACAAAATTAAGAGTCTAATAGGCAGGTAATTGCAGTCCCAGGAGAGAAGCATGAGGAAGGGCCTAAAAAGTTAGTTGAAGAAATAATGGGTCAACATTTTCCAATTTGATATAAAATATAGTGACTTAATAAAAAAATTCAGTAACCACGAAGCATAATAGATATACAGAAAACACCCCAAAACATCAAATTCAAATTGTTCAAAACCAATGTTAAAAACAAAATATTAAAAACAACCTAGAAAAACAGTAATTTTCCCCAGAAACTGTGTAAGTCAGACAAAAATAGAAGATCTTTAAAGTGCTAAATGTTTTTTTTGTTGCCATGATTTTGGTGTGTTGGTGTCAAAGCCAAGAAGTTATTGCCACAAGCAATGTATTAAAATTTCGTCTTGTTTTTCTTCTAGAAGTTTTATAGTTTCACATCTTCTGTATTGCTTTAATCCATTTTGAGTTGAATTTTTTGGAAGATATAAGGTAAGGTTTTTTTTTCTTCACTCTTTTGAATGTCGTTATTTAGTTTTTCCAGTGCATTTGTTAAAGAGACTATCCTTTCCCATTGTTTATTCTTGGCATCCTTGACCAGACGTTCCTGATTTATTTCAGGGCTCTCTGTTCTGTTCCATTGGTTGTTATGTCTGTCTTTATGCTAGTACCATACTTTTTTTTTTATTACTGTAGCTTTATAATATGTTTTAAAGTCAGAAAGTGTAAGGCCTACAGCTTTGTTCTTTGTCAAATTTTCTTTGGCTATTTGGGGTCCTTTGTGATTCAATGTGAATTTTAGGGTTGTTTTTTCTATTTATTTAAAATTCTATTGTATTGATAGGGATGATGTTGAATCTGTAGATTGCTTTGGGTAAAATTGACATTTTAACACTATTAAGCCATAAACACAGGATGTCTTTCCACTTACATTATCTTCAATTTTTTTTCAGCAATGCTTTGTATTTCAGTGTATAAGCAGAAAAAGAAACAACAATTTAAAAGGGGAACCTTAAAAAAGGAAAAAATATTTGCAGTCTGTATATCTGATAATGGGTTAATGTTCAAGATATATCAGGAACTCCTATAACTCCATTGCAACAAAACAAAACAAAAAAACCCAAATAACAAAGACTTGAATAAATGTCTCCACAGAAAACATGCAAATGATCAAGTATTTTTAAAAATACTCAACATCATTAATTATTAGGGAAATGCAAATGAAAATCACAGTGAGATATCATGTCACACCTCTCAGGGTGGCTATAATCAAAAATATCAAAGCCACACATGGTGACAAGGGTGTTGAGAAATTAGAATCATTGTGCACTATTGATGGGAATGTAAAATGACATATCCATGCTTGAAAAGTGTATGGTACTATAAAAAAGGTACTATAAAAGGTAATATAAAAAAACTAGAAAATCTCATTGAGCTTCACTAGTTCTTTATATGTTTTAGATATTAACCCCTTTTATCAGACTATGATTTGTAAATATTATTTCACACTTAGTAGGCTGTTTATACTATTGATGGTTCCTGTGCAGAAGCTTTTTAGTTTGACGTTGCTCCATTTATTTATTTTTGCTTTTACACTTGGTGTAATAATCCAAAAATCATTGTCAAGACACATCATAGAATTTACTGCCTATGTTTTCTCCTAGAAGCTTTATGGTTTCAGGTCTTATGTTCAAGTTTTTATTCCATTTTGAGTTAATTTTTGTGTAGAGTATAAGATAGTGGTTCAGCTTCACTTTTTTCCATGTGGTTGTCTGGATTTTTTTCAACACCATTTGTTGATAAGACTATCCTTTCCCCACTGTACATTCTTGGCTTCTTCTTTGATGTAAACTAGGTGACCATGTGCTCATACTTTTATTTCTGTGCTTTCCATTCTATTCCATTGATCTATGTGTCTGTTTTTATGGTAATATAATAATGATTTAATTACTATGGCTTTGCACTAGAGTTTGAAGTCAGTGATACCCAGCTCTGTTCTTCTTTCTCAAGATTGTTTTGGCTATTTAGGATCCCTTTTAGTTCCATGCAAATTTTCGGAATGTTTGTTCTGTTTCTGTGAAACATCTCACTGAAATTTTAATAGAATTGCATTGACTCTGTTGATTGATTTGGGTAGTATGGACATTTTTAGTCTTCCAGGGAGAGTACATGGAATATCTTTCAATTTATTTGTGTCTTCAGTTTATTTTAATATCTCATAATTTCAGTATAAGGGTCTTTCATTTCCTTGGTTAAATTTAGTCATAGATATTTTATTTTTTGCTGTAGTTGTAAGTGCAATTTTTTTCTTAATTTCTCCTTCTGATAGTTTGTGACCTGAAACACTACTGAATTTGTTTATCAACTCTACCAGTTTTTTGGTGGCGTCTTTAGGATTTTATACATGTAATGTCATGTCATCTAAAAACAGTGACAGCTTTACTTCCTCCATTCCAATACAGATGTATTTTAATTATTTTTTCTTGCTTAATTTCTCTTGCTAGGACTTCTAATACTATACTGAATAAAAGTAACAAAAGTGGGCATTCTTTTCTTATTCTTGTATTGTTCCTAAACCTAGAGGAAAAGCTTTGAGTTTCACACCAGAGTATGATGTTAGCTGTTTCTCACATAAATTCTCATATATATTCTTTATTATGTTGATGTACATTTCCTCTGTACCCACTTTTTTGAGTTTTTATCATAAATGGATGTTGAATTATATCAAAGGTCTTTCTGCCTCTATTAAGATGATCATGTAGTGTGTAGCTTTCATTTTGTTAATGTGATATACCACATTGACTGATTTATGGACATTGAATCAGCTTTGGAATCCTGGTATAAATCCCACTTGATCATGGTGTATGGTTCTTTTAATGTATTGTTAATTTCAGTTTGCTAATGTTTTGATAAAAATGTTTGCACTGTATCCATCATGGATATTGGCCTATAATTGTCTTTTCTTGTGGTGTCATTACCTACTTTTGGTAGCAGGGTAATGTTAACCTCATAAAATGAGGACAATATAGATTATCCTGATGAATCATTAAATTATTTAATAAATAATAACTAATACCTAAGGAATACATACTAGGCCTAGGATATTTCTAATAAAGTTAATTCTTATAACAATCCTATGAGTCAAATCAGATAATTTTTCCATTTTCCATATGAGAAAACTTAAGCGACTTGCCCACTGTGATTCAACTACTATCACACGAGGTTTTCTTCATGGAGACAGATAGATTCAGTCACTGCCTTCTTCCACCTCTCCTGTGCTTTCATGAGAATGATGGGGACTTACTAAAATGTCCAGAATGACTAAAGTGACTTTGATATGGCCCTGTTCGTAAGAAGGACATCTCCATCTTCCCTCAATATCCCTCCTCATCTGGGTTACTTTAGTTTCCCCAATTTCAGATTGTAAGATTTTCTGTTTTCACTATTTATGGTATTTCAGCCATATTTTACATGTATACAACACATTTCCAGACATATTATTTCTGCATTTTAAACTATATATGTTTTAAGGTTTATTGTTTATACTGTTTCCTGTCTTCTTCATTATCTTCTAAAATCAAAGTTTCTGTTACAGCTTAGGTTATTATACATTTCTAACATTTTTCTCAATTATATTAAACCACTGATACAGGACCATTTTTTACCATATTAACTTTCTCGTTCTAAAACATTATATTGGTTGGTAATAGAATTCTTTGGTATACATGTTTTGTCTCAGTAGTATATTAATACTATTCTGCCATTTTATTAACATCTTATATTATGATGGTAGTTCTTTTTTTTTACTTTGCCTTTGTAATAAACTTTTTTCTTAGCCTGGGGAATTATTTAAAAAATTAACTTTATACAGACAATTCAACATTTTCACCAAGGTTTTTTTTTTTAATTTTCATCTGGAAATGGTGAGAATTGATTCTTATGAATGACAATATAATTCTGTAGAAGCAAAATAAATTACATCTTTGCTTAGAATATAGAGAGCATTTTTCCTTAAATTTGAAATAATAGTAAGTGTAACATGGACAGGATTTATTTCCTATAAACTGCTGAATGGAATCCAGAGTTGAATATGAATTCAGGGCAATAATACCTATGTTATTTGGAAGTACAACATAATGCATTTAGAAATGCATTTAGGAAGTACATATAATGATTCATTTAGAAATTTCAGAAATTCAGATGCGTACACGTACTGCTAGAATATATGTGTAGATCAGCTGCAACAATGAACCCCAATCTAACACTTCCCTAGGTATATATTCTTTGCAATATCACTTTGCAACTTCTTCCATTAAAGGTAAAGTCCATTTTTTCTGCTTTCTGAAGATCAGGATGGTCTTGTTTTGTCAAATAGAATGCAGAGAGAAGGATACTGTGTCAATTCAAAGTCAAGGTGGGAAAAGAATGTGTATATTTCTTCTCTCCATTAGAAGCTGGCTACTGTGGGAAGCAACACAGATTAGTCTGTAGACATTAAGAAACAACGCAGAAAAAAGCCAAGTTATTTTAGCCAGAGTCCCTGACATGTGATAGAACTACTGAAGATCAGCAAAACTGCCCAAGCTACAAAGGCTGTCCACAGAGGTAGGAATTAACACACCTGAGAACAGAATAAACACCCAGCCACTTGGCAGACTACTGAACCAGATACATTTCTGTTGTTTGAGATCACTAACATTTATGACTTACACCTTGTTTGGAAGTTTGGAAGTTTGGAAGTTTGGAAGTTTGGAATTTTGTTTCCAGCATCAGTATGGTGAGGACTGAAAGAGTATCAAAACTAAATGTTTTACTTCTGAGGGAAACTGAAACTTGAATGTCTTTCAGTGCTATTTACTTTATACTCAGATCTATTCATATTGACCAGGTTTCACTTACCCAGCTACTAGGGCTTATCCAGATAGTTTTATTATGCAAAAGAAGATTTCTCAAAATTCTTCATTATGTTATGTTTATATGATTTGTAGTAGACTTAAAATACACTGTAGACATTGTAACTGTCACCACCCTGAAATACACACAAAGCTTTCTCTGATCATGGTGTTAACGTAGGATCCCTAAGGTACCAACAATCTGAGAGAGCACCTGGAATCGCATCAATGTTTATCTTTCTATTGAATGTATAGGGGTAAATTGGTTAATAAAATTACATAGGTTTCAGGTGTATAATTCTACATTACATCATCTGTATATTGTATTAGGTGAAGCCAAGTCTCCTTCTGTCTTCTGTCATCATTTATCTCTCCTATTTAATCTCTTCTACTTCCCCCCACACCCGTTTCCATCAGGTTATCACCATGCTGCTGTCTGGGTTTTTTTGTTCTTTTTTTTTTTGTTTTTTGTTTTTTTTTGGCTTGATCCCTTCACTTTTTTCACCCAGCCCTACAATTCCTTTCTCCTCTGACAGCTATCTATTCTCTATATCTATGAATCTGTTTTTATGTTTTTGTTATTTTTTTTCATTAGATCCCACATATTAGTGAGATCATATGGCATTTGTCTTTCTCTGACTTGCTTATTATACTTAGCATAATACTCTCCAGGTCCATCCATGAAAAGGGTAAGAGTTCATTATTTTTATGGTTGAGTAGTATTCTATTATGTAAATGTATCACAGAATTTTTATCCAATCATATACTGATGGACCTTTGGGCTGTGTTCAAATCTTGGCTGTTGTAACTAATGCTGCAATTCCCACACTGTTGTCCATGACAACAGTGTGGGAATTGACTGGGAGTGTGTGTGTCAGGGGGTGAGATGGGCAGAAGAAGGTAAAGTGGGAATAATTGGGACAACTGTAATAGAACAACAACAAAAACAATCTCAAAAAATTTAAAAATTAAGATAAAAACAGAAAGAAAAAAAGCAGATTTAGACGTGACTCTAAAATAGGGGTACCACCAAGATCTATTGTTAAGGAAAAATAAATATGCAAAGAATAAATAAGTAGTACTAATTGATGTTGAAAGATATGAAAAAGGAGACTACAGCATAGTATGTTTTTTTATTTAAACTAAACTAAACTAAAAAATAAAGGAGAAAAAATAATGCTTCAATGAACACAAGGATGTAAGGATTCATGCATTCTTTCCAATTAGTGTTTTGAGTTTCTTCAGAAAGAAAGTGGAATATTCCCAGAAGTGGAATCACTGAAATCACATCAAATTTGAGTCAGATTATCAACAGATTCTCATTTGTGATAATGAGGATAATGTTTTCTTTAATTCTTTGAATAGATACTTGCAGAGCCAATAAACTCCAACTGCACATGAGACATTCATCTTATTAGCCACAAAATCCAGTCTCTCTTACCTACCATTCCAACCCCCAGCCATTTTTCCCAAGACATAAATTTTGTTTTAGTAAAAACACTTTTGATTACAAATGACAAAACTCATTATAAATAGTTAATTCAAGTAAATTAATTTTCTTATTCATTAGATTCCACATAAAAGTGAGATCATAGGGTATTTATCTTTCACTGACTGTATTATCTCAGTTAGCATAATAAACTCCCAAACTAACAAAAAAAATAGAAACAGAGACATAGATACATGGAATGGACTGGCAGCTGTCAGTGTGAAGGGAGGGACTAGATGAAAGGTGAAGTAATTAACCAAAGAACATATATGTATGACCCATCACACAGACAACAGTGTGATGATGGCCCCAGGGAAGAGATGACAAGGGCTGGCTGGAGGTGGGCACAGGGGGAAAATGAGGGCAACTGTAGTAGTGTAAATAATACAAATAAAGGTAAAGTTACTTTTATTAAAGAAATATAGTGGCCCATGTAACTGGAAAGATGTAGGTCTGGCCCTGCATCTATATGACTGGCTCAGTGAGCTTCATGGTATTGTTTGTATGCAGTCCTATCTCCCCATCTTTTCTCCCATTCTGCTGATGAGCTAGTCGAATTCATTCAGCCTACTCCAAGTGGCTGACATGGCTACTTGAAGCTCTCAATCCAGAGGAACAAAAGGAGCCTCCCCCTCATCTTCAGTAAAGAATATTCCAAGGCAGGACTGAGATTGTCCTGCTTATGTTACATCACCATCTTTGTTTCAGTTCTGGTGATGCAGAAAATGAGGTTTTATAATTGGCTTGGATCATCTGTCCAAATCTGGCATGTCAGTAGAATGTTGTAATAGCAAACTGTAGGAGGACAATATGATTGCAGAAAGGAGAAGGGTTTGCCCAAAATGTGGGATAGTATTGCTGAAAGAAGGAATCTGCAGTGGTGAGACAAAATGACAGATGCTCATCAAGTTCCACTAGGTTATGTCTCTTTGATGGCTATGCCAACCCAATTCATTAATTCACATCAGAGAAGTTTGTTACAATAGGTTGGGAGCATTACTGTTATCAGCTGGAGAATAATTGTTTTATAGCACTGAAAAGAATTCAGGTTAAATTTATTCATAAAATGGGGGAAATATACTGAAATTATTATTTATAAAACTTGCTCATATCCTATAAATATTTCTCAGCATATTTGGCAACAATAAAATATGAATGGAAATAGCATAACAATGATGGGATTTTTATTCCTGATTCTACTCATGTTCTCATTTTATTCTTAATTACATAAGAATATAGAGTTGAAAAATTAAAGCATATGAAACTTTGGTAAAGCACAGAATGCATAAAGAAGTTTCAATGATAAAACTTAATGAAAGTATGTGATATGATTCCCATAATGTGATATAAAATCAGCTTTTTAAATAACACTTTTGCTCTTTTTTTTTAGATCTGTGGCATACAACAAGACGATCACAATTCAACCAGTTTCACAGTTCATGAATATTGATGTCATCTGTCATTAAAACTATAAATAAAGAATATTTATAGTAGTGGGTATTTATCTGACTGTTAAGATAAATAAATTTTCTTCTATTTTTACATATATATTTTTACACTCATAATCTAGGCAATCATTACTTCTAACAATCTGTATCTATATACTGGGTAAAGAGTTTACTTGTGAAAACTACACATGAAAGTCAGTGATTAACAAAACGTGATTTAGATAAACTCCTTTGATTTATGTTTATGCATTGTGCCTTCTTAGTACAACTCAAGCCATGGATGGTTAACATTTCCATAAATTTACTAAATATATTGCAAACAATTTTATTGGTTTTTTTCTTACAAAAGAGAGTGCATCAGCAAGCTCAGTAAAGCTCTGGGAATCACAGTGGGGAAGACCAAACAAGATATTGGGGAACTAAGAAATTATTAAAAAGGCAGATAACTGTACTTGAATAGCAAAAAGTAAAAAAAAATAAATTAAAAAAGTAATAATCCAACAACCCATGAATCCATTAATAAAATATGGATGTAGAATGCATCAGATAGAATAAAAATCATAAGAAATAATTGAAAAGCGTCAACTTGAAGAAAAGAAAACTAGGGAGACTTTTAATTTAGAAATCAAAGCTTTCTGAACAAGTAAGAGTCAGTTTATGAGTGTTGTGTTATTTAAGCATCAATTATTTATTAAATTTGTGAAGGCACCAACGTGAATGAATCATTATCTGACTTTAAGGTAGTTATTATCTATCTTAAGTAGAAAGATACAAAGAATTACACATACTAAAATAATAAATGTATTTTTGTGGTCAGGGTACAGTGGAAGTGAGAGAGAAAAGAAGTGAAGAAAGGGAGAAATTCAGTACAATGAGAACCTGAACTGATTCTACTGTTAGAGTTACAAAGGTTACAATGATATTAAAAGGAAATGGCATAGGTAGACATACTGTGCCTCCTGGCACAACCAAAAGAAGGACAACAACAATTAAAAAAAAAAAAAACAGAACTGACAGAAAATCAAACTGTATAGAAGTCCAACAACCAAGGAGTTAAAGAAGACATATTCATCCAGACCAGTAGGAGAGGCGGAGACAGGCAGCTGGGCCTAGAGGACTCATGGCAAGGCAGCATCTGGTGACTCAGTGAGGCAGTGGATTGTGGAACAGCACACACAAGGCTGCAGCTGGCCAGCAAGGCAGCACTATGGACTAGGCAGTCCCACATTCGCACGCAGATAAACCGGGAGGAAAAACTGGGGAGCAGGATGGACTACACAACCCAGGGCTCCAGCGCGGGGAAATAAAGCCTCAAACCACTAACTGAAAACAACCTGTGGGTGTTGAAGCAGGAGGAGAAATTCCCAGCTTCACAGGAGAGGTCATTGGAGAGACCCAGAGAGTCCTGGAATGTACACAAAGCCACCCACCTGGGAATCAGCACCAGAAGGGCCCCATGTGCTTATGGGAAGTGGGGAAAGGGGCTGAAATTTGGCAGAGAGCAGAGTAAGTGCCATTGTTCTCTCTCAGACCCCTCCCCCACATACAGCATCGGAACCCAGCCACGTGAGTTGCCCCGCCCAGTGAACCTCTAAGGCTCCACCCCTCATACACAACAGGTGAGTCAAAACAAACAAATAAAAAAATGTCCCAAATGGAAGAACAGATCAAAGCTCCAGAAAAAAATACAAGTAAGCCATGAAGAGATAGCCAACCTATCAGGTGCACAGTTCAAAACACTGGTAATCACGATGCTCACAGTGTTGGTTGAATTTGGTCACAAATTAGATTAAAAAATAAAGGCTATGTTAAGTAAAATAAAGGAAAATGTACAGGGAACCAACAGTGAAGGGAAGGAAACTAGGACTCAAATCAACAGGGTGGACCAGAAGGAAGAAAGAAACATCCAATCAGAAAAGAATGAAGAAACAAGAATTCAAAAAAATGAGGAGAGGCTTATGAACCTCCAGAACAACTGTAAATGTTCTAACGTCTGAATTACAGGGGTACCAGAAGGAGAAGAGGAAGAGCAACAAGTGGAAAACTTATTTGAACAAATAATAAAGGAGAACTTCCCCAATCTGGCAAAGGAAATAGACATCCAGGAAGTCCAGGAAGCTCAGAGAGTCCCAAAGAAGTTGGACCCAAGGAGGAACACACCAAGGCACATCATAATTACATTAGCCAAGATTAAAATGAAGGAGAGAATCCTAGAAGCAGCAAGAGATAAGGAGACAGTTACCTACAAAGGAGTTCCCATCAGACTGTCAGTTGATTTCTCAAAAGAGACCTTGTAGGCAAGAAGGGGCTGGAAAGAAGTATTCCAAGTCATGAAAGGCAAGGGCCTATGTCCAAGATTGCTCTACCCAGCAAAGCTTTCATTTAGAATGGAAGGGCAGATAAAATGCTTCTCAGATAAGGTCAAGTTAAAGGAGTTCATCATCACTGAGCCCTCATTATGTGACATGTTAAAGGGATTTATCTAAGAAAAAGAAGATAAAAAACATGTATAGTAAAATGACAGCAAACTCATAATTATTAACAACCACACCTAAAACAAAAACAAAAGCAAACTAAGCAAACAATTAGAACAGGAAAAAAAAACACAGAAATGGAAATCACATGGAGGGTTAGCAACAGGGGAGTGATAGTGGGAGAGGGGGGAAAGGGTACAGAGAATAAGTAAGTAACATAGATGGTAAGTAGAAAATAGAAAGGGGGAGGGTAAGAATAGCATAGGAAATGTAGAAGCCAAAGAACGTATATGTACGGCCCATGGACATGAACTAAAGCAGGGCAATGTGGGTGGCAGGGAGTGTGCAGGGCAGAGGGAAATGAAGGGAAAATGGGACAACTTTAATAGCATAATCAATAAAATATATTTAAAATAAATAATAAATAAATAGATAAAGAAATAAATGGAAATACACCTAATTTCTGTAAACATTTGCAACAGAAGTTTGTGGTACATTTAAAGAAGATGCTCAGAGATGAAACAAATTATATTCCCTACAGCCCTCAAGCTATGTAACTACTTCATAAATTAAATGACTCTTGAAGTGAATAGGAAAATTAGTTATAATTTGTGAGACCATTGGGAAAATAGAGATATGTTTATAAGCAAGCGAGTACACTCTACTCATAAGGAAGCATGAATAGAGACTAGCAATTCAGACACCAGAAGAACAGGTAGTAAACTAACTGGAGTTTAATAAGACTGGAATGGAGGATAAGAAAAGAGGAATAGATCAATGAGTCAGATAGGTAACTATGAAGAAAGACCAGAGAAGTTGAGCCAGGTCATAGATAACTCTGCTTATACGCTTTCATGTACTTCATTGTGTATAGAACATAAGGTTGCCAAAATGTGTTTTAAGCAAGTAAGTGACATGGTTTGATGTGCATTTTAGAAAAATCTTATTTAAATGTTTTGAGCAGTCTTTGCCAAATATGGGTTTTTTAATTTATTTTTTGGGGACAAAATTGATCCCATAAATTGTTATCAATATTTTTAAAAAACAGTAAGAAGGGCAGGGCAGTCTAAATGCCAATTGAATTTGAGAAACTCTATATTAAAGAAAGATTCATGAACATAATGATGTCACAATTTCTAACTCTCACAGAACCACGAAATACCCAAACTTTCCTGGATTAATTTGATAAAGGAATTTTTTCTTCCTGCAAATCTGTGATCACTAGTTTGGGGAAAACTGTCATAGATGCTGAAATGGAATGTACAAGTCTGGAGGTAGGCACAGCTCTTAGAAACCATTGAAAAACTGCAAGCAAATGTTGTTGGAAGGTTGACGTGAAACAATAGTGTGGTTGAGTAGGCTGAAATAGAGACTAAAGGGGGAGAGTAGACAAAACTCAAGGTTGGATACAATTGGTCAGGAAAATGGTTCAAATGATTCTTGGATTTCTGACTATGCCACTTTTCTGTAAAATAAAAATTTACTCTGAAATAAATTGCTTAAAATAGCACACATTTGTTAGCCATAGTTTCTGTGGGCCAGGAATCCAGGTACAATGTAACTGGGTCCACGGCTCTCAGGTCTCTAACAACTCCGAGGTCAAAGTGACAGTTCAACTGCAGTGTCATCTAAGGCTCAAGTGGGGAAGGATCTACTTTCGAGATGACTTATCTGCTTGTTGGCAGAATTCAGTTCCCTTGGGCTGTTGGAATGAAGGTCTCTGTATCTCTCTGATTGTTGTCCTGAGGTCACTCCCACTTTCTTGCCACATAGACCACTCCACATAAAAGCCTACTTTGTCAGAGTGAGTAACCGAGAAAGTGCAGGCAAAGGAAAGATTGCTAAGGAGTAGACGTCTCTGTCTCTCATAGCCTAAGCTTGGAAATGACATCCAATCACATTTGCCACATTCAATTTGTTGAAAGCAAGTCAATCAGCCCAGTTTTCACTTAGGAGGCCAGAACTGGACAAGGGCATGGGTAATAGAGAACAAGAATAATTGTGAGCCATTTTAGAAGGCTGCTTGCCACATTGTGTAATGATACAATAAATATGGGAAGAAATCTGGAGGGGTTTTTCTCTTAGAGATCGTCATTGACTAAAGCAACAACAACAAACAAGAATAACAAAAAAACTATTTTCTATCTTTAAAGTGAATTACAGTTTATCTCTGTTGAAAGAACTAAAGATCATTGGACAGCTACCCTGTTAAACCACATGATGCGCCAATGCATTTTCACAATTTATGGAGGTCTTGAGCTGAATCTAAGTAATCCGTGCCCTCAACTGTTAATATTTTACAATGTGTTTAACATACACGAAGCAAATGCATCAAGGAATAAACACAATTAGTAATTAGAAAGTTTATTTCAAGAACAGCTTTTATTTTTATTAAAAGCGTTCTTGAAACAAAACACTTTTTTTGCATTGTAACACAATATCCACCATCATTCTCTTTTTCTTCCTTTCTCCTTTTAATGTTTTACACATGGTGTGAGAACCCATGTGTTCCTGGTTAAGGACTTATTGTTTGCTAAATTGTGTGGCCTTTAAAATTCTTCACACCCCTTTATCTTCTCACCCCCACCTCTGAATATTATAAATACATGCATTTCTCAACTAATGGAACACGCAGTCCCCTGGGTGATCACACTCAAGGCCACTGAAAAGAATGTAAACATTAGTATGAAAATTTGGGTTTGTGTTTCAACTTTCTAATTCTAGCAGCAGTCCAATTAGCTGGTTTTAATGATTTAAACCCAAGCTTTTGAGAGTTACCGAGCTTAAATCTGAAAGACTGGTATCTGGAAATCATAACTATTGATCACATCCTGAACTGAGTCTTCCTCTTATTTACAAAGCTGCAGAGACACTTTGCCCCGTTACTCTCTATATTCAGTAGGCCGGCCGAGATCTGATTGAAATGAAGTAAGAGATAATTTGTGCATATATGGGTGATCTGATTTGGGGAGTTGTTAAGGCAAATTTTAAGGACAATGATTCTGGGGAACAAACGGTATTGCTGCTTAAATATTGTTGAACTTAAGACACATTAGCAAATCCAAGCCATGATTTTCTCACTTATATAAAATCAGTAAAAATAATATTTATCTCAAGGAATTGTTGTGAATTTTAAATAAGATAATATGATATAATAGTACCTACTCAAAGATCCAGAAAGCAGAGGGATATGGTAGTCTGAGTGAGGTTAGAGGCTTATTTACTCAAGCTACTCAGCAAAGACCTCAATGACACAGCAACATTACAGCTCAGACTTGAATGGGGAAAGGAGTCAGACTGGCAAGAATAGGAGGGAGAATCTTCCCGGCTTAGGACATCTGGAAAGTGCAAAAGATCTAAGGCAGGAACAAATGTTTGACTAAAAGAAAAGGACCCATGTGGCAACAGTGTACCAAGAGGGCACTTAGGGAAACTGGAGGAAGACAGAAAGCCCTGGCCAGATTCTTCACATACAGTTCTTTTAGGTCATTCATGAGCTTGAATTTTAATCTATGAAATTGGAAGCTATTGAGAATTTTCAGTAGGAAAGTGATGTGGCAATTTATGTTCTGAAAAATGAAAAAGAGAGATGACTGTGGATACTCTGCATGGAATAGATTATGTAGGAATTAAAGATGAAATTAAAAGTTGTGAGGTGACTTAGTAGTCTGGGCTACAGATGATGATGTTTTGGAATGAGGAGAACAAAGGAGATGGAAAAGATGTGGGGAAAATCAGGATCCTTTTTTGAGATCAAACCAATGGGGCTCTTTGACAGACTGGATTCAAACGGCAAAACAAACAGAAAGTGAAACAGAGCAAGGAAACAGAGAGGTAAATTTCAAACTTGAACTCTAGTTCTTTCTGTTAACTATCTGGGTTTATTGAAATGACGTTTGTGGTGGTGGTGCGGCAGAGTTTTAGCTGTGTTAACGCTGAGAGGAATGATTATTCAATGGAGATGGGTATCACACACCCAGTGGCGTGGGTGTATGATAGCTGGAGCTCAGTGGGCCATGGCTCGAGACAACGTGTGGGGCTCATTAAAATGTAGACTGAATGAATTCATATTCGCAAAGGACTTGGAAATGTCCGACACATAGTACACACTTCTAATTAATCACTGAAGTTTTCCTGCTGTTATTTTGCTGTCACTGGTGTATAAAATTTGGGGAAAAAGGAAATCTGAAGACAAATTCTGTTATATAATAATATTACAATTCCAATATATTATTATTATATTCCAAGAGTTGCAGGTGAAACAGAAGAGAGGGTATGAGAAAAGGAGTTTTAAAAACAGAAAGTAAGAGAGGAGTTAAGAGGAACAATGGAAGTATACTCTATCTCCAGATGCAAAAGAAAGTGGTTAAAGAAGTAGAATGTGGGTGCCTAAACCAAATGCTGCTGAGAAGAAAAAGAACGTGAAGATAAAGATTTTGCTTTTAGATGTGGTGGCATGCATGATGAGAATCTCAGTCAGTGTGGTTTCAGTATGTTGGAACTAAAAGTTGGATCAAGAAGAGGAGCAATGGGAAAGACAGGAAGTAGAGTAGCAATGGCAGTCAATACTTTAGAATGTTTTGCTGGGCAGAGGATCAGTGAGACGGAGTTGGAGGATGTTTTGTTATTGTGCATTTTAAGACAGTAAATCTTAGACAATGTTTACATACCATTGGGAATAAATAAAGAGATGGGAAAATCATGTTTTATATGAGAGAGGAAGTACTACTCAGACCTTGAGGAAACTCAAAGGGCCAGGTTTTGAGGTGCTGTCTCTTGTAATAGAATGAAAGCCAGAGGGGATGAGATGAGATGCATGTGAGATTGTGAAGTAGGGATAAAACAGAATAGAATCCTTCCAATTACTCCTAATCATTGGGTGAATGGAGTGAGGCAGCCCATTTGATATTTGAGATGCTGTTTACATTGTGATCAGTTCGGTTTTATGTGATTTCCAGCCATGTGTAGTTACTTGAGTACAAGCACAGAGAAATAGATTTTTTAATAGATTTGGGATTTTTAGTTAAGAACAACATAGCAAGAAAGGGACAAGAAATTTTAAAATATTTTCAAGGAAATAATTACAATGATATATCACAGAATCTAAGATGAGTGAAGAAGGAATTAATGACCTCAAGATTCTCCATAGAAAGACTGGGAGAGATAAATGAAGAAGACTTCTAAACAAGGCAAAAGAATTGTTGGATGGGATAGAAAAGTAGGTCCCCTGAAGAAGAGGAGGTTGTGTGAGAAATTTCAACATTTAGACATGATATTTCATAAGTAAGGTAGTAATAAAATCAATGGTATAATCTAAATAATGGTCAAATTAAGATGAAGTAATAGACCAGTATACACAGGGAGTTAATTACTATATTTAAGCTTTGGGTAGTGTAAGGGTCACTTAGAGAATCCAACATATTAAAGTCAACCAGAAACATGATAGGAACAAACATGGAGAAAGTCAATCATCAGCCAAGTGGTGAAATCTTCAGCAAGTAAGACACTTCAAGGAGGTCAATAGATGATGGCAATAGAGAAAGACTGGGGTTGCTGTTAACATATGACATGTGATTCAAGTGAACCAGGACTTTTGAGGAAGAAAAGGAGAATATGATATTTAAGAGTGGTTGGAAGGAAGAAGGCCTATTCTCCTGCCAGGTCTCCACTGGGGAGTATGAGAAATAAATGGCCTCCACTATGAAGGGTTGAGAGATGTGGTTATGAAGGGAAAGACAGATGTTCAGTAGTCCGTGAAGATGGAGAGAACATTTAGAGGACAAGCTATTGAAATACATGTTTTCAGAGAACAATGTACAAGGCAAAAAAGAAATTCTGAGTTTACATCTTCAAAATAAAAAACATTTTTTGTCTCATCTCTGAAGATCTAGTATAAGATGAGGATGAGCAGGAATTTACAAGGTAATACGACCAGTGATGTGGGATAAGCTAGTAGGAACATCCAGCTGTCAAATGGAGGCAGGGATTCACCGAAGTGTGGGGGACAATCTTTCAGTAACAAACAGGAAATATTTTTACTGGGGTTCTTGGATGAAGACAACTCTTTAGAGCTCTTGTTTCTCATTTTTATTCCTAATGTGGTTTTTTATTTAGTACATCTGTACTTTTTTGAATAATTAAGCCAGATATTTGTTTAATTATTTTTACTTTTGTAGTCTTTGCAAAGATTTGTCTTTGCCATTTTTCAAAAATATTTTCTCATTTCTTGTTTCTCATTTCTCATATTTGTGGTTTATATTCTATTGATTTTCCATTCTTTTTGTTGCTCTTGTTTCTGCTTGTTTTGGTAGCATTATTGATGGTTTTGTAATGACTCATGTACCACACATTGCTCATTAATGAACAGACTTTCTTCTTGTTTTGGGCTGCTTTGTTGGCTTCAGCTTCATATGTGAAGCCCTAGCCCCTAGTATCTCAAAATGTGGGTGTATTTGAAGTTAGGGCCTTTAAAGTAGTAATTAATTTCCAATGAAGTCATTGGGCCTTAATCCTATCTGAATGGTGTTCTCATAGAAAGAGAAAATTAAGATACACAGGAGAGACATAGGGATGCACAGGGTGGAAAGACCACATGAAAATATCAGGAGAAGGTGGCTGTCTGCAAGTCAAGGGAAGAGGTTTTGGGAGAAACCAAGCCTTCTGACTTCTTGAACTTGGACTTGTAGCCTCCAGAATTGTGAGGACATAAATTTCTGTTGTTAAGATACCCAGTAGGATATATTGTTGCTTTTTAGTTTTAAGCATGTATAATTTTGCAGTATCACAGAAATATTTCTTCTGTGATATAAGAATTATTCAGAACATAGTTTATATATCTTCCAAACAGAGGGTTTTAAATATATTTTTATTGTTGATTTTAATTAACTGGCAGTATAGTACAGAAAACATACTTTACATGATTCTAATTCCTTCAAATATATTGATGAAATGTAATCTAAGGTACCATCAAATTTTGTAAATGTTTCATATATACCCTGAAGAGTATGGACGCTCTATTTATTGGGAACATGTCCACATATCCATTAAACTGAGCTTCTATTTTTGTTGCTTAAATTTCCTATATTTTTAAATATTTTGTCCTATAAATTATCAATAATAACTTGTTTAAATATCTCACACTAATGGCATATTTACTAAATTCTACATTCTAAACTTTTGCTTGTACATTAGAAGGTATTTAATATGTTAAGTTAAACATGCATTTATTATAACTTCTTATTGAATTAAAATGTTTTTATCTTCAATAATGTATTTATTTTCAGCTCTGTTTTGTTTGAAATTGGCCTAGAACATCAGTTTTCTTTTTTATAGTATATGGATGGTTTATCATTTGTCATCTTTTATTGTTGCCACTGTTTGTTCACATTAGATTTTGCTCCTCTAGTGAAAATACATTTCACCTCTTATCTGCCAATCCCAAGGCTCAATGACATATTCTTGATTACGAAGGACAAGTTAGGAAAAATGGAAAATGAAAGAAGAAAAAGCTATTAAATATACCCTCCAGCCCTGCACCAACAAATTTATTCCCCATCCTCACCCTCATTGACAATCTGATTTCCTTTTCATGTAACTTCAGGCTCTTACATAACAGGATTCTCAGCGTTCACTAGATCAAATAGTTTTCTCTTTATCTAAAAAAAATATTTAGCCTTAGCTTTGGCAAACAGAGACAATGCTGAAATGCTTGTTCTCTGTGCACCATTGCAATCTATTGAATGTATAAGCATTTGTACAACAGTAAGGGCCATCTGCTCAGTAAGTGAAACTTTACATAAAGTTATCACACTAACTTGGTGAGCTATATGGTGCCACGCAGTTCTGAGTTTTTGAGACTCTAAGATCATTTGTTTTCAAATTGCCATCGTTCTGCAACTCCATACCAAGCAGAAGACTACTTCTTTCTTAAATTAAGAAACCACAGTATATTTGAGTTTTATGTGTTGAAGAATGAGGGTGCCTAATCTATATGAAGATGAAAAATGAAAAATAACTCTGGAAATATATTTGGAAAAACTGAAAAAGTGTCTGGCTACTTCTCTGAAATGGTGTGGATGGATTTGTCAATAGATTATTCTGCGAACCAGTCTCAGAATAGGAGACATCATGGGGCTGCACTAATACCATAGAAGATCCTTATTAAATGGGACTTTATTTATTTTACATGATTTTTCAAAATCCAAACATAGATAATACATCTTATAATATTTTTCTGGAAAATGGTGTCTTCCAATAAATCAATACATTAGGACTTTCTGAAAAAAGAAAATAAAATGTCTTGTTATACTGCAATAGTACATTTTCTCTTGCTTCTATTTACAAAGGAGACATGAACTGGGTAATATAAATGCATTGTAGATCCACTATATTAAAATATTCAAGATAAATATAATTAAAAAATTAAAATCATTCTCTGGCTAATGTGCCTATAGATTAATATTTAAATCCTCTACTTGTATTAGTACATTGATTTAATATGACATTTCATATTGCAGTTACTTGGTCTACTGTTTATTTTATGTGCCAGAATGATAGTCGAGCTATTAATTTAAATCCACAATTACTTTAGTTTCAATATGAATTGGTAAGTAGTGACTAATTTTACCAGTAATAAGTCACTAAGTAGGGTGTATTAATAAATTAGACATTAATACATGATCCACTAATTTTATTATAGCAAGTAATTATTTGGTTAAATTAAAATTTCATGAGTACAGATTATTCCTATAACAGTTTTTTTCAGTTAGGTAGTTAATATTTTACACTTTTATAAATTGTGTGTTACAGTACCTAATTTTTATATCATGTCTCCACTGGTTAGAAAAATAAATGTTCAAACAATTATCAGAAAAAATACTAAGCCTTTAAAGTTGAATAAAATATAATTATCTGGATAAGTGAATAAAGTTTTTTAAAAAATAGACCAAATACCAGAAAGTATAAAATGACTTTAGGGATACTAATCTGGTCATTATATAGCAAAATAAAACTTCAGTAATAGAGCATGATATAAATATACTATCAAAAAAAAAGAAAAAAGAAAAATGTCTTAGAAATATAATTCACCAAATTAAATGATAAAAGAAAACCATATTGGTCTCAATAGATGCAAATAATTCAGTTATAACACTTATATATGTGTTATAAAATAGGAAAGTTTTTATTGTTGTTCAATTACAGTTGTCCCCATTTTTCCGCATTACTATCCCCTGCCCTATCCACTCCCACCTCTGACATTCAATCCTCCCCTCCATTGTCTTTGTCCATGGGTCCTTTACACATGTTCCTTGACTTGACCCTTCCCTGAACTTTCTTAACCAGATTATCTACCAACCCAAATATCACACATAGTGGTAGAGAAGAAATAGTTCTCTTAAAATCAGGAATAAGCAAAGTAAGCTCACTGTTCATTCCTATTCAAAAATTGTATTCAACATTCTAAATATTGCAGAAAGTATAACTGCCTACACAAAACAATAATAATCTATAACTAATATTTGTAATTAATAAGAGTTTATTAAATGTTTATACCCTAGCAACAAATAGGAAAACTGACTTGGGGAATGACCTTTGGCAAAATAAAATAAATGACTAGAATTATCTTTCATAAATTAATGCAAAAAGTATTATTGGAAAGTTTATGAAAATATATGTGCATATGTTCATGAATATATGTACTCATATGTGCATATATATGTATATATGGCATACTGAAATAAACAAAAATCAATATCATGCTTATGAAAAGGAAGAATCAAAATGCAAAAGATAGCAATCGTACCAAATTGATTGATAGAGTCTGAATTTTCAATACATGTTGCAGTGAGGTTCTTCACAGTATTTGACACAAGTAGTTTCTAACATGTATCCCAAATAGTAAATGCACCTACCAGAGCCAATACACTTATGAAAAACAAACCAAGAAGATGAGAGGGTTTGGACAATTAGCTCTCAAGGCATATTATAAAACTATGTGAATACAATAATTTTTGGCAGAGGCCAGAAACAGACCCTCACATGAATAGAAATTCATAATGATTGTGATACTTCTGTAAAATAGTAGCAATAAACATTTCAGTTCCTAACAGTTGGCTAACGGGTGGTTTATGAGGGGAAATGATGTTATATGCTATTTAAAAAAATTACACAATGACTACAGCAAAGCTGCGTAGAGCATTTGCCTTAAGCCAAGAGTTGTGAAGCCCCTCGTCACCTTTCATTTCCAGTCTTACCCTTTGATTGAGCTACGAACTACTTCTTCCACGGAAGAAATTCAAACAGTGCCTGCAATGGGAAATAAGCTCGGGAGTGTGTGAGCCAAGATCTAAATATTGTTCTTTTCTCACAGAGCCATGTACCCAACTCCCTACCTGGTTTTACATGTGTTTTTCCTTCAGGAACATTAGTGATAATTTTAAAAACCAAACAAATAAACAATTTGCTACTTCAAAATAAATATAAGCTACAATGCAAGCACTGAAAGATCATATTATGAGTGGAAGTAATATTGGAAATTAGTGAGATAAGGAATATTTCATTAAAATACTCATTTTAAAAGACCTTGTAAATAATCTGCATTAAAAGGAACTTTGGTAATATCTCATTAAATGTCTTTTTATTGGTACCTATACGGTCTCTTTTAAATATAAGCCTGACATTCAAAAATACATATTTTAATATTGTGAAACTTGCAAAAAGAAACTAACAATATGAAAACAAAAAACGAATCATATTTTATTGCAGTGGAAAATTGGCTGAATTTTGACTTTTTATCTTATAAGCAAACTTTTCTTGGAGAAATCTTATAAAGCTTGTTTGTCATGAGGGACCTTTAATAGCAAAACCTGGAAAATATTATCTATTATTAGCTTAAACTATTGTTTGTACCTGTTATCCTTATAACACTGCCAGGATAAAGAGTATGTCTGTGTTTCCATTTCATTTCGGCATCAGCCATGACACTTTGCTCTGGGCTAAAATCTGGTCTGTAAGTCTAAAGTCAGTTTTATTTTTCCTTAAATAAATTTTGAAATACTTTTGAACTAAGCCATTTTAGTGAGAATAGAACATAAATAAATGTAACTGACTCCAGATGTTTTGGGTGCCCACTGAGAGACAACAGAAAAGATGTGTTTTCTTAAAAAGTCAAAAATGAATCTGAAAGCAGTGACCAAAGTGTGCCCTTGTGCTATAAGAACTGTGTATCTTAATTGAAATTTGTGGTTGCTTTGAAATTATTCTAAGACTCCATGATGAAATTCATCTCCCCTAGTGCATTTACAGTAACTCACAAACTTTATGTTACATTCATTTAATTGTAGATTTTAAACAAAATGTGCATATCAAAAATTCTTGACTTAGAATAATGCAGCGTTATATATGCATCCTTGCCCAGTAAATCTGGTAAAGATCACCCTCATCCTCTATATTTTCACATATATCATATAGCCATCACCGTGTGTTGACTCAGCCTCAGCAGGTGGGCAGTATAAAGGCTTTCCTGTTTATTCAGCATTGTGCCTCTGGAGGGTGTATAGTGGCAATAAGATAGATGTACATGGCACATCAATATTTCCTTTTCCAAGTCCACTGAACACATTTGGCAAAATGGGAAAAATTGAGACAGACTGCCAGCAGACCTCAGGCTCACCTTGAAAGGGTGTAGACATAACTGAGATAGTCTGTTCAGATATCATCGCCCGGCACCTTCTTTTGTATGTTTTGCTGGCACTGTTGCAGCCCTTGTAACACTACTTGCCTTGCGGGCATCTGTGTGTGTCATAACATTCAGTTGTTGGATAGACATGGTGAGCTCCCTACATTTCATCAGCTTGAGATATAGGGTTGGGAGGAGGTGGAAGCTGGCTAGGACCACCTATCTTCATCTCGTGTTCAGAATTCCATAGGAGTTACCGATACACCCAACCTGGCATTAGAGGTTCAGAGCTGACTCAGCTTCTTAAGCAAATTATTTTCAGGTTCACAGAGAGAACCTCACTGGGGACAGAGAGAAAACAATAAGTTCATTGCAGAACCAGGCCTGTAAAAGCATCAAATTTGAGGTTAGATGACAAGGACACGATCTGTTTCCTTCCTTTTCTTGATTGGGCTTGCAACTTCTAAACAACTTCTGAAGCTATAAAATATGAATAATAAATCTTACTTCTATTATAATGTTACGAATTGTAAGATCTTGTAGCTCAATTATATTATAGAATTGTAAGAACTACAAAAGCAAAAGGTGTTTTTAATACAAACTAACATTAGTTAGTTAATAGATTTTAAGGAAACCACCAATATTGCTATTGAATTAATAAGGTGATGTGTTGAAATAAGTAGATGCAAATATTGTCTCTACTATGAACTATCAGTGTGATCCCAGGTCAGACACAGCCTCCATGAGTCGTTTCAAATTCCTCAACAGGTAAGTAGATACAGTCCCTTATTCCAAAGGAGTGTTGTAAGAAGAAATAAAGGAGGTAAGGAATTTGAAGAATTTATTAGGATTAATTCAGCTGCCTGACATTTAAGCAAATAAGTTGGTGATATTTTCTCATATAATAATAAGTCCAAAGATAGGCATGCCATCGCAGTGATGGTGACTTCCTGTTATCTCTGGGGTCAATTCCTTTTCTCTTCTCACCCTGCATTCTGGGCCTTCGGCTTTCGTTCTCCTTGTCACAGGAAGCCTATTCCATTTCCAGGTGTTGCATTCATACTTCAGAAAGGAAGAAGATAAAAGCAAATGGCAAAAAGCTGCTGCCAACTGAATGTATTTATTTTCACTGTTGAAATAATGATATTCCTGGGTACCTATATGAGATTTTTTGTTTGCATCCCCATGGCTAGAAATGTGCCCACTAGGGACTCCCAGGTTCTAGACAGTCTGAGAAAGTGAATACTTCAACAGGACATATCACTACACAGAATTAAATCATATTTTTTTCATAAAGACATTAGGGGTGATTGGTTATTGTTTGACCTCTGTTAGGCAGCCACGTGCTCAGAAGTTAAGGAAATGCTGCATTATTCTGTGTTTGCAGCTTCACGCGTGGCAGACTCACTAGGAGTGCTGTAGGCTCTCTGAGAGGTCCAGCTTTATGACTTCTCCTCACTGTGCCAGAGTGTGCTGCACGGTTCGGTGTACACACACAAACCAACACTTCTAACAGCCTGGGTTAAAATGATAAAATACCCACAAATGTAACTCTTGGTTAATCACCCAACTTCCAAACTATTTTTTTTTTCTTTCTATCTTCTCGACTCCATGAAAACCTTCCATAGGTCATTAAACTATACTCAGGGATATGACTCAAAGATAGGGTCTGACATTAGTATTGTATCAGGAACTTCTGTATGGAAAGGTATTGTGACTGAATCATTCTCCAAACAGGAAATGGTATTTTAGTGGCACTTCTACAATACAGATCTTATGTGCACCAAAGTGTTTCTTTACAACTCCCCAAAGTATAATTATTGGGGATTTATTCCTGGCCTTTATAAATGTCTAAGAGAACATAGCCCTATTAAACTTCCTTCCATCCCTCAGAAGTCTAGCCCAACGGACTAGAAAAATACCTGACCTAGAGTATTATTTATTTGAAATGCCGTCGCTTCTAGGTTGCTCCTATGACTTGTGGCATTTATGTGATATACAGGGGAGAGGATCATAAAGACATTTATAATGGCCTTCCAATTGTTAAGAGTCTAGGAAATAGGAAGGCGTTCGAGCAAGGCATTATTGGGACTGTTTACAAATGAGGTCATTAAGTAAGAATTTGTATAGTGTATGTAGGACATGCTCACATAACTCACATCTAATGAATGGAGATCATTATGTCTAATAATTTCCCCTTCCTTTGTCAAGTGACACTCATATAAACTCAGCTTTTTAGAACCAGTCAAAAGGTTAAACTTCCTTTTTCTCTTGACATTTTTAGAAAAGAATCTTTTTTATAGCTGCATATTCAGTCCTTCGCTATAGAAGCTTACATGTAGAGAAATTATTAGCAATACCATGGTTAGCATTCTGTTTTTGGATGAAACAGAGAACAGCTTCTGACTTATTGTTCACACATGCACACACACAGCACACACACACAACACACACACGAGGAGAGATTCTGAGGTTCTGTAATTCAGGCACTAGTGGTTTTACCTCAGCTGAGGCCAATTTGACTTCTTTAACAGGATTCTTTTAATTTAAGGATTAACCACCCACCCTACTCAGTACCCCGTCAGGTTTCAAACTCATTTAACACTGATTTCACCCTCCATGAAATATATTCACAGGCATATGTGACATCTCGGTTTATTATACACCTAGACTGATTAAATGTGTTTATAGAATGAGCATTATAATTACAGATCACCACACTTTTAAATCTAACTTCAAGGTTACTTTGCAGACTAATTTGTTTAGCTTCCTATCATCTCCCAAAATAGCATGTAACACTTTCCCCCAATAATTTAACAATGCAGTCTCATGCATGTCTTATATAATCATGATTTATGCAGGTTAAATTTGTATGTCACGTGAATCCGAATGTATACATTTGCCTGTGAGATCACATTTGAATTGCATTCACACTTGCCCTAAACCGTGCTCTCACACTCTCAATACTGACTTCTTCCTGTTGGATGCCCTGCAAGCCCTGGTTTGAACCCATCCACTCCTGTCCATCTCCCCGCTATCCTATGCACCAGGTCTCTGTCATCCTCTCCTGCACCACTGCGCTAATCTGGGTCCCCTGCTCTATTCTGACTCCGCTCTAACCTAGTCCCTACATGGAAACCAGAGCAATCTTTCAAAAACAGTAATCACAAAGAGCTCAGAAATCTCTCAATTTGCTTTTTGTTTTTATTTTCTTAGAAAATGACAAGTCGATTCTAATATCAACATGAAATATTCAGTCATCTTCAAAAAGACAGAGCTGGACTATTTAAAACTTGAGTTCAAGACTTACTGAACTTATTCAAGCTGGATGAATTAAACGGAACAAGAAGGTTTACGGAACAGAAAAATAGTCCAAAGATATTACATCTTATATATGATCATTTGATTTTCTGATATTTTAGAAGAGAATTTCCCCCACCTCTAGTTCTATTTAAAATCTTTACTTATTCTCTGAGGTTTCAGTTTCATGGTGTATCTACGCATGGCTCTCTTCTTATTTATCTTGTTCATAATATTGGCACTTTGTATAAATTCTGGGCTAGTCCTTCCATTATTTTTTGGAAAAGTTTCTATCTTTTTATCTCCCATTCCTTTCATTTCCTCCTTGTGAAATTCCAAACACGTATGTGTGCATTAAATGGTTGACATCAGGCTCTGGCTGAAGCAGACCTGATTGAGAATGCTGTCCTTGTCGCAGACACTGCCACTTTACAAACTAAAGAGTTAACACAATGGTGAATGCTGTGACCCTGCACCTGGATTGTGAGAACCTGGGCATGCAAGTCAGGCCTGTGTGACTAGAATGACAGAGGACGTTGATGGGAAATAGAGCCCGCACCTGCTAGGCGGCCCCCATCAGCTTGGGTACTTGGATAGATTCGGTGCCTTCCGATGCAGGGAAGATGGTATATTTGTTGAATCTTCTGCAAATATCCTTCTTAAAGGTAAGTAAACATAACACTAGATTAAAGCCTATGGGTTTCTGTTAGGTATTATGTTGAATTCCAACCTAAAAATGCAGCTATGGCCTCGAAGTGTATTTCAGAACTTCTCATTCTCATCCCCTAAAGTCTCCCTCATACGTCCTTACTCTGAACCCCTTTCCTACATTCTAAGTAAACTTTTCAGATCTATTTTCCTATCCACAAATTTCCTCCCCAGCTGAACCTAATGTTAATCTATTCATTTGTTTTTTATATTCATTATTTTCATTCCTAAAAATATATTGCCTTCTGCCCCTATGTTTGGTCAATTTTTTAGTTACTGTACATCTTTATTATATTAAAAATGTCATGTATAATTTGTATAGTTCGTATATGGTCATTTCAGTATTTAAAATTGACCTTTGCTTTTTTGGTCCTCACTCTGGTAACTGATATATTTTTGAGTATGGTGATCTTCGGTTGTGAGCTCAGATTTATTGGATCTTAATCTTTGACAACCCTGAGGGCCCCAATTGTGGACAGAATATTTTCTGTATTTAACTCCAGTTTCAGCCAGAATTGTGCATTTTTTCTTTTGATTTTCTCATAACAATTCTTAACTGGCTGACTTTCTTTAACTGACTCTAAAGTAGAGATGGAAAATACCACTTGGATTAGAGGCTATTTCTGTCTTAGCAGACACAATTCAAAGCACATTTGTAAGGTGTGCAGAGCTTGGAATGCATTGAACCTAGAATTACCATTATAAATAATGATGAAATGCCCAGAGTATATTGTATAACTTTATTTGAAATATCACACTACATAAAACAGTTTATGTTTAATACAAAAATAGTAGACTAATTCTCATTTAAATATTAACTAAGTAGGAGGACTTAATTTAACAAATACTTATTCTGCAGCAGGTTGCATACTATGCTGCAGGGATTCCAGTATCGAACAAGAATACGTATGCCATACAGGGATAAAAATATATTGTACTTGCTAACATTTATGCTATATTTGTATAAATGTAACATATTTAAATAGTAGGAATGGTCACAAGAAAGAATGAGGAAACTTCTTCAGTCTCTAAGTTCTATTCTGACTCATGCCCCTATCAATGTTAACACTAGTGTGATAAATACATTTTCTAGACCTTTTTGATTGGCAAGATATATTACATATCGACCCTCCCCCAACCAGTTATAACACTAAGAAAACAAACTTCATTTTTTTTCAAAATGTAAAATCATCTTTAAAAATTTTCATGCGTGCACTACATTTTCTCTAAAACTAAATGTACTTTGGTTGAGTCTGAATTGATTTAACTATCTCTCAAGTAAAAAATAAGTATTTTAGTTAATAAAAATAAGTTTTCTAAATATGGATTGTGCATGTTAATCATGGTGTTCAAGAGCAATACTTGGCACTTATACAATGCTTAACACTGCTGAAAAGAACTTGGAATAACAAATACAGAAGAGACAAATTTCAAAGCTCTCAAATTACTTTTTTAACACTGAAATTATGTACCTGTCATCATATGGAAATCAATGGAAACATATAAATTAGCTACAAGTCTGAAATTCAGCTTTACATGTTGGTCTTTTTCAAAAAAGATATAGCTTTGGCTTCAAAAATCAAGTATTTAGTAAAATAAAAATGAAAGAAAATTATTGATTAGTTCTATCTAGATTTACAGTAATTCTTATAAGTACATGTTACTAAGCACTGTTTCTATTCTATGAACATTCTTGTTCTCTATTCAGTGAGTCACAGAAAGGATTTTCTTTATCCAAGAAAGATATTTATAACTAAGGATACAAACACAATCCTTAGCTAATGCAAAAATTTCATTTGCTGATATATATAATAAATTGAGGGTTTTTTTTTTTTACTGGAGTCTTAGAGCAACTATAGAAACAATACGACAATAGTAAGTTTATATTAAGGAAATTTTATGTTTTAGTGATACTTGTTTTTCTAAACAACTCAGTAGGTTTTAGAGAGTAAATGGGTCAAGTTCTAAAAATATATTGGAGATTTTGACTTTCACGATACGTAATTGCCCAATATTTTTAGTTTGTGTTTAGAGAGCTAAGAATGTGTTATCTTTAATTTACCTCTTGAAATGACCATTTGGTCCTTATCATTATGGCTAAATAGATCTTATTATTGATTGTTGTAATTTAAACTGAGAAGTTTCTATGCAAAAGATATGATTAATCCTTATGCAACCTATCTATAGGTGATACTACCTAGATGTCTCTACAATCACTTATGCAATATATGTAAAGCTTGGCTCTCACAGAATTAGCTTCATTGTCTGTCTACACCTCTTCCCCATTCTTCAATGAATCCCAATTTATGCAGATGTTTAAAGATACATAAGGAATCCAGATTCAAATAAAGTAGAAAAAAAGAAGAAAATGTAAATATTATTATGGAAGCAGTCAGGAGAGAAATAATTGTAACTCTGGGTGGTCTCTTAGAACCCATCAAATATTTTCAATACATAGGACCACACAGAGAATGAGAAAAACTGAAGTATTTTATTATATTGTGAATAATACTTTTCAACAAAACTTTTCCATTTGTTAAAATTTAATTGCATTTGTGTGTGTGTCTTATGTGTCAGGAAGTTACTGGGATTATTATTAGCAAAACATAAAAAAGACTCTATTTGGAAAATTTGAAGTTAGAAATGATAATCTCATCTACAATAACTATTCTTGACAGTTTTTGTATTATTATTTCTATTAGGTAACCTAGGCAAAAAGCTTATTCTCTCATTTTTTATCTCCTTCTACTTTGAGATGCTGCACTCTGCAATTGTATTCTGTACCATCTCTATCTACCATATCTTTACAACAGTCTCTATTACTCACCTATTCCTTCCCGCAGCTGTGCCTTCTTTCCTAAATTAGTTCATAGCCACTAGAAAGTTAATTTAATAAAGTCTATTTTGCCAGTGATTACTAGCTTAGTATTTCCTTTTCACACAATTCAAAAACTATCAGCAAGTTGTATTTAAGGCTCTCAATAAAATGGCCCCACTGTACATTTCTAAATGGTCTTCCATGATTCCCTTGGTTATCTCATGCTGTGAACACAACTATCTCCATTTCTGTTCTGCTTTCCCACTGGGAAATTTCTCCCTCTCAAATAACCAGCATGGCTGTGTACTTATGTTATACAACTTAATATTTTACAGGTCAAAATTCAATTTTCTGTAAAACATTGCTTATTTAGTTCTCACAGTAAGTCTAGATACAATAATATGTTGTAATTATTTTTCATAAGAATGGGGCATAAGAAAAATGGGGCTCCAAAAGATGAAAGAGGCTAACCTACTGATAGCAAAATATACATTTGATATATTCTGCAGGGACCTGGAAGTTTGGTAATCCAAGTCAGATGCATGCATAGCCCAGGAGAGACTGTATACAACAAATCCCTTCCACTACTGGAAGGACTCAAAGATCATGATATTCCCTAGTTGGTGTCTTTCTGCCAATGTTTAAAGTAAATACTTACATCTTATAGCCCCTAAATAAATTATTATTAATTCACAGAAATATCATCAACACTTCTCTATCTAGAATGTTTTAACTGTTGAAACCTAAAAATAAACAATTCAATAGAAAGGTAATGCTTTAATATATTAACTCATTCTAGACTATATTGTATTCATGTGTTATTGTTCCACATAAACTGCAGCAGTCAGAACTTTGATTGAGGGTTTTTCCTTTTCCTTTCTGACCACCTGTTTAGGTCCACATTGCATTTTGTGACATACATGTTTTTCTTTAAACATTACTCTGTGATCAGAAAGATCGCTAATGAAATATGACAGAAAGAACCTAGGGCCTGTTTCTCATCTGGAACATGCTGAATTGCAAACTCTTATTTATCCTGATGAATTGACAGTAGAACTCTAGAGACTTCATTCAATTTCCTGACCTAGACAGGAACTGTGAATATTAACCCCCCTGAAATTATTTCCCCCCAAAATGGCATATACCAGCTCTTTACAAGATAAACATACTCATTCTCCATCTTTCTCATGTTTTTTTTTTTACTTCACAATGAAAAACATTATATTTTAATCTTTTTTTCTATTTGCACTCATAAAGAAGCCATGCTTCAAGAATGACTGTGGACATCTGTTATCATATTATTTATAAATTATGAACAGGAAAAGTTCCTTGATAGAATAGCTGCAATTACAATTTTAATATGCTGCTTTAGGGTCTCCCAATGACCCCTAAGCTCATGATGGCTTTGTGTTGATAGCAAATGAAGACACTAATTCAAACCAGGGGTGTGCCACATTCAGCACCCCTAGACAGTGCACTACAAACTGTCTGGTGAAATTCGATTCCTAGCCCATAGTTTGTGTGCAGAAGCATTATGCACTGCAAAGAGAGATGCTAACAAAGCCATAAATGCAGATTGTATTTTCTTTACAACTCCCCAGGCCTTAATCCTATTGCATTAGTAGGCCATCACAGAAAATGACACAGCCTAAAAAGGTAGAGGATGAGCTGATTGCTCATGAAAAGTTACCCAGGAGCCAGGGTCTTACATTAATCCAGCACTTTGAAAACACTCATTGTTCCTGTATTGTATTCTTTGTAGAGGAAGAAAAAAACTGAAAACTTTTGTTTCACTTTGTAGGATACATGGTAATGTGGGCTGAACAGAGACATAAGGACGCACTGAGCAAGTTAATAATTTATGTTATGCAAAGGCTGTGAATGTTTCTAGGATTTAAAATTGTGTTAACTATTTGGTTAATAGTTATTTAGGTGAGTAACTGAGTGATGTATGGGGAGGCTTACTGCATGCACCATGACAGAACTTACTTTATGTGTCAAGTTCAGTTCCAGCCCAAAATTGTCTGTTCACTCACCAGATCTAGCCTGCAGTTTCTTGTCTGACATATAAACATTGGGAATCTTATTTCGCTTTCAGGTGATTTATCAAGATTTTCTTCTCCAATGCATAAAATTTTCCCCATTGGAATTTTGGTAAATACAACTTTTTATTTGTATTTATTATTTTTTTCCTATGATCCTTTGAGCAGAAGTGATATTTATTTCCCTTAAATAATGAATCCTGAGAAGTAGGCTAATACCACCACCACCACTTCCTCCAAAACCACCATCATTACCAACGTTGTCACGAACATACCACTGTCATTGCCATCACCATCCCAATCACTGCTATTTTAGCCTATAAGTATACAGACACACAAGTTACACATAGCATTGTTTAGTTCAGCGCTTTTCAAACGTCAGTGAACAGATGAGCAATGGAGGGTCATATTAAAATTCAGATTCTGACTTATCAGGTCTTGAATGTGACTTTGAGTTCTACAGTTCTAGTAACCTTCCAGGGAATGTTAATGCTGCTGCCTTATGGACCAGTCATCAAGAAACCAGGCTTGTGGTTGATGCTACACAAGGATAATTATAAAGACTGGATCCCTACCTATGACTAACCTGCAATCACATTAGAAATCTCTTTTAAACACACTCAGTATTTATAAATCGGAACTTACACACATAATAAGTATGAACTTATACATCCTACAAAGGAATTTACTACATCATACTAAAGAACAGATTAATTAACATTTAAAATATAAGCTCCATAAAAGTGATTCACATAAACCCATCATTGGTAAAGTTTTTAATCGGTTAAGATGGTATACTTAATCAAAACAAGCAAATACCCTAGTAAACACAACCATATATAAGAAATGTTAGCATTAGAATAATAGAAAAAACATTAAGTAGATGTAAGACAAATACATTGAGGGAATGAGTAGAAAGTAAGAACATGTACTTATAAAGTTCTCGGGAAGACTGGCTTGAGAGTGCCACTGGTCCGTTAGAGGATCTATTGCCTTTGAATTTCAAATTCTTAATCAATGTTTCTTATCTTCTCTTTGAAACAGATCATTTTTACTCAGAAGAGAGTCTAGGAGAAAACCAAAAATAGAATTGCAGTCTTTGCTTCTACATCTCTAAGATGAACCTTTGTTCCACATATACTGTTTTCTTCCCTGCTCCTATGATACGCAGAACTCGGGACCATTCCTCATTGAGTTTAGGAGTTACAAGTCATTGATATAATTGTGATGTAGTTGAAGACAGGCAAACGTGTGTAATTCTCTCTACGCAGAGAAGGACATCTTATTCTCATTTGCCCCCTAAGGTCCCTATTCATTTTTACTCCCACGTCACCGCTGTCCGTAATTTCCTTTCACCTTATTCTTTCCTTTTCTGCACCTACTTTGAAAGCTCATTTATGCAAATACGGAAATACATTATCTCTATTTCTTTACCAGCTATTGTTCCCAATTGACATCTCTCAGATTTAGTGACTAAGATTTTAGATTGTTGTATTTCACACATTCTTCTGTATTTGAAGCATGAACCTGAATCCCAGTTTCTGAATGGTGTGGAGACTTCACTCCCTAGCTGCAGACAGAACAAATTCGCCTGTTCCCCAAAGGGGTAATCAGAAGTTATCCTCCTCCTGGGACAAAAGAAAATCAAGCAAGCTCATTTAGTTCTGTTTCAAGTGACAGCGTGCTGGTTTAGACAAGAGAAAAAAGCAGCTAGATCCCTATCTAACTCTTCTAACAGATGTGTTCAATCTGAACACATTTCAGCACATTTAGATGTAAAAATAGGGACTAAGGGTTTTTTTTTTAGTAAACAATGCCTTGTATTCCATGAATAACTATTCTAATACAATTGTATATTTCAAGAGTATTGTGTGTTTTTAATAAAGAACACAAAGATTGAATCATTCAAATGGAAATGATTTTTTTCATCTAATCTTATCTAATGTGATGGTGGCAGTCGTACAGCAAAAGAATAATTGTCAAATCTAGGCAAGGTTGCAGGAATTATTGTGTCTTCTTTGGCATCCTTGTAAATATGACAGCTGCCTCAATAATTAAGTGAGAGGGTACTACGGCACCAGTAATTATAGCTATGCTTCAGGTAGAAGATTAATAAAAAGTGAGTTAATCATAATTGCCCAGCAATAATCAGTAGGCCTTTTATATTGTGATGGTGTACACCATTATCTTATTATGAAAATCCTGCCCCTCATATCTAGTTGTATAGGTGGAAAACTTCTATTATGATATTAAAGTGTTATTTTTATTAAATTGTTATGCTGTGTATGTAAGTAGATAGTATTATATTTTAGTTAGGTTCTATAGCTTGAATATAAGGAAAATTCTCCATCCTCTTGGACACAATATATAACATAACTTTGAAGTGAAATTTTAACTATTTTATTTTTGAAGTACAGTTTACATTAAATACTCTTCTGTATTAGTTTCAGGTGTACAACATAGTGATTGGACAATCGTGTACTTTACAAAGGGTGCCCCGTTAGAGTCCCCATCTGGCACCACACATAGTTATCACAATGTTATTGAACACATTTCCTATGCTGCACTTTATGTCTCCTAGCAATCTGTACTGCTCAGCCCCCTCACCTCTCCACCCAGCCCCCCAACTCCCCTCTTTTCTGCCAACCAACAGCCTGTTTTCCGTATCTATGAATTATGTGATTTCGATGGCCTTGTCTGTTAATTATACAAACACTGAGTTCTAAATACTCATTTAGTTATAAGAAGAAAGATTTGAACTCCTAGGGCATATTCTAAAAGAAAACAAGCAAAGAAAAAGACCCTATTTCGGTTCTGCTCAGAATCGTCCGTGTATCCACACTACCGCAACCTGACGCTCCACGGGATGTCTACGGTAGGATTATGTCAGGATTTGGGAATGGAAAAGTCAGGCTTCCAAGTCACAAGCCCAAATAAACAAAAATCAAACTTTTATTTTTTTATTTATTTAGTTTTTGTGTTTATTGCTGCTGCAGGGAGAGCCAATCTCAGGGGCTTTCCACTGGTCCGCTAGCTTCGCCCTCCCAGCTCTGCTCGGGCCTAATTGCTCAGACATCCAAATCCAAATGTTACTTGCTAGTCATTAGTGTTTTTCAGACCAATGTTCTCAAGTTTATGTATTTCTTTCCTAGTCCTGCAGAGATTAACAGAACCAGGTTGTCCAGCCCAGACATCATGTCCTGGACCTTCTACCTCTAACTTTCTCCTTAATACCATAAGGGTATTTAAAGAAGTTCAGTCTGGTCTTCCCTTGCAATTGATCTCTGCAGACCTCATAATTTTACCACCTTCAAAGTATGCCAAGCAGATATCAGGGCTTTAGGCTATAAGAGAAAAAAGAATTCTTTCAAATCCAACTAAACACCTCTATGCGCTTAGAATGTACTGGCGCAAACCCCGGCTCGTGAGGTCCGTGGCATTATAGATGAGACACGAGACAAATTCACATGGACTACCGAGTCCTGTGGAGGAAAAGGGACTGCACGGCCACTCTCTTAAGCCAGGAGCGTGCTGACACTTGCCTTGACAAGTTTTTATTGCTCTTCTGTGCATATTATATGATGGTCCTCATTTACTACGCACAGGTTCACTTAGGTGGTTACCTTTTACAGGAAACAAAGGGGAGGATGCGGCTAATTACTTCAAAGAGAAGGATGTTGCAGACCAAGGGCAAAAGTGGTTGAACCGGTTACACTCCACGCTGGAGAGGTTTAGCACAGACTTTAGGAAGTTACAGTAAGCACTTGCTGCCTCAATTCAGGGTGAGAGAGTTTTAGCAAAGGCAAGTCTCAAAGCGGCCTAGGTACAATGCAGGCCTGACTCCCTATGGGAGTACCTATCTGTGGGCGTGGGTCCTGTGCATTGGACCTCGATTTCCACTGGAAACTGGGCTCATGCCACACAGAACAGTCTCCTATAATGTGCAGATTGTAAAAATGAACAACAGTTAGTGCTCAAATTCCCATTGGGACTTTCAACTTTTTTTTTTATCTTATGACACATATAAACTAATTACTAAAATTATGCAGCACACCAAAAATTTATTTTTGCTAGTCTGACAAAAAATAGGTATAATTTTGGTTCATTCACACCGGACAGCTATTGTTGTACTGGCTGTTGTTATTTTTTTATTTGACAGTCTAAGGGGAAAAAGGTCAGTGCCCCTGACTTAATCTTCAGGTACTGCATGTTTTAAAAGTTCTTGCTGCATCCTGGTTGCAAATCACTGGGATATACTCATATAAAACCATGTATTTTATTAGTACAGTGGAGAATTATTTAAATAACTAGTGTTTTCCTTGGAGCTAGACACGTTTAACAGATGTTACAGCGAGCAAGAGTTCTGCAGGCACATATATAATGTTTCATCTCTGCTTTTCACCTGGGGAGGGTAGGCATTCCAAGTAGGTGGCAAAATGTGGTGGTTAAGGTCCCTAGCATACTGAGCTTTCTGCAGTAGGATCTTGGTTGTTCCTAAATTAACATGAAAAACATTATATAATTTCAACATTTACTTGAAAGTTTCTATTGATAACCATACTGTACACAAATATATATCTATATCAGTGTTTATTGTTTACTTATTACTTCTGGGTGACAAATAGCTCCTATGAAATATAAATAAAATGCTAACTTTGGCAACTATATTTACAGACAGAACTTGGCAGTCTCAATATTTTTAGTGAAAGTAAAGTTGCTGCAATGTGTACATGAGAAAATTTAAAATATATATAGTTGAAACTAAAAAGGATTACTTTGAAATTTATAATAGTAGTTTTGTACTACACTGTTCTGAATTCTAAATTATAAAACGTAGAAAATATTTTTTGCTTAAACCTATCGTTCTTAAGTGTTCTTCACTGATTTCAATTTACCAATGTTTTGGAGGCCCAGGTTCTTTCTATATTGTGGCTCCACAATCCCCTACAATGTCACTGTGGTGTGCATCCAGCCAGTAGAAACAGACAGCAAGAGTGGAAGAGAAACACCCTATTTTATTACAGCTACCCTTAACAGTAAAAGAGGCTCAAAAATTAGTCTCACAACATGCCCAAGATGAAGGGAGAATGTATTTTGGTGATCAGGTAACATGTTTTTATTTCCTTGAAATTAATCCACTTCAATAAACATCATAACGTATTTACTCTTTTTTCAATATCATAGTGCCTTTACTCTTCTGAAAAATACATGCCTTCTCTTGATTTGAAATACGCTTGTTTTTTAAATTAGTTTTTCTATTTGTCTGTTTTCTAATAACATATTTTACTTCTTTTCCAGGTTTATTTTCCATAGCTCCATTCTGTATAAAGTAGAACCTGCCCACCTCTCCACCACTATTTTTCCCCTTTCAGAACAGAGCTGTCGCAATATTACATATTTATTTGGGACTGTGTTTTTGTTCCTTCCCCTCTTGAATATGAGTTTCATGAGTTCAGAGATTTTGCCCGGCACATTTACTAACTTTTCACTAGTGAACATACAAGCATTTATTTATTTATTAAAATAACACATGTCTATATTTATTTCTTTTGTTAAAGTTGCTTTATTGTATATTTCCATTACCATTTATCCCCCTTATCCTCCCTTCCCCTGCAATCACCACACTGTCGTCCACGTTCTTAGTTAAACAAATGTTGTACAGTTTCTATCAAGCAGGTATTGTCTTAGACCCTGCAGATAAAAAGGTAGAGTGAAAGAGAGAGAGAGAGAGAAACCAGTGCTAATCCTCTTTCAAGTCTAATGAGAGCAACACATGAGTACACAAACCATTAGAAATGCAGTGTAATAAGTGGTGTAATAGAGAAGAACAGGGTGTTTTTCAAATTCATAAGGTGGGCTCCTAACTTATTCAAGGGAAGTCACTATGGGGTCACTGATGTACATGACCGCTAAAGAAAACTTAAAGGGTAAAGAGGAAGGAGAGTGTTGGGAATGAGGTATTTCAGATAGAGGAAACAGCATTTACAGAGATAGGGAGATGAGATAAAAACTAGCTTACCCAGAACACTTAAAGAAATTTGATACAGCTGGAACCTAGATAGTGAGTGGGGAATATGGAGAGATGAGTCTATGAGATAACTGAATTTCTTCCTAAGATATGTCAGAAAGGCTGAACTTTCCTTGAGGGCAAAAAAGAAACAAGAGAAGGTGTAAATGAGGATATTGATATAAGCAAGTGCCCCGTGTGTAGGGGGAGTGCAAGTATTTCCAGACTGAGCATCCACCGCGGTGTTTGCAGCAGTGAAGGGCTCTTGCTGGGACGTTCAGTGCTCCTGTCAAGAGTTCAGCAGATGTAGTGAAAAGCCTTCAGTGTTCCCTATGCAGATGTTTTCCAGATCATGGGAACAGGATGACTTTAGATGAAATTAAAGGTCATGAAATGTGCAACAAACCAAGAAAAAGATTGTTTCAGATGGAGTTTAGCTTACCTCTTGAAATTTCCTGCATTAGAAGGTCACGGAATCAAATCTGATGCCTGGATAATTTAAAGGGTTGAGTAGTTTGTTTCATTAATCATTAATAATGTTTGTATATTTATCTTAAGATAAGGGTAATCATTTATCATATTCCAGTGGAATAAACTAATTGCAACTGAAACTAAGAAATCATTTCCCCCCGTCAATCCATGATGCTATGCTATTGTTATTTAAAAGGTAGCAAATAATTGAGGCAATAATCTAAGCCATAGAAAGTCTACTTCACCTTCAGCCCCATTCTCAACTAAAAATAATATTCTGGTAAAGCTTTGTTCTTCTATTTTTAACATTATTTCCCATAATATGGTTCTTCTTTCCTTGTACCAGTTGTTTTTAGCAAAAGCACAACATTTTCTGCTAAGCACTTTAGGCTTGTCTGAGTGTCTTTTGATGCCTTTCATCCTGCCTGGATTTCATTCATCTATTTGAATAATATTGATTGAGGACCTACTAGATACCGGGCAAAATATGAGGCAGGGAGGGATAGCTAAATTAATGGTGTGATTTTGACCAGAAAAAAAGCTTAAAAACCATTGTATATTGTTCGACCTTTCCAAAGATTTATAATGCCCATTATTTTATTAATATCTCTGAGAAGGTTTACATTAAAGAAATGTATGCAACTTTGTTTAACTCAGCATCCTCCATGCTTTACTACAAAAAGTAAAGCATGTTTAACACCTGTGGAATTCCAGTATTTGTCAACACAGTTTGGGAAATTCTAGTCTGCTGGGATACTGCGCCAGTCTTCATCTGTTCTAAGAATTTATCCGTATCTTGATAATGGAGATCAGAGAACTAGACTCTTTGTTCCTTCCCATTTGACAGGGAGAGAAACATTTTGAAATGCTAATTCTTCACATTATTCTCAGTGTATCTCCAGTTGTTTATGGCTTGTGCATGATAATTTTGAAATGTGTAATTGTTTAGTTAAATCCATGAAAAGGAGGCCAGTGTGACTAAAATAATTTTTTTTATGTTTAGTGCAATGGAATTTTTGTAATTTCTTAGGCTCACGTAACCATTTACCTCTCAATGTCTCTGAAACAACCACGTTGTGCCATTTGTAGACAGATCAATTCCAAAGTGAGAAACAGATCAAATGATGACTCCTGAATTAAACTTCTACTATTCCCCCTGGAGAGCAAGTCGCTTCAAGGCTTGGTAGTCAGTCGTATGGCTCCCCGTCTGTAATTTAGATCGTTCACATTTCAGTACTTTTTCTTTGTTTCTCTGCTTTAGAATGTAGGTCATGTTTTGGGGAATAAAATAAATTCAAAAACAAAAACCAAACTACTGATCAAAAAAAATGAGCAAATGACTCAAATAAACTTTTTTAAAGACATGATATAAATGATCAATAAGCATATGTCAAGATTCCCAACATAGTATTGTTTAAAAATGTAGTTTAAAACCACTATTATCAAAATAATTAATATTCTTCATACCATTAAATGACTAGTATAAAACATACAGAAGATAACAAGTGTTGGAGAGGCTGTGGAGAAATTGGAATCCCTGAGCATTCACAGATGGAAATGTAAACTAGTGTTATGTGTAAGTGGTACAGACTGTAAAACAAAAAACAACATGGTAGTTCCTGAGAAAATTAATCATAGAATTATATGATCCTGTGATTCTATTTCAGGGTATATGCCCAAAATAACTAAAAGCAGGAACTTGATTTTGCATACCTATGCTGATAGCATTATTCACAGTAGCTAAAATGAGGGTGCAAGGTAATTATTTTTCACTGAATGAATGGGCAAGCAAAATGTAGCATACACATACTGCAGAATAATATTCAGACTTAAAAGGGAAGGAAATGCTGACACATGCTACAAACGTAGATGAACCTTGAAGACATAATTGTAAGTGAAATAAGGCCGTCACAAGAAGACAAATGCAGTGTGATTCCACTCACATATGTAAGCAAAGTTTTGGACATGGATGTTGGTGAACACTGCACAATAGTGTTGATGTAATTAATGCTCCTGCCTACACACTTAAAAATGCTTTAGATGACATATTTTGTGTTCTGTATTTCTTGCCACAGTACAAAAACAGAATGAATGTGAGAGTGAATGAATGAATGCAAGGCATTATGCTGCCCATTTTGCATTTAAGAGACATGAAATTGAGCTAAAAAAAAATGGAGAATACTCTACCTTGACTTTGTTACCAGGCAGCAGGAAACAGAATAGCATGAAATATGCTTTCAGAAAATTATTAAATGCTGATTAACAATCTAAAAATAATGTAAATCGTATAAATTATTAGGACTATTATTTAGTCATATTTAGATAGTCCTCTCCAAGAAAACCCTGGACCTAAAATCTACTTCATCTTTTTGAATGTCCAATACCCAGCTGAAACATTTTGTGAACTGTAATTAAATTACAGAGGAAATGCCTCTATGAGTTAATTGGTGATCCAAAATTTTGGTGTCACTCTGTGTTTAGCCATGCACCATGTAAATGCATTTCTACCAGTGTAAGTAGTCCACATATTTTTAAAAAATCACCTTTGTCCACCTCTCTTCTTTTATAAATACTTGTAGAAGCTAATGAATCAGGAAACTGAGGCCAAGAGACTGTGGTTACTAACTTAACATTGTCTGGTCAGAAAAGGGCTAAATTTAAGATTTTAATCTTTTTTCTGATTCCTAATGTAGTTTTTCTTCTATGTCAGCAGTCTGAGGCACACGGTGAGCCATTGTTTTTGGCTGTAGAAATGTCATATTGCATGATCATATAAACGTGTATCCTGTAGTTTCAAAATACATATTGGAGGAGCTTAAATATATTAACTAATATCACTTTAGGGAGGAAGCATGTGTCTCAACAGCTCGCATTTAAAATGTCTGATATAGTCAGATGACAGGTGAATTGGGACATTTTTAGTGTTAGAAGCAAATAAGTTTTTATAAGCTTCTATATTGCAAGACAACGAACACTGCCAACACATCATCTCTTTGTTCCTAGGAGGAGATTTCATAATGGGCCTACTCCTCTAACAACAATGAATCATTCAGTTCAGAGCCACTGCATGTAAGAAACCAAACAACATTTAGTAGTGATTTATGAAATCTATTGAAAACATTGTCATTTTTTATGATGAAGTTGAAATCACAGTATCTGAAGTCCAATACCAGTCTTTGCCACACTGGAAATTTCAAGAGAGTCATGAAGGCTGGAGCTAATGTTTCTCAGGAGGAGAGTCTGCTGGTGTCTGATGCCAGTTCTGGAGAGTTTCGCTTTTGGGACGTCCTGTACGATTGGGCCTCCACTTCTTCTTCAGCTTTTTTCAGTTAGATTGCTCTCGTCTGAATTTTCTGTTTCTGTTTAGGTTTTCTTGGCATTTTTAGTCTGATCAATATACTGTAAGCTGTTTTCCTGTCAGTTTAGAATAAAGCATAACACCTCGGTCACCATGAGCATTGGTTTCAAGTTTTTAAAAGAGATAAGTGATTTTATTTTTTCCAGAGAAATATATGGGCTAACTTCACAAGAGAAATGAATCATTTTCAAAGAGAAAAACCAGTGGTATGCTGGTAAACAACAAGAATTCCACAACCAAAAAAAAAACGTTATAATTTGTGGTGCTTTTAAATTTTCTTCATGTAAATAGTTTGGCCTAGGCAGATTTCAGGCAACCACAGTTTTTCAACCAGCTCAGAAAAGTCCTGAAAATTTAATAATTGACAAGCTGACACACACCAGCTCCATCACAAGCTGGGTTTAGTACTCCATTGGCAACAGGGCTGATAGCAAAGGAACCCAGAAACCTACAGGAGAATGATGGAAAAGCACATGTTTGTGACCAAAAAGACAAACTTAATGCCCTTGGATCTCCTCTAGTGGAATTCTGATATTCTTACACTTCAAATAGCTTTAACTTTTGTTTAATTCTCTTGTCCTTATTGGCAGATAGAACAATCTCTGGCCTGCCTTAGAAATTAGAACACTTATATTCTTCTCTTATTTCTTTCCCTTTAATTTTTTTTGTTTGTTTCATGATCACTGCTCTGATGCATGCTTTTCTAAGCCCAGAATGTACAAAAACTAATCAAATTCATTGAATACTTTTCATGTTCAAGGCCTTGTGATATGAGCTGTGCATGTATTATCCACTCACTTCTCACAGTATTCTCATAAGGTAGGTACTTACATGACTATTTTTTCAAGTAGGTACCAGACTCAGTGGTGTTGAAGAGATAAAGATTCAAACTGAGTTAGACTCTCAAGGCTGTACACTTTAACCCCTGCATTTTGCTTTCTCATAGCAATTTGTGTCATGGATAATAAATAAAAGTATCACTGTGATTTACAGAGCATTTCAAGCCCATAAAGTGCTTCTGTGAGCTGTATTTTCACAGAAACCTCACTGAAGTAAGTAAAGTAGAAAAGATATGGTATCCTTCTTGTAGATCATTAAGTCGAGCTGAGAAACTTGATCACAACACATTTACAAATGGTTCCTCTGTCTCCAAAAAGAAACGAACAAGATGCCTCATGATCATTATAGGTCCCCACAGCTGGGAGGAAATTCAGAAATCATCTCATTCAATGGTCTTTTTTCAGAGAGAAGTTATGTGCAATCTTTCAGAAAACAACTAAGACTATATTTTGCTTCCAGAGAATCTACATATTTGAACTTGATATCATTTTATCTTGTTAGTGGTCCCATTGCATATAAAATTCTAATGCAAACATTTCAAAATCTTAAGGCTGTTACCTTGGTGGTTGTAGAAATGAGAAAATATAAACATAGAATATAGTGGGACCAATAATCATTGATCTCTATTGACTCATTTTACAATCAGTTATATTTATTTTGCCTATATATCTTTTTACAGTAAGTGTTAGCATTTGATAGCAAAATGAAAGCATTTGGGGATTATCAAATTAACCTTTGTGGACACTTTTTATGAAGAACTCTGAAAAAGTATCTTTGCAAATTTTATCAGTGTCAAGACATTGAAAAATAAATAAATGACAATTTGGACTTGAAATTCATTGACTCAACAGAAGAAAAACTTCAAATTTTCAGTGGGTTTAGAGACTCAACCTGTGGCCTCATGAATATCATTGGCTGCTGAAATTTAAAATTTGACTAGACTCAACCCCAATGTTTTTTCAAAAAACTACTTAGGCTTGAGGTTGTCCATACAAGTACAATAGCTTATGAAAATTCAATTTTAATTGTTTTTAAAAGTCAATTAGGTTTTTTTGTTAATTTCTTTGCATTCTCCTTTGCTGTCTTACATTTGTGAGGAGCGTAGTTTTCTCCCAGAATGAAATGTGAAAATTTCCTCTCTTATCCTGGGATGAAATGCCAGACCAAGTTATTTCCAAAGTCCAATGTACCCATTTTCTTGTAGGAAAGAAAACAATAATGTATATTGCCAATGGCATTGTGTATTGTTTTTGTTGTTGTTATGAACAAACAAGCTCTTCCTGTTTGTTCACAACAACAAAATTTATGTCATTTATTTGTATTGTGATTAGAATAAATAAGAAGAAAAAGAAGGAAAGAAGAAGGAGGAGAAGGAGGGGGAGGAAGAGAATAGTAGAGAGAAATAAAGGGATATGAGACACATTGAATGAGATGGGAAGTCAGAGAAAAACGGGGTTTTGGCTGACTGAACTCCCCAGGTGCGCTAAGGCATGGGCAGTCTCTGGGGTTGAGCTGATTGAAGAACCCTGCACCAAAAAAGAACAATATTTGAATGCCTAGAGGACCTGCCAGCTCCCTATCAGGTTTCCTGGAAAACCTGCTTAGGTCATCATTATTCAGTCTTCCTGTGAATGAGGATTCCACAACTGATCGAGCCAGCAGGATGCCACAAATCACCTCATTACCCACCTGGCTACTCTGTGACACTCTCCCTTCAGTGTCTTCCAACCCAGAATAACCCAGAATAACTGTGTGACCATTGGAAAACCTGGCCATGCAGCAGTGTGAGGGGTGAGTTCCTGTGATTGGGGGTGAAGATGCGAACTCCAGAGTGCTCTCAGCCAGGACACTGCAGAGGGAATGCCTCTGTTTCATAGCTAAACGCGTTGATGCTCCTTTTGAAACCCATATGAACTATTTTAGTTCTTGTCCTTGAAAATGAGGAAGTGTTTTTGGTTGGAAACAAAACAACACAGCTGTCACAATTACACATTCACCCTCCCTTTGATGGTTAGGACTATGGAAGACACAGGAGGGCTGTGGAGAGACACAAGCACAGAAGGCAGGATAAGTCGCAGTTTTGCTTCAAGGAGTTTCCTTGCACGGCTGGCAGCATTATGCCCTAAAGGATTTCTAGAAAGCCGTGATGCCCTCCTAGAAGAGAAAATGTCTGGGCCCAGCTGACCTAGAGCCTTCTAAACTCCCAGATGGAGTTTTAAGACAGATAAGGTTAGCCTTTAAAAACTGACTTATTGGTTGATTGCTGATTTCTAAAACAGATAAGAAATTCTTGAAAGCTTTCCTAATATTTTTATAAATCAATTTTAATGTAAATTCCACCTATTGTGATTTGTACAATTCATTCTATTTTGGAGGTCAACATTTTCTTTTGCTAATTATGTAGTTTGTCTTCCTTGGATTTATTTTATTTCATTTTTGAAATAAATTTACATTTAAAAATAATTTTAATATGGTTTTTAAAACTAATCTCTAGATACATGAAAGATGATATTCCTTCTATTTGGAGATTTCACGATATGTAACTGAAATGTATAATTCGCTCGAAGGAGTGTGTGATGCAAGTTTCTTTATTAATCAAAAGTAATCATTAGTACTACTGATAATTTATATTATTTTGTGATGCTGTTTGTAGAGAACTGAGATATTGTTGGGAGAGTACTACACTTCAGTATTACAGTATTGAGAGCATAAAACACAGGCCATGGTCACAAACTGAAGAAACAGGGATGTGCGGTATCAACTGCTGAGCACATCTTTTATACATATCTTACTTTTGACATGATCAAAGGAAAATTGCTCTCATATGCTGGATACCGCTTTTTTTTCTTTCTTCTCCCCTTCTGCAAGCACAGACTATAATCTTGGATCGCACATGGGACAACGCGTACGTAACTTCAAAAGGCATATTGATCCAATAATTAAATTAAAGCTGATGTTTGACATCATGTACAAGAATCACTCCTTGACTGACAGAATATTCTGTTTGCACCCCTTGCTGTAGAGCCCTGAGAGAAAGTGAAACAGGGTTCTTCAACATTGAAAACTCACAGCATTAATAGGGCATTTTCGAAAAGATATGAAAGTTAGGTGTTACCTTGCTCATTGTGTATGCTACACTGATGGTGATGATGTATTTCACTTACTGAGCATCTTTGTTTGTCTTATCTCATATTATTCATTTACATTTAAACAAATTGGACCAAGTAAACAAAATGGGAATAAAGGACTATGTAGGCAATAATATTTTTGTAAAAAAATTCCTTATATAAGAATTAAAAAAGCATTAGGCTAAATTTGCAAATCAGTGAATTTCAAAGTCTTCTATTCAAACTGTAGCAAAAGGAGAAAGAGGAAGAAAAATAGAAGCAGACGTTAGATTGGTAATTAGCTTTGATCCTTTTGTGAGCAGACAGACTGGGGGCGAGAATAGTTTCGAAGGGACAAAGAATATGGTATAAACTGTTGATAGGGTCAGGGACTTCTAGAGCAGGAATGAATGTTACAAGTTGTCACAGAGTAAAGAAATAGGGCAGTTAGTTGTCTGACTTTCGTTAGGTCAGCCTCTAAAGGAAAGCTATGACGTTGGTCCCAGCAGGAGCTGTTGAAGTCACCAGATACACCAGAGAGTGATCCAGGCAGAAGAAATACTATAGTATCTTCTGGTGGTGCTTTTGGCAGGAGCCCTCCAAGCAGCACCATGGGATCCTCACCAAGGGAGAGCGGCCTGGCACATGGAAATCATGTGGGTAGACAACGGTGCAAACTGAAACTGGGGACATGTAGAAAAGAGGTGTAGTGTTAACCGTTCTTCAAATGTGAACTGAGGTAGAGAAATACTGTCTTACTATCTTTTTCTGTCTCTGTTATAATATAGACTGTAGATCTAGGAATATTTCTTATATTAGAATCTGCAGCTTATTCATTAACTGGGTTTTGCTATTTTTGCATTTAATTGTTTTAACTGGGTTTTGTTATTTTTGCATTTAATTGTTTCAACAGATAATTACTGGTAAACCATTATATGGGAAATAAATTTAGATCTTGGAGGTAGAGATAAAATCACAGATAAGATAGACAATATGCTAACTAATGTGCAAAGCATTGTGCAAAAAAATTTAATTAGCTGTTGTACTACAAAGAGACCCTTCACTTCCTAAGATTAGGATTAAAATGATGATAATAAGTTACTAATTGAATATCAGGAAATAATATTCCACTCAGTAAATGCAAAGCCCATCATAGAGGCTCTAAGGGAAATGCTAGTTTGGTTTATTAAAAGATCTAGAATAAATACAGTGTGAACAAAATGAGATCATAATGAACAAAGCAGACAATGGTAGGGAATGAAGTCTGTGACACAGGCTTTATGAGGTGAGGTTAGAATTTGGAGTTTTATTTGAAATGAAGTTGTGAACTGAATGTTTGCGGTTCCTTAAAATTCACAAGTTGAAATCCAACACTTAATGGGATGTTATTTGGAAGTGAGGACTTTGGGAAATTATTAAGCTGTAAGGGTGGAGGCCTCACTCATCAATGGAATTAGTACCCTTATAAGAAGAAGTCGAAGAACTAGCTAGCTCTCTTTCCACCATGTGAGGACTTACTGAAAATAAAGCCTTCTGCACCCAAGAAGCAGGCCCTTATCAGATAATGAATTGGCTGACACCTTGATTTTGGGCTTCCCAACCTCCAGAACTATGGCAAATAAATTTCTGTCGATTAGCTGCTCACTTTGTGATAGTTTGTTATAGTGGACTGAGCTAGCTAAGATAGAAGTGCTAAGACATTAGAGTATTTTAAGGTAGGAGACTAAGTGGTTTACTTTGGTAAATCCTCTGGAAAATGAATGTGGAATAAATGATAAGGAATAGCGAAAAATAGGAATTGAAGCAAGGAAACCAGTTAAGAGGCCACTGTAGTACTCATAGGTGTGGAAGTGGGTGATGATGGTGAGGAAGGGGAGAAGTGGGTAAACATACGATGTGATTTTGAGACAGGTTGGATGTCGAGGGAGAGGATAAAGAAAAAATATTTTTGGCTTGTGCAGTTTGGTTATTGATTTAGACAATTTAGAGAGAAGAACATGACATCTAGAGAATATACATAGAGTGAATGCATCAAGAATTATGTTTCAGTCAGTTTAAGTTCGAGGCACTGTTTTAAAATACAAGTAGAAAATTCAACTAAATAGTTGGATATTTAGATCTGAACTTTCAGGGAAACATTAAATTTGAATATATATAAAAACAAAACATTATCATTGTAAAGGCAATCATTAAAATCCTTATTACAATGTCTTCTCTGAGAACCTAGCATAACACCTTTCATCTAGTAGGGACTTGATAAGCATTTCTTAAGTGTATTTCTATGTGGAAGGTATAATGTGAGAGGTGGGATGTAGAGAAAATAATAAGAATCAGTTTAATTTGAAAGATAACATGTTGGTTTCTTATGGTCACTGTGACAAAATACCACAAACCAGGTGGCTTTCAACATCAGAAATATATTCTGTCATACTTCCAGAGTCCAGAAGCCTGAAGTCAGTATCACTGGGATGAAATTAGACTGTTATTGGGTTCATGGTCCCTTTGGAGACTCTAGGGAAGAATATTTCCCTTACTTCTCTCAGTTTCTGATGGCTGCTGGCATTCCTCGGCTTGTGGCTACTTTGTCCGAATCTTCAAGACCAGTAGACCAGTATCTTCAAATATTTCTGGCTATATATTACCTACCTTATGTTTGTTTCAGATATCTTTCTGCCTCCCTTTCATGAGAATCAATATGATTGCAATTAGAGCTCCACTAAATAATGTAGGATAACCCTCCCCATTTCGAGATACCCAATCGTATCTGCAAAGACAGCCACCACCTTTTTTTTAAACTTTAAGTTAATATTCACAGGTTATAGGAATTAGGGGGTGGCTTTTGGGGACCATTTTTTAGTCTACTACAGATAATACTGAATTTCGTAAATGTTAAAATTGTAAGGATATGTAATTACTGCTAAAATGGAATACTGTGTAAAGTTTGTAAACACACAAAGTAAAACAAATCAATTCAATTGATTTGAATTGATTTGAGTAAAATCAATTCTGGGAATGTCTAAGTACAAACATTTCTATGCCCTGAGTCTTCAAAGAAGAGTAGGAGTTTGTAAGTTTGAGGTGTAGAGGAGGAATTCCAAGCCTAGAGAAACACATGAATAAGAGCAAGGATCTATGAATGCATGGTATAAGCAAAGGATAAATAAATAAACACACTTTAATCCCAACTCTTAAGCAAGAGTGATTTTTGAATCTCAACCATTGTTCGGCCTTTGGTGGATACAAACTAACTTAAAATATGGTATTTCTGAAAGCCCATAAACTTAGATTATCCTTGGAAAATAAGAAGGGCATATATGGAAAATATTAGTCAATATGTAATTATACAGTAACCTTTGTAATATTGACTAGAACTTCAGAGATAAAAAGGAATTACCAGAAAAGAGATTTAGTTGGGAGGATGGGGTATGCTTTGTGAATGATGGGTGGAATTTGAGTATGTAGAGAAGGTAGAATATGCAAGGTAGTTTGAGCAGAAGAAAAGGCATTAGTTAAAGAAGGATTGAGGGCTGTGTGACAGCCCATGTGGTCAAAAGCACAATTCCAGTCCCTTGAAGGGTATAAAGATATGAGATTATATAAATTAAAATATGTTCTACTCTTGAAGGATTTAAGAGATCAGAGCAGATGTCTCCTTGAATCCTTTTTCAAATAGTATGGACCACACTGACACAAGCATTTCTTCCACACATTGTGGGCTGTGTATTTATCATCATAAATAAACAAGCAACAATTGATACAGTGAAATAGTTTTGGCATCCCATCATTCTGTGAATGCCCTGGGAGCAGAATACATGGTTTATACTTTTTAGTCTTTTCCTCAATTCAGGGACAGGAAGTGTTGTAGAAACGATTATTGAGAAAGAGATCGATACAGAGATTCAGAGGAAGGTAGAGAAGAACTGGGCGGCTGACCAGTCTCTGGCATTGCACAGAAAGAACACAATGTATGAAACCTGGTAGGAGAGTCATTGAAATGATTGGTCCAGATCACTATGGTCATCTTGTCAGTGGTGATCCTTATTTAGACTAGCAGGGGCTGAGAGACTGACTGGCGAGGAGATAGCATAGTGAGGGCTGATTTCCACCCAGAACACACACGCACGCACTTCTTTGGCCTCTCTCCTCTGGAGCATAGATGTAATGTTTTCAGCCTGTCTACCTTAGTCAAGTTGATAAGGTAATATTTATAAATTACTCTGGAAGCCATGGAAGTTGTTCTGCTAATATAGAATATTTTCCTAACATGACATTTGATTTGAAAGGTTTGAAAAGTACCTATATACATTATGGGGTTATTGTAAGCAAGTGATACAATTTCAGTGCTCAGGAAATAAGAGGCAGACTGTCTTTCTGTCTCCCTCCATTTATTCTTTTTGTTGATTTTACAAATATTCCAGCATTGACTACAAAACAAGCAGTGTGCAGAGACATGGCATTTGATTTTGCTCTGCTTTTAATTATAGGTGGATGCTGTTTTAACATCCCTGTGCATTCATTCATACTTTTATCAAACAAAACATACACAATTTTTCCTTCCTGATGTTCCAAGCACAATTTTTTCAACGGTATACTATGCTGCAGACACTATGTTAGACTCTGGGAATGCACAATAGAAGGCCGAATGTCCACTTTTGGGATCATGATATAATGAGAACATAGGTGCAAACACTCAGAAATATTTCTGTACCATATGTTATGAAACACAAACATATAGTACAATCGAATAGTTAGTAGCAGTCATTTTTGAGAATTTCTAATTACTTAGGCTTTCTCAGGGAGTCAGGAAAGGCCTCACCAAGAAAATAAGAGTAACTATTGATGAATAAAGAGACTCATCTGGGAGAATGGAATGATAAGCAGATTTCAGATCAAAGAATGAATATAATTAAAGGCTCAGATTCATAAACCAATAAGACATATTGGCAATCTCTATGTCTTTGATATGGTGTGCGAGTGGGTATGATTCAAGGTGAAAGGGTCAGGAGATGAAGGGACTTGTAGGAAATTCAACCTTGTGTACATTGCTTAATGGGAAGCCACTGAAGCACTTTAAGCTGTGGAGAGTGACGTGTTCAAATTTGCACTTAAAGGTAATTTGCTGAACAAAATGAACAACAGACAGCAAGACAAAATTTTCTTTAAATATTAACTAATGACAATTTAAAAATATTTCTGGAAAGCATAGATTGCAGTGTGGTCATTCGAACCATAAGTACTTGCCATTGTTTCAATATCTAAGTATCAAGAGTCGGTGGAGGGGATGGGTTGGAGATTCTTCCTTCTTTTCTCTTTTCCAATTTTGGAGGTTTGGTCCCTGTGGGTCTCTATTCATCACTATTTTTGTGTGTGTGTGGCTGTGCCATGACTCTTGATATGGCAACGCAAGAACCAGCAGGGTTGGGAAGGCAGGCAGGACTCTCTGGAGCCAGAGAACGGTACTTAAAGGAAGAGGAAACAAGTAAAAATAATTATTATCTCATAACATGTCCAGAGAGGGAGCTTGACCTTTGAGAATCTTATGAGCTGCAGTGAATGATCGATTTGCTACCTGGAATAGTGAAGAGATGCATCTCCCCTACCATGCTTGATATCCTTCCGAAGAGAGCCCCACTGAGGAAGAAAGAGAAAGATTTATGTCTACTGCGTTAATGCAGGGCACATAGCTGTTTGGGAGTCTAGGATTGGATGTCAAGGAGGAGAAAGGGGATCTATAATCCTAAGAGGATCAAACATGCATTTGTGTGTACAAGACCGGTTAGTTCATAAGAGGTTAACACTGAAATGCTCTGGGAAAGGAGAAATGACAGGGAGGCTCTAAACAGAGCTAACAACAAACTTCAAGGATAATCACAGAGCTCCTATGACACTCTTGCCCAAGTAAATTTCCTTGTGATCACAGGGCCTCCTCCAGTGCCTTCAGGTCATCCATCGGAATCTGCAATTAGGCTTTTCATGTATGAGATTCAAGTCTGTTTCTCCTTCTATGAGAGTAAGGCCAGTGCTTTCTCTGGTTTCTGTGATTAGCCATTGAGCCTGTCACTTTATCAGGGAGGCAGTAGGTACTCAATACTAGTTACCATTCATGGAGGTCCTATTATACAATGGTCTGGTGATTATCAAATCTGTAACATACACACAGAATGACCTGGGAATTTTTCTACAAGGTGGGTTTTCATTCAGTGGTTTAGGGATGTTGGTGATGCTGGCCACACTTTGAGAAACAAGGAGCTAGACACGTATGGTTGAACATCTGAAGTCTAGAACGTTTAGGAACTTGTCCACTTCATCCAGCAGACTGGGGTGAAAAGCTGGATTCTAACCCAGACCAGGCTGACTCCTAGTTTTCAGGCATGTTATTTTGCTTTCCGAAACTCCAGCTATTCCTAAATGTGGTCTCACTACTCCCCTGTCTCCCTAGCAAAACTGTACCTGTGTCTTTCTGGGCTCCTGAAAATACTGCAACAAAACATGCATTACCTGCAGGACACCGTAGACAGGAGATTGTTGCCTTCAGAGAAAGCATGCTTTAGGAAGACATCCATTTCTCTAGACCTAAACTAAGCAAACTAAGGAACTCTGCCAGTCATGACTTACCGTTGCCCTCTCTGAACACAAAACGGGGCCACACACTGAGTTAAAACATGAAGCCTCTTTTCTCTGCCTAACTCAGCTAAAGTTATCACAGCTACAGCACTCAAATGTGGGATAGCACTGGAGCAATGGTGAGACCAATAGAAGAGTGTAGAAATGAAATGAGACTGAAGCAACGGCCAGGGCCAATTGTCTTCACACATCTAGCATTTCCTGGGAGCCAATTATGCCTTGAGCTCTAAAGGATTAGTAAGGAAACTGGAAGAAAATGCAAAATTTGAACTTCATCGGAAGTCTCTCTATTCTTCCTGAAGCACTTTGTGTGACCCTATGTATGCATGTGTGATGCCTCATCTTAGAACAGGGCTGTGATAATGTACCGTATGGCTTTTGGATTGTACTGGGTGGGTTTCACAAGAAAGAATAGGCAGGGTTTCATTTATCCCAGTTATAAAGATGCAAAAAGTTTAAATGAAACTAACCTTTTAACTGATTCCTTGCATCATTTCTATCTTGTTTTCTGATAATGTGGCTGCATTATAACTTGCTGAAACCTTGGAGATTCGGGTGTAAGTTTATCCTCTAAATTTGCATGGACGTGGTTTTCAGTTGAGTGGGTAACTAAATCCTGTGGCCAAGAGCTAGCAAGGCTGGCAGTATTTGCATTGGAAACCAGCAGGAGATTAGGGGAATAATGACTCTGTGCAGTCTCCCAAAAAAGAACCAGTGATGAAAAATCTGCATCTCTCAAAATGCTCTTCACTTCCACTGAGTCTGCGGCTGCTGAGACCTTACTTGTGCTTCTTCTAGAAGACCCAAGCAACAGGATACGTGGGGAAAATATACAGAGAGCTGCCAATATGACACAAAGTTGCAAAATGGCCATTCACCACCACCTTTTATATACATTGTTGGAGAGGAAATTGGGGGACATTCTCACAGAAAATAAACTCGCAAATGCAAAACAAAACAAAAACTCCAAAATTTTATTTTGTTTTCTGGTCAGAGGTAAAGGCACACAGTCAGGGTTGAGCTTAGAGTCTTTCATAATGTCAAACTGGCTTAAAAAAATGTTTTAAGGGCAGAGAGTGAGACATTCTGTAAATTATAGGCTGGGAGTTTCTCATTTCATGCATTGCTTATCCATTGAGATTTGCATCTCCTGTGATCAGGCATCTGGTGATGAAGAAGAAAAAGGGACCTGGATCTCAAACCAAGTTATTTTTCAAACTCCGCCTGTGACTGTAACTGCTTTTAGATGGCAACGCAGAATTCCTGTTTTAAAGCTGAAACGCATTTAGGAGAGCACTCAGACCCTCCCACTGAAGGAAACTCAGTCTCAGAGGTGTTAAGAGAGGGTCCCAAAGCTTCCCATTAACCTCTAGTGAGTGTATACAAATAACCTTTTGGCAAAAGGAGGGGAAGTGGCCATGAAAAATAGATGCTTTTTTATTATTAAAAAAAAAGAGGAAAATGCACCAGACCATAAGACACACCCAGGTTTTAGAGGAGAAAAATAGGAAAAAAATTTTTGAAGCAAAAAATGTGGTAAAATATTTAATAACATAAATAACATAGGCCACGCTCCCCCCACACACCGTGAGCCAGGTAAACTGTATTCAGACTATAAGGCGCACCCACCTTTTCCTACCAAATTTGGGGGGAAAAGGTGTGTTTTATAGTCTGAAAAATATGGTATATAAAATGATGCTAGGCTATTGACCTTAACATTTCCTTCATGAGTGTCGTCTCCTGGTGAGTATTGATGTTTCGAGAACTGGGCTATGGGCCCAGGTTCTAGAAAACTCCCTACTACCGCGATGGGCTTAAGTTCAGAGGCAATTTCAGCGCAAACACCGTAAAAAGGATAGCTCTTGCTTCCATTTGGGAAAAAAGGTTTACATAAATTGAGGGACCAGGTGTGAAAGCACATCCTTTTATCCAAACACGGTGCCTAGGTTTGCTGTTCCAGGTAATGAAGCAGCAATAATGGTTGGGTCAACAAGGTAAAAATCCTACCGGGGGCTGAGGAGATTCCATCTCTGAAGAGGAAAAGCTACAACTCTCAAGATTTATATAAAATTGTAATAGAAATAATTTAGAGAGCTAGAAATGTCCTAGCAAGTCTAGACAAATAATGTTGGCACGAGTGAAAGAAGAAGAGCTTTTTCAAGAAGTTTATCACTACGTTATAAAGCGTGTTCTGTTATGGAGTGAAGACACACACAAAATAAAAAATATGAAGGAGAAAATAAGATAACTGTATAAAATTACAATAGCACCTCAGTAAATTATTGAAAAAAGGAAGCATTTCTCACGACTAAAGAAGGCTGGGTAGGATTTGGAAAACTCATCTACAGCAGTTCGGACTGCTAAAATCTGGGTAAATTTCCTATTTGCATTTCCTCTTCCAATTTCCTGCTTCCTATTTGGTTTTCTGAGCAAACAAAAAGATAAAGAAACAAAAAATGCGATTTATTCAAACAAAAGGACATTCTCTTTCTTTACAATAACTCACTTCATCATTTCATGTTTTTTCCCTCTTTAGCAGCAGGTGGTTCACATTCCAAGACGAAATTGATTATATAACCCTGTGGGTCTCAGACTACGGTCCTCGGATGAGCAGCATCAGCAGTACCGGGGAACTTGAAGGAAAGGCTTGTGACTGGCCCCAGCTTACCAGATGAATCAGAAATTCTAGGCGAGGAGCCCAGCAGTCTGCTACAAAACCCTCCAGGTGATTCTGGTACATTCCTAAAGTGTAAAAACCATTGTTATAAACAAAAGGTCCCTAAAAAGTTTTCATAACGTGTTCCTATTCAACATCTCTCAGCATGGAAATACTCAATTTAATTAGTTGTTTATAAACAGGATTTGTGTAAGCATTAAAATAGATGAAAGTCCATGTTCTAACACTGATGTTGAGTTGTTCCTTCACAAAGAATAAGCATACCATTTAATAGTTACAAAAAATGTCTTTTCTGTGAATTAAGTAACCGTTAGGCTAGCTTCCATTTATTCTTAAAATTTAAAATGTTTGCCTTGATTTTTAAAGAACTAGATATTTTTCACTAAACACTTTCATTTTGTGAAAAATATTTTCAATAAAAATAAATTTAATAAAATAAAAACTGCTTTAAGTGCTGGTCCCCAAAAGTTCAATTCATTTACAATGTATCAGCCCCTTATATTTCTCTTTACTGATATGATTATTTTGTTAAATATTTAAGAACTATCATAACATATCTAAGACTCTAAAATTTAATGTGAACATATTCAATAAAATACTTTTTGCTGTCTTTATTTTGCCAGTATTTCTCTGCATGCTTTATTCTTTCTTTAGGGGAGAGGTATGTGTACTATAAGTTGCACATATTTATATTTTGCAATATACTAAATACTGGACATGTATGAAACTAAATTCAACTGAGTTTCTTTATAAACCTGATTCAAACAAAATTATCTTGGATGGAATAAAAGAGTATATAAGCTAGTATGTATAGAATAAAATCTCCAACACCATCTATGATATTTAAAGTGCATAGGTTGAAATAATGATTTTGCCCCTTTGTTTTTACCTTTCAGCTGCTTCCATGTGATTCTGTGTGTAAACCAGCCCTGAAGGCATCCAGAGAAAGGTATCATTCAGTATGATTTCAGTCCCCCAAGAAATCTGTACATTCAGGTTAATTTCAATAAATTATCTTCTGCTATAAAAATTCCTATGCACTTTAGCAAAACTAGCAGGTTATACTGGTTTGAATGTGCATTGATTAACTTTCTTTCATGTTCAATCAATACACCCATCTATCTATTGATGTCCGAACTACGTCGTCAGTGGCCCATGCTGAATGTAGATCTAGCAATATATCTACTCATCTGGGATTACCGGTGAGGGAAGTTTTATTTGGAATAAATAAATATATATTTTGTTATATGCGCTTATGTGTGTGTAAAATACATACACATACCATATATATAAACAAATTAACTATATATATATAATTTTAAAATTAAATTGCTTTGCTTTCTTAAGAGAGAAGAAGGACTTTTCTCTTAACAGCCGGAGCAGATGGGTTTCATTAAACTGCCCAGGCCACTCTCTCTCTAATCATCTGCCTGGCCCAATCTGAGGGGAAAAGGGCAGACACACGAGGAATCTATTCTTTCTAACCCTCTCTGCAAGGCATCTGCTAAGACCTCATCCATCACTGGGAAAGCTGTGAATGGATAGCTACGCAATACCCCAAGGTCTCATTGGGAGCCCTGGTGTAACGCCTAACCTCTCTTCTGGTAAAGCAAAGGCAACATGTACTTTTGTCAAACTGTCAGCAAACACTTCCCTCTTGATACAGTTTGTTCAACCCAACCTTCTGCAATGTCAACTGGCCACAAATGTTTCATTTTGAAGAAAGCCCCCAACCTTTGCCTTGATGTAGTTCTCACCAATGAGTACCTTTACCTCCCTGGTGGCTCAAAGTGTGTGGGATTTGTTTGCTTTCAGAGGGATCCAAACTATTTAGGAGGCAAAATGACTCTCGTACTTGAAAGGCAAATAAAACTATTAGGATATGTGGGCTACATCGCTGTTTAATAGAATTAGCCCAAAATATCTTCTTTATCAACCATGCCCAAAATGATAGGAGATCATTCAATCATCCATGACACAGAACTACTGATCTCCTGGCCGACTTGAGGGATAATGGATGACTGCAGTAAAAGCGGCGGACACCAGCCCCTCACTCCCACCCGCACCTTCACTGGGGACCGCATGCTCACGCACTGTTGAGTCTATGGCCCACACTGACTTTTACATCATGAAGGGCCTCCTTTTTGTCAACTGAAATTAAGTTTGAAATCATCATCTACTTGTTAATTACAGTGTGAAATATCTCAATCACTTCGTGTTTAGTGGTGACATGAGAATTTTGAATGACAGATAATGACATTCATCATGCAGGGTGTGAAGTGGTCCACTAAGCCATGGGAACTTCTTCCATGTAACAAGATTTATCTCAACTGTCCTTAGAATTCCAGTTCCTAGTTCAAAGGCTGAGATGCTTGAGAAATTAGCATATTTGTTAAAATTCAACTTTTCCTTAGTTTTCATAAGGTATCTTCAACTACATAGTAGCCTTTTATTTGCTTTATTTTATTTTATTTTATTTGTAAGCTACTTCTCCATCTCTAAAGGGTTAAATAATTGTAAACTATCACAGAAGGCATTTTATTTATGGTGAATTCAGTTCACCTACCAAATGTCAATGTGAATTTTGATGTCCTCAAGGATAATTTTTTTGTTCATCAATATTTTGACTTAAACATTCAATGTTAATTTTATTAATATTGTGTGCTCTAAAACCTATGGTTTTTTGTTATTGTTCTGTTTTGTTTTCAATCTCTTTTGGTAAGTATAGCAAATGATAACAATTTTAAAAAACTTAATAAATGTTTTTTTTTCATTTATAAGCTTATTTAAATTAACCACTCAAACACTTAAAATGGTATTGATAGAATGACTCTATTTTCTTTAAAAATACTTAAATTGTTGAATTGAGAATAAATTGCCCCAGTTATTCTTACAAATTAAGAATAAATTAAATAAAGAAAATACATATGGTTTTCTCTTAAATCACTCATTAGTGTGTATAGATTTTATTAGAGTTTAATATAAAAGTACAACACTCGACTAATTATTACTCAACATATTTTATGATGGCCTTACAATGTTGACCCTGATTGACCAAATTCCCCATGTAGCAGATATATATGTGGAGCATATTCTGAAATCATGATATTAATTTTCTAGGTTAAATTTTTCAATATTGCTTTACTTAATTTTAATCTTGTTAAGTTTAATGATGTGATTCATTTAGATATTGTAATCCATCCTAAAATCTTGGGTTTTTCCTGTTGTGTTGCCTGTGATTGAGCGATGACCAGAAACATGTATTGGGATTTAAATGGCACACCCTGAACTCTTTATAAAAAGAGTCTGTAACGGAGACTTTGTAACTTAAGGGAGTAGCTGGGGTACAAATATCCATGCCACATCATTACAACTTAACACAAGTCTGCAAATATCACCAATATGCCATATCATTTAAGGGGATTCTGCGTTACTTTGTCTTTTTATACATTTAAGTGGATTCTCATCTAGGTGCACCAGGTAGTTGAATTGACCTCTATCATTCTTCGATAGTAAAATGAAATCTGACTGAATTTTAGTTTTTCCAATAGTTTAAGGGTCCCACCAGTGCCATTTATTGTGAAATTATGGAGAAAAAAATGGAAGTTGAAATGTGGTAGTCATCTACATCCTTGTGTGAGCAGAATTTCACAGATCCTGTTTTGAGGACTACTCAGCTTCTTCCTTTGATTTAACTGGCCTTAGGTCCTCTTCACTCTTACAAGATACCCATAAGGTGCGAAGCCACATTCAAGCCTTTTATAATCTCACACCATCTTGTTTGCCATTAGTTCTCACTGCAGGTGCCCTGATTTTGTTAAATGGCTTTTCTTGGCTATGCCCACACAATAAAGTGACTTTCCTATGTAGAATCAGTGAAATTCTACTTACACTTTAAGGTCAAAATCAAATGCCTCCACATCTGCAAGATCCTTCTCTATTATTTCACTCAGATGTAACCACAGGTTTAATGCTCCAGACTTTGTAACAATGGTCCCTAAGCCACACTGGTCAGAATTCCACATCACCTCTCCAGATAATGAAGGAAGATAGGGCATCAGGGAACTGATGTTCTAAACTGATACCTGCTTCAACTGGAGTGGAATCTTTATTTATTTATTTATTTTTTGTTCAAATGAAGCTTACATCTGTATGAGAATACCACAGCCTTTAAAAAATAATGAGGAAATCCAAAAGAAAATACTACCTCTCCTTGCTATATTATAAATATCGAAAAAGTGATCAATTCCTGAGTTCATTTGACTTCCCCAGCACCACTTTGTCTGTACTTTGGTGAATGAATAAATAAAATGCTATTGTATGGGCTGACATTATGCTAGGTGTAAGAAAAAGCAAAGAATTTATTTTGAGATATTGTGGTATACTGCAAAGACAATCAGGCTGAATGTTAAGACAGCTAGTTCAAGACTACAGCTTGCTATATTAGTACAGGATTGAGATAACCTTCTTAATTATTAGTTTCTAATTAAATTATAATTATTATAAACCCAAAGCCAAGTGCTGCTGCAGGGAGGCAGGAAATAATTATTGTTAAGAACTTGGACTTGGAAGCTAGACCGCTCAAGTTCAAATCTTGGGTATAATTTATACTTCTTAACTCAGACAAGTTGCTTCACCTTCCTAAGTCTCAGTATTTTGATCTGTAAGATAGAAATATTGTATGCGGTTGTTGTTGGAGGAATTAATTCATGTATAGTGAGCAACAGTATCAGCAGGATCACGCCAGTAAATACTCGGAAAGACCTAAAGCTCTAAGGAGCAAAGGTATAACTCACGTTATCTCAATGTTTATCATTTCTAGCACTGAGAATACACAGTTGAGGAAAACAGATTTGTCAAGTATTCAGCATTTCAGAATTCTCACAAGAGTGCCATAATTATCATAAGTCCTTTGGAGTTCTGCAGTAAAACAAGGTATGGCTAACATCATGAGTGTTATCAATATATAAAAAAAAACTGTACCAGCATCTTTTCTGGACACTGAGCCAGACATAATGCATACTTATTTTATCGCTGGGCCATCTTATAAAAGGTACTATTATGGCATGCCTCTTTAGTCATTGTCTTTGTCCTCTTGAAGTAAGCTTTCTAAGACCAAGGCTTTGGTAGGAGGAGAAAACTTGACCTTGTCTGTCTGGGACTTACCCAGTTGTAGCACGGAAAGTCCATCCCCAGACAGCTCTCAGTCCTGGGCAAGTCTGAACACTGGATGAACCTGGGGCCTCTTGTCTATCCCCTAAAATGTTTACCATAGTTTCTTAGGTGTGAACAGTATTAAGTTAGCATCTACTGAAGTACAATCAATTCAACTGGTTGCTGTCAAAATCCATCCACCAGTTCAATCTACACCAGGCATATTCTTTGACTGTGCAGCCCAGGAAAAAGTCCTGGCTTATGTCACTGAAAAATTTGCGGGTAAATTGATATAGGTCCTGGAAAGTCAAAGAAGATTAAAAGAGAAGGTAAATGCAATAGTGCAATAAAAGTAAACTACCCAGAAAATTTTAATATACAGTGATTAAAATTTTTATTCCTCTAATTGGAAGTATGGGAGAGGTTGATATTAACTAACCAATGTAGTAATATATTAATTTAAGTGTCTTCTACTGACATTAACTTTTATTTTAATCAGATAGTAATTATATATGTTCAATAAATACTAACAGCTTAGTAAAATGTAGTGAAGGGTCAATTTGGGAAGGGCTTATAAAATATCTTTTGTTTTAAGGATTCAAATGTTTTCATAAATGATACTTGTTAAAAATTATATACAATTCAAAGAAAACTTTAGATATCCCTGCTTTTAGAAAATCATGGGTAATACCTTCTACTAATTATTGGTGTTAATGCACATAGAAGGAGCCTGCTTGATTTTTCATCTTTTGAAACCCCCATGAACAAGTCCTTGATCTTGGCCGTCCCTTGAGAGCTATTGCAAGCCTGATACTTTCATACTTTGCACTCTCAGCTTTAGTGATAGTGCATCAAAGGGGTAGAGGTTCATAAGTCATGCTTTCTGCTCCAGTCCCTGTTAGAAATATCTTTCTGGAGAGTTTTAAGTACTTCCAACCCCTGTTGGAAACAGGAAGGGCAAAGGTAAAAACAAAAAAAAATAAAAATAAAAAAGTAAAAGAAACAAAATTGAACTTCAAAAAAAAAAGGAGGAAAAAAAAGTGCATGCTTTGCATTTGGACCAAGGTTAGGGTTTTTTCTTTTTCTATTTTTTATTATTTCATCTACCCCATGCTCCCTGAGAAGGCAGAGAGTCAAACAGCCTTGTCCCTGTGCACCTCTGGACTCTGGGTGACTTTTCTAAACTCAGAGCCCCCACTGACTTCAAAGAGGGGAAAGGCCACAGAAGAAATCCACAGGGTGCTGTAGGGAGAGAGCTAAGGACAAAGCTGCAGTGAAGTCATCTGAAGGGTAGCATTGTTTCTTTATTATCATCTGATGGGTTCAATTAAGTTCTATCTTCCATATTACATAGCAGATATTTTTTTCTGTAGGTGAAATGGAAACATCTGCATGTTCTTGTAAATCTAACATCCCACAAAAAATAATAACTCTGAATGGTTTTCTTGAGTAAATGTCAAACCAGGCAGATATCAGGCACGTGGTCCATTTTCTGCCTTATGTATCCATGTAGTACAGAAGCTGTCCTGGCAACATTCATAGTGTTGGTGGTGACTAATAAGTCTAATGGGAAGTCTGGGAGGTGATCACAAACCACGTGACCAATATGATTGGCATAGGGGTGTGACTGGGAGAAAAGAGGGGTAGGCCACAAAAATGGAGAGGTAAGATGAGGTGAAGTGAAGCAAGACACTGCTACTATGCAAAAGTTTGGTCACATGAACATTTTTCAGTGTAAATTTCACGCACCAGTAATCCCATTGGTCTTCCTCTCCTATGTCTCCAAGTACTTTATTCTAGACCAACTTGTAGTTCGAAAAGACTAAATGTGCACATTTTTTCTAAAGTGCTTCATTTGATAAAAGTATTACTCAAGATGCATATCTTATGTATATAAAACTTTTTATGTTCAGATCCTTTTTTAAAAAATTGTTACTGTTCTTAACTTACTGTTTTATGTCCCAGGTCTTACATCAACTGTTATTTCTTTCTGGCTGTATTTGGGTCATTTCAAAGCCTTGCTGTCAAACACCATTTCACAGTCTAATTTCTAATATTTCCACTAAACTTCCTACATCTCCATGTGGAATTCTTTGCTTAAACATCACATTCATGTTATCCCTCTTCCAAAAATCTAATAATGAGCTTTGCAACTGTGTGACTAATTTCTTCCAGAACTTGTCAGTACCAAGTGCTCACACCAAATGTTATGGTAAGTGCATAAGAAGCTTTACATTTAGCAAAGTTCTCCATTCCCTTTATCCCTCAAATAGCCAATAACAGGATACCTGTTTTCATCACCAAAGTAGAAACCTAGTTGCCCTGGCCTGGTCTCTGCTGATAGTAACAGAGCTTCCATGAGAAGCCTTTATTCTTGGTAAAGCATAGAAATGAATTATGATCGAACAACTTACCAGAGTAGAATAAGCTTAAAATCATGACCGTTCTCCTGTGCCTCCACCTTTTTCCTGATTACAAAACCCAGGCTCCCACAAAACACAGTAGGCTGTGAGTAGCCTCGGGTGCAACAGTGGGAAGCGCTGTACATCGTATCTGGCTGCTTATCTATTTATTTACTCTTGTCCATGGCTGTTTCTTGCCTGTAACTATGTATTTGAGTAGTTGCAATAGAGGCCATGACATAATCTGCAAAAAAAAAATATTACCTGACTTGAGAAAAAGTTATCCAACCTATTGTCTAGCCAAGAACAATGATCATTCGTAAGATAGAGTTTCTGTCCTGGTTTCTAGTTTCCTTCCCTTTCCCATTAAAATGTGGCCAACCCAGAAGAAATCTCAACATCTTCTTCAACTTTCTCTTTAATTTGGAACAGGGGTTCTTAATCTGTGGTTTATAAATTAGATATATTTTTGAGGTACTTTGTGCAAGTGTATGTGTGTGTGTTTTCTAGAGTGGCATGTATTCAGTGATTAAGAATGTAGTTCGGATACAAATAATCCTTGTCTTTAAATGCAAACTTTAATAGTTTAGCTATGGGACTTTAACACAGATTACTATGACATAGAACTCTTAATTTTCTTACCTGAAAAAATAGAACCATTAACACCTGTCTGAAAGGAATTTGTGAAGATAAAATTAAATTTGACATTGTCTATGAAGTTCATAGGGTGCATATCAAGTGCTCACTAATCACTCCTGGCCTCTAGAAGGGAAACCTGTTGAATACGCAGTGCCAGGAAAACGCTCAATTTCTACTTCTGCTTCTGAATCAGACTCCAGCTAAGAAAATTCAGCCATCATAATGATACCAAACAAAGCCTTACTAAGGCGTGCTTACTTATTAAAAATGAAATGAACTGTACCTATCCTGTCACAGACAGACAGTAGAATAATGAGATGCTGTAGAATGAGCTTAATGAAATGCAGCTTGGAAGAGCATGTATTAACACAAGTCTCTGGAATATTTCTAATGGTATTCACGAGTAAAACCTAGTTATTTCTGTAAATATATAAACCTGTATCAAAGCTTTATTTTTTTAATTTAACTTGCATATTCACATCATAATTTTGCTTTAACAAAAAAAATAGAACAGAATAGTCTATTGGCTTAAAGGTGATTTAAAGAAAATTAATCAACTGAAGTTTCTAGAAATGTGGTTAATTTTCTTGAGGATTATGAAGCATAGTTATATAGTTAATAGTTTAAGATTTAAACATAAGTTGACTAAATAGTGATTTTTTAAATCCAGAGAATAAAACAGAAATGCTAAGTTTAGTTTTATAAAATGTATCTGCCTACTTAACATCCTTTCCAATCTGAAGCGGTACCAGCAGTGTTGAGAATGGCAGTACATATGTTATGACTGTTTGAATTTCAGAAAGCCTTTGGTTAAATTCTGCATAATTGGTTCCTGCTTAAGACAGGGCTTGCAAGAATCCAGGAGGAGACATGGGAGCAGATAAAGAATGAGTGAAAGAAACAGAAAACAGACACTCCTGGTAAGAAGAACCATGTCCACTCTGGGGGGAAGTATTAAGAGGGTCCCACATGGAGCAGGGCTTAGATCTTGGCTGCCTTTTATCTGAGTAACCGATTCAGACAATGGGATCAGATTTAAGTGGTTGCATTTGCAGATGCTGATTGGAGGACAGTGAGCATGGAGAGAGCTGCCAGAGAGATTCGGAAGGCATGGATGTACTTTATCACAGCACCGAAGACTGACACATGGCATTCAATTGCTATAAACACATTAAGCTCAGAATGCATTTACATAAAAATGCGGGGGGAAGGGGCAAATGGTAGAACCTTAAAATGTAGACATCTATGGTACAGGATAAAATAAAATTCCATAGAAGCCTGGATTTCAAAGTGTTGATGCTTAATGCTTCAAGGTCTTCTGTATAAGGACTAATTGGGTTAAACTATTTACATTAAAATGAGACTGTTTTGAGGAGAACATTGTTTACTTGGGGAATTATGATAGACTTGGAGATCTTTTATAATTTGTATGCAAGTTGAAATCTCAGGTCATTTATCAGTGAGCAAAGAAGACATTACAGACTCTGAACAAATTAGCAATACAGTCCTGACTTTGTGAATAGCCCTCTACGAGTCAATTTGCAAAGAACAAAAATAAAAGAGGAAGAACAAGCTGATGCAGAGACATAATCTCTTCCATAAGCACGGTAAATTTAAATATGCTGGTGTAACATGGGCCCGAAAAACTTGAAAAGAAGACCAACTGACTGACTGAATGAATGTTGGCATGGGACTCCACTTTTAACAACTTAGAAGTAAATTAACAAAAATGACTCTTCAAAATCAGTTGCACATGCAAGTGTCATCATTCTAACTTCAATTTCAAGAAGGCAAGTTAGTCATTACCACTGCCAGCTTTCAAAATTAATGGGAAAGTGCAAGAAAAGGGAAGTTAATTATTTCCTTAAAATACAGTCATATTATATGAACAATCAGATGATGCACATTAACTTTAAAAAGGAAACACAATTTTGTAGTACACTACGCTGTTCATGTTATTGTTTAATTGATCACACAAAATACTCCAGGGTGATGACAGAATCCCTCCTTGTCCTTGTGACTGATCATCTAAGGATAAAGAAGAGAATGCAAAAGTCAGCAAACAAACATTTTAAAATAAAAAAAACTCAAGACAGGGAATTTAATTTTTAAGCTAGTCAGCTGATGCTCACAAAAATAAACCAGAACTGATGAGAGAAAAGGAAACTTGAGATGTGATTAAAGATTTGGAATTGTTTTAAGAACCATTAGTTCTTTTCAGAAAAGGCCCTGTATGTTCTGGCTGAGAGTTGAAGATCTATTCTGCTTAATTATGAGCAAACAAAATTACAGGAAACAACCACATCCTCTAGATTCCCTACTTGGACAAATAAGCTAGACATTGATAGAAAATAAGCTGTTTCTTTGCGGTGGTCTGTCAGGAATGTGCTCGAAAGCTTCGAAGGGCCATTTCTAGACCCCTTAGCAAATGCCCTTAAGCAATTACCACTGTTTCTTGGAAGAAATGCAAGTAGGGTGTTTGTCATCTTGGAGTCAAATGTGCATCTTTGAAATTTCCCAAATCACCTTTTATAGTGTACTCATTAAAAAGGATGTGGACATATTTCTCTGTAGGAATACTGATTTGTATTCACTCAAAAAAAATTGCCTGTCCCAACATTCTGAATAGTTGAATATATTCCCAGACCAGTTTTCACTGGAAAACTAGAAAGTGTGTTAGCAAGTTTCAGGTTAAAGATAATATTTACTTTCTTCTTTTTCATTTTTTATTTCCAGAAATACATATATTGACCTCTATCTGAAATTCTTTATAACACATAGTTGTGACATGATATTAAAAAGGTCACATAATAATAGCCACCACTTACTGTTTATTTACTCTTTCCCTGTACTATGGGAATGTCACATACCCTTTACCTTATCTGTAAAGGAGTCCTAGGAGACGAAGTTTTTTATCACTGTTTTCCTGATAAGGCAACAAAATCTTAGTGGTTTTAAGTAGCCTGAGCAAGTAATGCCATATCTAAGACTTGAACCCAACTGTGTGTTCTTTTAGAGTCTGCAATAAGGATTATAAAAATTAAGCATATATGAATTTGAAAATACTTTTGAATGCTTACTCTGATCTTGGCATTATTATGGGTACTACAGAACATGTCAATGAATAGAATAATTACATAACATGCAACATATTTTTAACTTAAATGATAGTGTCTGCAAGTCTGAGCGCATAGACTACAATAGACAGTCAAAATTACCACCGAGAATGGGAATGGCTAACCAGATAAGTTTCCTGTTTGTTTGTTTGTTTGTTATACATACTTTTGTGAAATGAAGCAAAATATACCAAATAATCATGTACCAAGTAGAGTTTTTTGGCCATATCTTTCTTCATGCCCCAAATATTACAAATGAGTAAATTATATAGAATAACTACTATGCTACCACCAATTATGTGTTAGACGTACATTATATATACTGCCTGCAACAACATCCCAGAGAGGGTTGCATGATTTCCAACTTGATCTCCCCAAAAATCTATGAACTCTGAAGGTACCCTACTTGGAATAGCAGTACATGGAGGCTCTGATTTTCAAATTCAACCCTCTCTGGCTCCAAACAATACCTTCATTATATTGTGATGAAACTAAAGCACAAACATTTGAGTCACACTTGCAGTAGGACTGGAGAATTCTCAGATAGACTGTGAGTAAGAGACCTCACAACCTCAGAGCACAGTCTACAATGGACAGTCTAAGTAAGTGAGAAACCCAGGTGCTAAGCATTAGTTCATACATCTTTCATTATAATGAGGGTGAGTCCTGAATTTAAAAAAAGTATTTATTTTTGTTTTCTAAATTATTGTTTAATTAAATAATGTTATAAAATAATTATGCCTGTGTGTTTAAAATCTATGGACAACAGGGCAGAGTATTGTATCCTATATTATCTTAAACGTCCTGCTAGCTTATACCTGTTCCTCTTTCACTCAGCCATTTGCATTCAGAAATCTCCTCCTCATGGTGTTACAGAACCCTGCCAACCTTGTTCTGGAACAGTTATGGAGTTCAATAGCCCGCTGCCAAGAAGCGTGACTTTCAAGGCAAGAGCTTGGTAAAAAAGGAAAGGGATTGTTTATTTAAAGGTTATACATATTTAGAATAATGACAGATTTCTGCTGTTAAGTCCCACTCCCTTGAGAAACACCCAAAAAACACATAGTCCTGCTTCCCTTTGCCAAAGCAGGCCAGTTTCAGAATATGCCAGTCAGAGGTACCATCCTTCAGAAAAGCAGGAGTCTGCAGATCAGCCTTCCCAGTCACAGTTCGGCTCCCAGCATTCCCACAAATCTGGGTGGCTGGGCAGGTCCTCCGCTGCATGGCCAGCTCCGGTGGCTCTGAACTTCTGGCTTTCAGAATATACACTCTCTTACTGTGTAGCTTCTCCCCTTTTTTTTACACAAGATCATGTGGTTTCTTCCTGTCTGTTTCAGCCCACCCTCGTTTAAATGCTCAGCCCAGAACTTTCTGCATGACCTCATCATATCTGGATCCTCCTATGATGTGTTAGCATCCGCCATGTTTGCCAGTTGCCCATATCTTTTACCTTCTTTTGACTGACTTCATTAGTCAAGGCAGAAGTTTCCAGCAATGCACAGATATCCAGGGTGGCCATCCACCCCTTGTCTCTAGTGCAGGCACTGTATCCAGTCTATGTCATGAGTCTCTGACTGCTTTTAGGGTCATAGACACAATTCACCCTGGATGGCAGCCCTCTTCCCTTCAGGAAGGCACAGCTATTCACTTGCCATTGTTAAGCAGTGTATCCTAAACACCATACCATCTACTCCCTCTTCCCCCCCATATCAAGGATTGTGGGGACTATGATCTGCACCCCTTTGCATTGTGGCTAAAGTGCTAATGTATTAAGGTAGCACTTGGTGGGTTACTGGGTGTACTTCAGAGTATCTCCATCTCTACCCAATCTTTGTTCCCTTCTTTAGAATTCCTCCTGTGGCTTCCACAGTGATAAAATGAAGAACGTTTGCAAAAACTTCCACAGAGACCATCAGTTTGCAAAAAGAATCATATATTTGTTTTAGGCAGAAATACTTTTTTTGCAGTTATTTTTGTCTATGAAGAAAATTGAATCATTCATATTAATAGGATCTAGAGTGGAAGTGCTTTTTCCCCCTTTAGCTCTTCTCCTACATTGCTATTACACCTTTCCAATTTGCCTAGTAGAATTTGCACATTGCTGAAAATAAAACAAGGAGTAGAGAAAATAAAACAAGGAGTAGAGGAAATAAGACTGTGTGTTTATTTATTTATTTAGTTAGTTAGTTTCTTGGGTCTTTTCCTGATTCAGTTTAATAAAATTTTTTTCCTTGTTCTGTTATCTATACAGATCATTCAAGTAAAGAAATAATGTACAAATGCCCTGGCTGGTGTGGCTCTGTGGATTGAGTGCTGGCCTGTGAACCAAAAGGGTGCTTGTCTGATTCCCAGTCAGGGTACATTTCTGGGCTGCTGGCCAGGTCCCTACTCAGGCTATGTGAGAGAAAACCTATCGATGTTTTTGTCCCTCTCTGTCTCTCTCCATTCCCCCCTCTCTAAAAATGAATAAATATTTTTTTTAAAAAGAAATGATATACATAAATTATTTAATAGAATCTTAATATCAACCTTAAGAGAACGCTTGAAGAAAACTCACAACTAGAGAGTGGCAGAGAAACATTCATCCCTCAGTCTCTCTGATTGCCAGCTTCTACTCTGACTATAGCAGCCTTCAACTTCTACTGGACAAAAGAACCTCATCACCACATGTTTTGACCATTCTTATCTGCAGAATGGAAGGGGGGCTTGTAAAGGTATGCAGATTACAATCCTTAGTCTGTATTTTCTCTGATGCCCAAAGAATGCATCGGCATTGTTCACAAATGGCAGTTGGGTGGGACAGAGATAGAGCAGTGGACAGCAAGGAGTGTGTCTCCAACAAGTACTATTCCACTAGTCCCATGAGCTGGCTCACATTTAGACACTAATTACTTAATTGATATGTTGGAAGTTTTAACTAACCAAGTAGTTCAAAAGGGTGTTTATTGGGTCTCTGTGTTTGGATTGTGGAGTTTCAGAATTGAAATCTGTATTACATTTGTTCTGTTTCCATTTCTTTTTGTTAACATTAAAGGGCCTGTGAGACATAGCTGATCACTGGTAAAAACTCTGCTAACTAAACCAGTAGAAAGGTGTTTTCACTCTGAATAGGGTGTGCTTTCATACCAGACCTTCCGTCTCTGTCCCCGTCTCAGTCACTTGCGCAAGTGTGTAAATACATACATGAAAACACACAAACACACATCACACTCCTCTTCATATGCACACATCATGCAAGCACTGAGGTGACAAGTATGAAGATTTAAATAGTGTGTTTTAAGTGGTTTAGAAAGATCAAGGAACTTCTGTAAGATCAGTGGGGGGAAGAAACCACCGTACAGAGCTGAAGGCTCTGCCAGAAAAACGGCGGTGCGTATTCCTACGGGAGTTTCCAGAAGGCTTCTCCACCCACGCCAGGTTTTCTTTTTGACTCAGTGTAGTATCTCTTTCAGCCTGGAGCTTTGCATATTTCAGGTGTGGCTGTTTGGCATCTACTCAAAGCAGCCTAAGGACCTGTTGTTCTCAAGTGGGTTATTTATCAGTTGGGAAGGTGAGGTGGCCTTCAGCTGAATTGAAAACAATGAGTTTGTAACAAAAGGAAGGGGGCCACCAGATAAACACCAGGAATGGGGCAATCAGTTGGCATCAACTCACTGACAAACTCTCCCGCCTTTCTCAGTATATCCCTGGTAGGTGCTCTGGTTTTGTCACTCCATAGTGTCTTATAGATGTCTCCTCTTGCTTTAAATGAAACGGGAGAGAGGTGGGGAGGGACGGGTGGGTGGGCTGGGATGGGAGTAAAGGACAGAAAACTGTACTTGAACAACCATTAAAATAAAATTAAAAAATAAAATAATTGTAATTAAATTCATAAGGTACTAATGAACTCTTATTTATTTGAATTCTGTTTGTTTTATTTATTCACAATATTTACTTTCTGGAAAAAAGATTAATGGTCCAAGAGAACAAGCACAATTTTCAAAACTTGAGAAATTATAGCATGTTAGGAAATTGTCATATAATAAAACCCAAATTTTAGCCTTAGATGTTAATATCTATATAAAGAAATAGACCTGGATTTTACAATTATGACAATTTATCATTATGGAAATCTCAAGTTTTTAACATTTGTTAAAAAAAATTAGATTAAAGCAGGAACATATGTATATAAGTGACCAAGCATATCTGAGAAAGATATTGCTTAACCATATGGTATATTCTATAAGAAACTTAAGATTTTGTGGCAGAATATTTAAACCGTATTCTGGAGTCATGTTGTTGAACAGTTTTAATTTAGGTACTCTCTGTTGAAACCATGGCTGTAGGTTTGGAATTGTGTTCATGAAAAATTTAATTTTAACATCTATCTGACTGTCAACCTGCCTATGCCACCTACCTGTCTGCTTCTGTCTTTCTTTTCCATCCAACTATGGTGTCAGACCATGTCTTCAGTCTCTACCCCTCAGCCAGAGAGAAAACACTCCTTCGATTTGAATCAAGATTTGATTATCTCATTTGCATTGAAAGTATCATCTTTACCACAAAGGGTCCACATCATTTAAATGTATGCCTTGCATGGTATTTGGAAAATGAAACTCTTAATAAGGCTCCAAAGCAGGAAAGCAAGCATCAGACTGTAGTTCTCCCAAATGAGTTAGCTCTGCATATGGTAGCAACTTTGCAAGCATTAAAAGTCACTTAGGAAAGGAACTTCTTTTTTAATTAATTAGTTAATTACTTAATGAAAATTGCTCAATTATAGTTGTCCCATTTTTTCCCCATTGCTCTCCCTTGCTTCACCCATCCTCTCCCCAGTCAGTCCTCACCCATCGTCCATGTCCATGAGTCTTTATACATGTTGTCTGACTTGCGGCTTCCCCTTCTTTTCCCCCTTACCCCCTCCCTCCTCCCCTCTGGTCACTGTCAGTTTGTTCTTTATTTTCTTATCTTTGGTTCTGTTTTGCTCATTTGTTTGTTTTCTTCATTAGGATCCACTTATAGGTAGGATCATATGGTATTTGCCTTTTACCATCTGGCTTAGTTCACTTAGCATAATGCTCTCCTGTTCCATGCATGCTGTTGTGAAGGGTAGCAGATTCTTCTTTCTTTCTGCAGCATAATATTCCATCATGTAAACATACCACTGTTTTTTGATCCACTCATTTACTAATGGGCACTGAGGTTGCCTATGAGATAGGCACATAACTTGGCTATTGTAAATTGTGCTGCTATGAACATTGGGGTGTATAGGTTGTTTTGAATTGGTGTTTCAGGGTTCTTAAGATAGAACCCCAGCAGTAAAATTGCCTGGTCAAAAGGCAGTTCCATTTTTTTTAGTTTTTTGAAGAAATTCCATACTGTTTTCCACAGTGGCTGCAGAATTTCTTTAAGAATAAAAAGGGAACTGAACTATGTGAGTGTGCATTACTGTTTCATGAAAACCAATATTGTCTCTTACCTACCAGGTATATCATTAGGTATTTAATGAATATTTCAAATAATTCTTATTGTGGAATAACTATAAGAACTTTTATATTAAACATCACTTACAGATCGGATGATCTCCTACATCATCCAAATTGTAAGTGAGATAGTCAGAATTTGAATCTAAGCGTGTATAATTGTACCCACTTCCATTTATAACATTTGTTTTAAAAGCTCATTGATCTCTTAGAAAACCTAAGAAAAATATTACCAAATGCAATGGATCACTCATAGCTTTTAACTATTGAGGATAAAAAAGTGCAACAATTTTCCAAATATATATATGAATGCTTATATGTGTGTATATACATATATATACATACATATAACATGTATGTATATGTGTACACAATTACATAAAATTATACAATATATACACACACACACATATGCCAATACTCAGATTGTTGTATAATTTTCTTTTCTGTGATATTCATTTCTTTTGATTATTCTCCTCAATTCTCTAATAGAACTAGTGGGATGTCTCTCTGTCACAGGTTTTCTATTTCTCCCCTCTAACATGTTTACACCCATTTAATTCTTACCCATGTTCATTAACTTGCAATGAAAAAGAGAAGATCGTTCAAACAGAGCCCAGCAAATTAAGATAAACAAGTTTATGTTATTCACTCATTTGTGCACAAGTCTCTCTCTGGATTTAAATTAGCCAAGAAGGAAGGCAATTGGATATGTTGATCAGTCCCTGTCAGAGCTGAGAAATGGAGGGAGTACCTGTCAGTGAGGCATCTGAACTAAACAGTTTGGCGTCTGTTTAGTTCACAGCAGGAGTGAAATTCCCTCTTTCTGAATGAAATACCAGTGCCTGGATTTTTCACGTTCTTGAATCTTGTTTTGTGCCACAGACCAAGAGTTCCCAAGAGTATCAGAATTCCCTAGACATTTTCCTGTCAAGAGCTTCAAAAACTCATTTTCATCTCACGTTGGAGATGATGCAAACATTAACCCATAATGAAAGTATATCTATTACTCACTGAATAATTAAAAAGACTAGTAATGGAAGAGGTCAAGAGCATGGAGACGACACAAGGTAAACCACTCTCCCTCAGGAGATAATGTCACATTCTGAATGTATCTTCCTTGCTCTATATGCCTGTCACAACTATCACACTGTGTTCCTATTGACAATTTACCATTTATAAGATAACATTGCAGCTAGTTCTATTATTTTCTACCAGTAAAGTATGAACTCACTGAGAGTTATGACCCAGTAGGTTGTTATTATTTAACTTTTCTTTTTCTACACATCTGTATGCCCTAGAATTGAGTATCATATTTTATAGGGCAATGACATATGTGTGTATTCTAAATGTAAGTGTGAATTACAGATTGAGTCAATGGATCTGATTTCTTGTTTTACATAATGTTATAGTCTTCTGGAACATGATGTAATATATTGAGAACAACAGCATTAAAAATTCAAGCTACATTCTTGAGAGAAAGTGATTATAACTGAAAATTGACTTTTCCTTAGGACTTAAGTTCCTCTTAGTTTGAAGAGTGAAACATGTGGATGGTGTGTTTAGAAAACATGATAAAGCCTAAACAGAGACATGTTAGAAATCAGAGATATGTGATAAATGTTTCTTCATTTCTGTACAGTGGGAAATATCCTAGCTACTATTAGGATTATATAGGTATTATTTTTCTTCTCCTTCTCTTTAACTTTTGGATAGCTATGCTCTACAGAGCACAGTAGTTTAATTCTAAAATACATTTTGGTCCCAGTATGGTATGAATAAAACTAACATTATAGCCCCAGCTGGTGTGGCTCAGTGGATTGAACAAGGGCTGTGAACCAAAGGGTCGCCAGTTTGATTCCCAGTCAGGGCACATGCCTGGGTTGCAGGCCAGGTCAGGCCCCAATTAGAGGGCACTTGAAAAGCAACCACACATTGATGTTTCCCTCTCTTTCTCCTTCCCTTCCCCCTTTTTTAAAAATAAATAAATAAATAAATAAATAAATAAATAAATAAATAAAATCTTTAAAAAACCTCCTAACATTATGATAAGAAATTTTAAATTGTATTGATAGCTTTAAAGAGTAAAATCAACGATAGAATAATTAAAACCACAATGTATGCTCATGAGATAATTTTCTAGAATGTAGATAAAAGTACATTAAAATGATAGCTATGGTGTAAATAAAAGGTATTTCTAGATTAGTAATTCTATGTGCACAGAGAAGAGAGTTCTGGACACAAGTCATAAGAGTAATAGCAAAACTTGTAGCTAAAGGTAACAAGAATAAAACATCTGAAAATAAAATTTTATTTTATTTTTTTAAAGATTTCATTTATTTATTTTTAGAGAGAGGGGAAGAGAGGGAGAAAAACATCAATGTGTGGTTGCCTCTTGTGCACCCCAACTGGAGACCAGGCCTATAACCCAGACATGTACCTTTACTGGGAATCAAACCAGCGACCTTTCTATGTGCAGGACGACACTCAATCCAGTGAGCCACACCAGCCAGGGTTCAAAACCAAATTTTAAAACTGTACTTCATTTTAGCTTAACATACTAAAAAACAATTCACCTAGACTTTTTTTGAAAACATATAATTTTTTAAGAGTTTAGTCTTTCTTTTAAAGATTTTATTTATTTATTTTTAGAGAGAGATTGGAGGGAGAAAGAGAGTGAGAGAAACGTCAATGTGTGGTTGCCTCTCCTGCACCCCTTACTAGGGACCTGTCCTGAAACCCAAGCATGTGCCCTAACTGGAAATCAAACTGGTGACACTTTGGTTCACAGGCCTGCACTCAATCCACTGAGACACACCAATAAGAGCAAAACATACATGATTTAATAAGTCAAAAATTACATTAGAATTACATAAAATTATAATATGTTGTATGACCAGACTCATCATAGTCTTGACTACAACATTGGGTGCCGGAATGTAATGGGAAAGGCCTTTGGTGTTTAAGTGTGGGAGGAAGTGACCCATATTTATGGTTAAACGCCTTTTTGAACAATAAATTCAAGTCAAAAATCTCATGGAAAACTAATAAAACTGCACATTTCCTAACTTGAAATATATCCCAAAACAAGGGTATATTAATTCTCCTTCAATCCTATTAGCCTTTTTTCTTCTTTTTCTGTACCAGTTTTCATTTCATAGTCCTAGCTTTTCTTTTTGACAAGATTGGAGTGCAAATCACTTGACCTTGCCATGGTTTCGAACTTTCATGGCAGGTAACCCCAATTGCTGCCCACTATGTCTTTAAAGATTTTATTTATTTATTTTTAGAGACAGAGGAAGGGAGGGAGGAAGAGAGGGAGAGAAACATCAATGAGTGGTTGCCTCTCATGTGGCCCCCACTGGGGATCTGGTCTGCAACTCAGGCATGTGCCCTGACTGGAATCGAACTGGCAACCCTTTGGTTCACAGCCCATGCTCAATTCACTGAGCTTCACCAGCCAGAGCACTGCCTACAGTTTTTGTCTCATCAAGTCTTAGAGAGAAAATGTACCAGTCACTGGGCAGCTAATAGCTAATATTTCCCTTGGTTCAATTATCCAAGATTTTCAGGCAAGGTGAGAGCAAAATTTCATGATACCTCAGGTTCCTCCTACATAGAGTTGAGAGGTAAAATAGTTTAAAAGATATGTACTTGACATTTATATGTTTTCCATAAATATTACATTGAGTTTAATTTACATTCCATTGAAATATAATAGAAATATTTGTTCAATAACAAGAGGCTTCAGAGAATATGTTATCTCCAAAATCCCTTTAAAAATGTTGAATTCCTATTCTAGGTTGCTTAGTGAGAAGTACACCTAGTAGTACAAAAAAGTGATACAACCATGAAATAAAAGAACTGTTGGTGGGCATTTAAATCAGCTATCCACTGAGATATGTAATTAAAAATGCGAATACAAACCACTTGAGAAATGCTCATGTTAATTCTTTATAAGAAAGTACATAAAACAGTAATTAATGTTAAAAAAGTACAGAAGGTCTCAAACCATAGGTTTTAATAGTCAAGGCAAGAACATACTGAAAAGAAGGCATATTATATTGCTTGCAATTTAAAACATTTCATACCATTTAAAAAAATTTTTGACAATACTAAATATACATGTGCAAAAATTAGGAACATCTGTTTTTGCCTATCCCTTTGGTTAGAGCAAAATGATTTTTTCTAAAGTGTTCCTCCCCTCTAATATCACTTTTCTATCTCCCAAAACTTGTCTTTTTGGAAGGACATAGGACCCAGATTTATTCAGTGAAACTCAGTCCTTAACCTTTTAATTGCACCAAGTTTGTTAGTTAATATAAGCTCTCTTTCTTTTGGACTTGAAGCTGATAGGCTGAATATCTGGAGTGTGGTAAGCTCAACATGCAACATTGGAAGTGAGAGATTAAAAGACATTGACTCTAGCTAATGCAATTTAAGCATCTTGATTTAGCTATCCTTACCAATACATTCTAATTTTTAACACATCTTGTTTGTATTTAACTTGCAGCAGCACCAATTCTAAATAGTATGAGAATATTTTTCAAAACTGTAAACAATTTTTATGAATATAATGTTTACTTATTTTGTTCTCATTAGTTCTGCCTAAATAGGATATCCTTCTTTGCATGATTTAGCTTAGTTTGAATTCCCTTAAATAGATTTTGAGATCCTTTCACGATGGGATTTTATTTGATATGCTAACTTTTCAAGGGCACTACTGTTTTGAGAAACCTCACAGATTATGTTGCTGGGATACCTGTATCAGTGAAGCAGTGGGGGTTTGTGAGGAAGCGAAGGCACTTTCGTGCTAATAGGCTAATCAAGAAACATACTATAGGAACTAGAATTGCACTGAGGAAGTATGTGAAGTTTGTCACTAAATAATTGAGAGTATGTCTCTTCTTTCCAAATACCTTGGGGACAGTTTGCCCATCAGCGCTGCCCTCTTCCTGGGGCTCTTGCATCAGCAAGTTGGGACCTCTCTTGCGGTGTTTACAGCTTATGGACAAGAAGAGTTCTCTTCTGAATTTATCTGGCAGGACTCTCAGATAAGTGTCACCCTTGTTCCAGTCTGCCCAGGGGAAAAGCCTGGCATCAATACAAAGCGAAGACTCAATTTCCTCGGACACTTCAGACTCAGAAACACATGGGATGTTCCTTAATCCACAACTGTAAACTCAGTGTGATGAGTTTGCTAACAACACAGGGAGGCTGGAGAAAGAAAAGAAAGAAATGTAACAGAATATCAAATAAAAAAGGTGGTAAAGAAATAAAGGCAAAGGCATACTTGGGTGGGGGGGTGAAGTAATTAATAATTCCATACAATGTAGAAATCAAGGCAGAAAGCATTAAACAAACAAACAAAAAGGTTACTTTCTATCTTTATAATGTACAACCCACAGTGAAAATGTAAATTCAGTAAGCCTTTATGAGTCGAATATAGCATCAACATGCTATGATTTAGAGAATTAAATGAAGAACATAAATAAAAAAAAATAGTAAGATACACAAGTATATAACTCTTACTCATGAAACGTTGTACATTTGTGGAAAATGTCCATAGCAACCTGTTTTTCAAATGAAAGTGATATTTGAATTTATTTAAAGGAAAAAATACAAATGTTCAGTATTTGCTTACATTGTTTGTACTATATTATTTACATATGTAGAGACATAAAACTAGTTATAAATTCTTATATTCTTACCAAACTATAAAGCAAAATATGAATTAAATATGAACAAAATTATAAAAATCAATAAAACTCAAATTGCAACTACCTTTGGATTTAATAGTACAAACACACTGTTGTATGTTTTAAGCTTCATTTCTTATTTGTTCCTTTGATTTTGAGTTTAATGGCCCATCACTGCTGATATTATTTTTTATGACTGGAGAGGATGCGGAACACAGTGATTAAGGGCACGAACGGTAAAACCAGCCAGTTGTAAAGTGCTTCTCTAGAACATCCTAGGACATCTTGGAAGGTTACTACTTAACGTCCCTGTGCCTCAGTTTAATTTTTTCTGTGAAATAAGAATGACAGTAGCTACCTCAGAGACTGTGGTAAATGTTGTACTTCTAGTAGTATGTGGTCCATAGTAAGTACTATGTATGCTCATTTTTAAAGAAATCTTACTTTTATTTATTTTCTTTTTTTTGTGTGTGTGAGTCAATCAATCATTTGATTTAACTTTAGCCAAATATAGTTATTCTATATAAAATGATATATTTAGTCTGTGGGACCTATCCTTACCTACTAGTACACTTTCAGCTAAAGAAGCTTTACAAATTCGAGTACAGTTTAGTAATAAATCATCAGATTTCAAAGAAATATTTTTCTTGCCCAGAATTTAGAGTATATTACTAGACCATGGGGTGTATATATTTTAATTTCTTTCTCTACTAAGGATAACTCTGTGAAAATTTTTGAAAAACAGAAGTTTAATAGTGATCTTGCAGAACCTACAACAAAAATTATTTTTCAGCTAATTTCACTGTTTAATAGCCCTAATAAAAATAAAAATATTAAGGTTTATTTACTTATGCCATACTCACACATTTTTTGTCAGTTTCATTTTGGTACCATAGTATGAGCTATTGGGGAAAAAAAAGACAAAAATATTCCTAAAATAAGGTCTTAAGATATAAACGATAAAAGGAAAATATATCTTTTAGAAAACAAAACAAAAGTACGAATAAATGAAAACTAGGATAATTTTGAGTGCACAAATCTGGCTAATGTAATAGAGGTAAGCTTTATAAATGGTTGAATTGTGACAAGTAAAAATAGGATAGCATGCCCTGGCTGGTGTGGCTCAGTGGATTGAGCCCTGGCCTGCAAACCAAATTGCAGCTGGTTTGCTTTCCAGTCCAGGGCACATGTCTGGGTTGCAGGCCAGGTCCCCAGTAGGGGGCACCCGAGAGGCAACCACACATTGATGTTTCTGTCCCTTTCTTTCTCCTTCCCTTCCCCTCTCTAAAAATAAATAAATAAAATATTTAAAACTAAATAAATAAAATAAAAATATGATTGCATAATACAAGCTGACCAATATATTTCATTAATTTAAAATACAGTGTTCTACTTTTTTTAAATATAAGACTAAATAAAGCATACATAATTTTATTCAACCTAATAAAGGAAGGAGGTCATCAAGTAAAATACTGTGGATAGATTTTTGAAAAAGCTGGCTAATTACATAGTCAGAATCCATTATACCACTAGTACTTAATGAAAACAGAGGTATTCTATGGACCATCACATCTCATCAGTCACAGCACCATCTAATGGCCTTTGGGGACCATGGAACGATTTACCCTGGATAAATACCATAAACTAACCTGAGTTGTTGGGTTTCTCTTTCCCTTTAACCTGCCTTGGAAGCACCCTCTGGAGATCACTGGCAGTAAGGAAGACCGGAATTTCTGATTCAGTCTTACTGAACGTAAGCGTCTCCCTGTCTTCTAATGGACTACGGAAAAGGAGAATTGCTATGTGAGAAGCAGCACAAGGCACTAGCTATGGAGGCTGTGAAAGAAGATGTGGCGAGGACACGTGGCCCGCAGGAGGAGCGCTCCACCGCACTCTCGAAATCCATCACTGGCTGCTACTCACGCTGGACAGAAAATGGAAGCACAATGTGGTTCCTGTATGGCCACGAGTGCCAAACAATGGCGCTGAATGGCACCAGAGCTTGTTTTGCACAATATAAATCATGCCCTGCTGTGGGGTCTCTGCCTGTTCATTTTGCCACTTTCTTCACAGCCACACTTTGGAACAATGTTTCTGCATCCTTGGTTTGAGGACTTTCTTAACCATACAAGGCAGTCTGGGTAAAGAACTGCCATTGTTTATTTTTCTAAATGTCAAAGGGAAACACATCTTTTCCCAAATGTGTTCTTAAAATATTTACTTTGTGAAGATAAAACTATCATTTGGGGAAGTAGATTCAGATCTTGTGCCAACTGCACACTCAGCCCTGTGTTTTGTCACAATTAGATTTTTTTTGCTTTCTGTATTTTAAGAATGTTTCCCATGAAATGGTTCTTTTGATTAAAATTAAAATGCTATTTTAATATTGCCTTGCTTTATACACTCAATTGAAGTGGTTGGAGCAAAGAGAAGTGAAAATTTTAACAGGAATTCCAGGATCAAGGTTAAAAATGAAGGAGTGATTTAAGTGCCAAACATTTTCAAAGGAATAAACATCAAGAGGATGTTATGCAGTAATTTATATAATATCTAAATAAATAAGGGGAAATGATTGGTAAATTCTTAGTATATATTCACTAATAGCATTAAAACTTCTATTTACTACTGTTTAAAATTATAAACTACTTTCATTTTTATTTGATATTAAAGTCAAGACCATGAGATGGTGATTGTGCCTCCATCTTCACATTTCACAGATGAGAAGAGGGGAATTCCTAGAATTTCGCTGATAATCTTATGTTCACACAGTTCATACATCATTGATCTCAGACTTGAATCCTTTGTCTTGTAGTTTCTAAACCAGAGTTCTTTTAACTACATAGCAGACATCTCACTTTTATGCTTCATTTTTATCATATGTATAATATCTATGTAAGGAAAATTAATTTCTGCTTAGGAAGAATAAAAAGGTGCCTCCAACTTTAATTCAAGTGTGTATTATCCACCAAAACCAACCTTTGACTTGGATAAAAGTCTATTGTGCTTTTTTAAAAAACATTTTTAAGGTTCTCTTTTTTATAGTTTCCTTCTGGATTGTGCCCCCCATAAAGATATCTTCAAGTCCCAATCCTAGTGAATATAATTTTAGAAGATAGTATAAAGGACCCAGGCACAGAGACAATGGGGGGGGATTGAGTGTGGGAGGTGGGGGTGTGTAGGGCAGGGGAGGGTATTGGTGGGAAAATGAGGACAACTGTAATTGAACAACAATAAAAAAGTAAAAAATAATAAAAGAAGATAGAGTCTTGGTAGATGTAAGTAAGATGACAGCATATTGGACTAGGGTGGGCCTGTCATCCAATATGACAGGTGTCATTATAAGAAGAGGAGAGACCCAGAAAGAGACACAGAGGGAAGATCAACGTATGACAACAGAGGAAGAGATTAGAATTACGAAGATGCAAGGGAAGGAATGCCAAGGGTTACCTGAAACCACCTGAAGCCAGGAGAGCACGTATGGAACAGATTTTCTTCCTGAGTCTTTAAAGAGGAACGAATCCTGCTGACACTTTGATTTTGGACTTCTGGCCTCTTGAAAAGTAAGAAAATGAATTTCTCTTGTTTTAAGGAACAAAAATTATGGGAACTTTTATGCAGCCCTAGGAAACTAGTATATCTACCTACTTCTTTTTTTTGGATTTAATTTACTCCTTTCTTTCTTATTCCTTCAGATGAATTCTTAGATTATTAATTTACAGGTTTTGTCTTTTTAAAATAGGCCTTTGAGGTCATACATTTCTTGGTAAACCCAGAGCTAGTTGTACACCAGAAGTGTTGATATCTTTCATTTTCCAAGTTATTCAGTTTAATATTTTCTAATTTTCTTTTCCCCCAATGATTACATAGGCATGTATGTATAATGTCAAAATATGTGAATATTTTCTATTTTTCCTGTTTTATTGAATTCTAGTCTGATTATTTTGTGGTCATAATGAATATTCAAAGTTACTTTGGATTATTTGAAATTTCACAAGAACTGTCGTATGGCTCATCATATAATGAATATTAGTATAGTTTTAGGGAAAATTAAAAGTTGTGTAATGTGTCAATTTTGGTCACAACAGTCTTAGGTAAAGTATATTAGTCATATTGTTAATATCTTCTTTGTTCTTACTGTTTTCTTCTAGTTCTGTCAACTCATATACTGTTTTTTTAAGCAATGTTATTTGATGCATGTGCATATATAGATTAAATCTTTAATCAACATAAAGTGTCTCTCTTTTTCTTTGGAAATTATCTTGCTTTAAAGCTTACTGTCTCTCATACTAGTATAGCCTTATAGCTTCATTTTAATATATTAAATGGTAGCATATACAGCTTTCATCCTTTTACTTTCAACATTTCTGTAAAATTATATTTAATGTTTGTTAGTATATGGTATGGTGTAGTTGGGTTTCTTTAAATCCAGCATAACAATCTTTGTTCTTTATTTTGTGTATCTGTAAATAATGATTATTTCATATCTATGTATTTCTTATATAAAAATTAATTAACTTGAAGCATAAAACCATTTCAAAATTTATAAATCACAGGTGTCCTTTAGGTATTATTAGTAGTTTTCTGGGCAATGAATATTGTGACAGAGATTTTGATTTACCAAACATTTGCAGTATTAAAATGAATTTTTTATTCACCATTTCCCAGCTAAGAGGAAAACATGTTTTCAATCTAAGATTCAACTGTAGAAGACTTGGACATGAGCGTACTTGTCTGCATTTGTAAGGCAAAAGACAAAGAATGTTAAGTTCCACCTTGTTTACTTTCTTCAAATGCATTCCTAGATTTTGCTTGCTTAACATTCGATACATTGTGTCCCCCCCAGGCTCCATGCAACAAAACATAATTTTATTCTTCAACCCTTTTAACTTCAAGTAATATACCAAATAGTCTTTCAGCACTCTCTCTTATACTTTAATAGAAGGAAATCAGAAGGTAGAAATTAAACAAGTAATGGGCATAATGTTTAAAGAGTAGAACTAGAAGTAAAGGATATTTTGTGATTCAGGAAAGTAGGAATAAGGGTGTGTGCCAACATATATGGGTTTATTTTCGGGATCCTAAGACCCCCGTTTGACTGACTATATTTGCCTTGGTCATCTGTTCACATACTTAATTTTGGGAGAATATGGTAGTACTTTGTTAAAACAAATGTACAGCTGCTATTGATTTAATATTCTCCTTTAGATGATATTATTAAAGCTAATGAAAATTTTATTTTGAAATCACCTACTAAATACAAATGAATTTGTCTAGATAATTTGCACACAAAATATTTAATATTCACATCAGTCTTGCAGATTTTTCGTAATTATCACTTTTGTAGGTAAGAAAAGTCTTTAGATGTTAAATAACTTGTCAAATGCCCAAAGTTGAGAAATAAGGAAGCCATCATTTGAAATCGGTTTTGTTGTTGTTGTTGTAGCTGTTGTTCAAAGCCTTGCCCTTTACTCAAGGCCTGGCAGCCACTGAATTGGTCTTGTATGAGGTAACCAATGTTCTACTGAGAGCCTCATAAATTCAGGACTCATAGAACAATTTCATTAAGGAAATGAGTGGAAATGAGGCAGAGTAGAGTGGGGCACAGTGTTCTGGGAAAAGGTAAAATTATAACATTAAGAAAAAGAATCACACTGGTCAGAATATCCATCATTAATAAATCAACAAGTGCTGGTGAGGTTGTGGAGAAAGGGAACCCAAGTGCACTGTTGGTGAAAATGTGGACTGGTACAGCCACTATGGGAAACAGTATGGAATTTCCTCAAAAACTAAAGGTGAAACTGTCTTTCCATCCAGTGTTTCCACTGCTGGGATTTTACACTGAGAATCCTGAATCACCAGTTCAAAAGAACTTATGCAATCAATGTTCATAGCAGCGCTATTTACAATAGCCAAACGTTGAAAACAAGGTAAGTACCCATCAATACATGAGTGGGTCAAAAAAACTGTGGTACATTTATACAGCGGAATACTACACAGCAGAAAGAGAGAAGGAACTCTTACCCTTAGTGACAATGTGGATAGAACAGCATTATGCTGAGTGAAATAAGCCAGGTAGTCAAAGGTAAATACCATGTGATCTCACCTATAAGTGGAACCTAATCAACAAAACAAACAAATGAGCAAATAGAACCAGAGACTTTAAAATAAAGAACAAACTGACAGTGATGAGAGGCAAGAGGAGAGGGAGATAATGGGCAAGAAAAGAGAGGGGCAAGCAAAGGAACACGAATAGAGAACTCATGGGCATGGACAATGGAGGGGATTGACTGTGGGAGTGGGGGGGACGGAGTAGAGGAAAGCAATGGGGAAAAAGGCGAGACAACTATAACTGAACAACAATAAAAAGAATATAAAAATATGCCACTTTATTCTCAATTCTGTGTATGGGCGAATCTAGCTAAGACTTAGGAGAGTGGATGGTGCAGGACTCTCCTCTCATGAAAGAAAATTGTTAAAAATAAATTTAAACATAGTATAGTTAGCATGTCAAATTATAGGAAAAGTGGGTATTTATTTCTTTATATTTCACCATCTGTTTATTGAGTACTGACTATGTGAAAGTACTCAGCTAGGTGAGTGGTGGCCATTTAGGTAACATCCGTGAACAAGGAGAAAGGCTTCTGAAAACTTACGTGCTGTCTGTGGATGTTCTCTCTGTGGAGAACCACACGAAAATGGCTCTTTCAAGCAGCGAAGAAAAGTGTTTTGTTGGAGAATTTCAAGCAATAATAATCCTGGTAGGCAGAGAAGACCTCATGAATCAAGTGATAATGCAAGGGGCATCTAAAAGATAAGCGCAAATTAGTCTGACACAGGACAGGGGAGAGGGTGACCGATGAGAGCGCTAGTGAAGGGCAGGGCCTTTGCTAAGGACAAAAAGGGGGAGGATATATGGCGCATTCACACATCTGACAGTCTTAGGCAGTGATCTACAGGATCCGTGTTCGACAAAAGCACAAAATTCGCCAGGAGATGTTCAAGTCAAATTTAAATTTTCTTTCTTCTCATGAATTTCTGCACTATGGTATATGCAATCTTACTATTCTTATTTCAAAAAAAAGTTTTGATTCTTTTTAAATGCCAGCTGTGCTTAAAGAGCATTTATTTGTAACTTGAGATGTTTTAGAAATTTCACACCAATATATATTTTGTTAATAAGGGTGAGAAAATTAGTTTCAATCAAATGATGAAAGTCATGACTATGTGTAGCCAAAACAGGATGGTTTGGGGAGGTCAAATAAACAAGTCATTGAGAAGCACTAGCAAAACTAATTCTTTTCACCTTTATCGTCCATGGTTAATCAATCAAAACCGATGAGTGATAACTATGAGCAGAATAAAAAACGACATTTCATTAGCTGTTTGTTTTTTCAGTCTACATGAGAACATTTTGAAATGAAACTATACAATAGTATCCTTTTTCAATACAACTGTCCTAGCATTGCCCATTTAATTAAAGAAGCAGTTTATAAGAGGTTTGTTTTTTTTATTTGTGTATAAAATAAATATGCCTTTTACAGACAGAGGTCAAAATGTCTAGCCATTGTTAATATAACAATAACAGTTTGTGAGACATAGATGTAACTTGGCAGCCAAGGAAAGTGGGCTGGAATGCACATGCATGAACAATGACAACTTCATTGTACTCTCAGCGGAGGTTGAGTGAACCTGTGTACTGTGTGGCTGTCACATTCAAAATGACTGAGCAAGTAGAGCAAAACAATTTGAATCAAATTTTGTGTTAAGCTCGAACATTCCTCCATGGAAAATACTGGGATGATTCAGAAAGCCGCAGCTATGGACAACTGGTGATTGGCAGCTTCAACACAACAATGCACCACTCATGTATCAAGTCCCATGCAGAGTTTTTGGCAAAACAGCAAATCACCCAGGGGGCTCAGCCCCCTTACAGCCCAGATTTGGCACCCTGTGACTTCTGGCTTTTCCCAAAACTAAAATCACCTTTGAAAGGGAAGAGATTTCAGGCCATCAATGAGTTTCAGGAAAATACAATGGGACAGCTGATGGCAAATGGGAGAAATGTGTAAGGTCACAAGGTACATACTTTGAAGGGGGCTGAGACATTATTGTCTTATGTACAATGTTTCTTGTATCTTGCATCTTCTTCAGTAAATGTCTCTATTGTTCGTAGTATGTGGTTAGATACTTTCTGGACACACCTCCTTTGTGTATCTATACCTAAATGACCCTTTTATTTTTTGTGACTTTAAAGTGTCAATATATGTTCCATAAAAAGATATAAAAAAGAGGAGAAGTCTCCTAAAATTTCATTTTAATAAAGAAAGTTCAGACATCAGTAAATATATGTTTAGATAAAAGATACTAATCCATTGGAGTTTAGTTTTAAATCATGTGGGCTTAAATGTCATACTGGACTACTATGTATGTTATTTTGCTTTTTACTTACAACTTTTAACACTTACCTTCTTAGCTCAAATAGGATTACTTGCTATTCAGTGAATGAGTAAACACTTAACAATGCCAGCTGATTGATGACAAGGACAACGTTTTAGTCATCCATGTTAGTGCCCCACTGCATAGTGAAGTAGAAATTCTAGGAATATATGAATGCATACACTGAATCATTTTTGAAGTGTCTTTTCATATTCTTATGCACAAAGGAGATAGATTCAGTAGGGCAGCAGTGGTTTATGAAAAGATGCAATGACACGTGGAAAGGAAGTGAGGCTAGAACATGTCATGTTTCAGCTCCTACACGTACATCTCTAGCCTCATCCACCTAAATTACACACCATGGAAAAATGGAGAGATATGATGCTTCAACTGTGAAGGTCAGGGACTTAGGTCTGGAAGTGAGTCACTGATAGGACACATTCACAGAGCAGCAGCAGGAACTCCTGGCTTCTCTTGGAATAAATATTCAGCTAACGGAGTCATATCTATTCACCACTGAGCTCAACCAGCAGGGCCTGCTCAATAAGTTCTTAAAAAGTATTCCAGAGGAAAGAAAAGGGGGGTAGAACAAAAATAGCCAACCTAAGCCAAACAAACACCCACCAGCTACAAAGAAGATCAAAAGGGAAAACAGTGGCTATAGAAATGTATGGCCTCTAATCGCCAGAAGAGAGGAGAAGACAAGCAAAGCCAAACAACCTTCAGTCATGAACATTACAAGCAGAATTCAAACACAGGTAAACTCCCCTGGTTTATGGGAAGTTGTCTGTCGAAATGCTAATCTAAAGTTCTAATCAGCTAGATAAACAAAGCTCTAGGAGAGCGCCAGAGAATGTTAAATCAGAGAACTTTCCTGAAGGTGGTCATGACAGAGATGAAACTGAAGAGTTGTTGGTAAGATGTAGCCAGGTGGAGAAGAAAGGGGTGTGATTCCAGACAGAGGAATTTCAGCAAAACCACATAGATATGAGATTCCATGAAACCAGGTAATGAAATGCTGAAGAATAAATGCGAGGGAAGAATAATAAAGATAGGCGTGGCAAGGTTTTCTAGAATCTTTGGCACACTGCTAGTGAATAGTAGTTCTCTCTCTACCTTTCTCACACTCTTACAACCTGGCCTCCTCCCCCATCTGTAGGCTTGTTTTGATTTACATTCTAAACATTTATTGGATGTATTTCTTCTTCTTGATTCTCTGGCCATTGCTTTGGGTCAGAGCATGCTAGATCCTGTGAGGCCAGGCCAGCAAATACATCTTCACGGCATCTTTCTCGTCCTTGAGCCATGTCCCTCATGCTTTTTTTGGCTCACAGGTCAGTTGGACAAGCCCTCTAATGGCCGAGCCTATGCCTGCCTTGCTCACCAGGATATCCCTCTAGGTAAGGAGGAGGATGAGTAACTTATTTGTTGAAGTAAATACTCACCTAAACCATTCCGGTTATCTCCCATTTGTTCCCGTGATTTTCGTTTCTCCCCGGTCAAGCCACTCATCATTCTCAAGATCAGTGCCTAGAAGAAAGATTCTTGCCTTGTGAATAAATACACTGTTTTCACATAAAATTTGAGAATTTATTTATAAATATTTATGAATAAAGATTTCTTAGAAGATTCTCACTAACAAAATGTTTTGAGATGGGTGCTAATTTTTAGATGTATTTCACGGATTTACATTTCTTATTTCTATATTTCTCCTTGCTAAGAAACTTTGGAAATATGCTGCCCAGCTTTTGAATGGAGTCAAGTGCATTTTTATGTTATTTTAACACAATTTATGGTGGTTTGAATTAAAGAAATGACTCTCACTTGCTGACTACATTCTTAAATGTAGTTAATTTTCAAATATTTCTAGTGATGAGAATTGTTTTTTTTTCTCTACTTTAAGGGAAAAACACCCACAGATTCCTTCTGTCTGTGTAAAAGACAGATGTCAACAAACGGATTCCCTGATGAAAACAAACAGCTGTTATTCTCCTCTAACATACTCATCCAAGAGTAAGTCATTGGAACGTGTATGACTCGGGGGATCCTACACCACGCCCACGTTGGATTTTAATCCTGACCCTGTCACTGACTTAAATATGGGCCTCATTTCTCATGTGTCTTAATATCCCTTGCTGTGAAATGAAAGTAACAATCTCTTATACATAGAGTTTTGAAAATCCAATGAAGCATCACAAAAAAACATTTCCAACTGTACAAATGTCATGGCAGAAAAACAGTCTTCAAAACAAATAGAGTGGAGGGATCGTCGATAGACATTTTGTTGACAAAAAGAAGTACCAAACATTAGTTATTACTTTCTGTGCACAATGACTGTGTTAGGTGAAAGGGGTGAGAAGTAAATAAGCTAAAATCTTTCCACTTCCATCAGAAAGGAGCTCATTGCTTAGTCCAGGAAGCAGATATTCAGACTGATCTTTCCTTTATCCAGTGAGCATTTCTAGAGTATGTGCTGTGAGTTGTACACCGTTCTAGCCAGTGAGGGTGCAACAGTCTGAAATACAGATCCAAGGAGTCTCTGGTCTCAGTAAAACTTGAAATCTTATGGTTAAAACAGACAGTGATCAAGATAAATAAGTAAAAAAATATTATATTTGTGTGTGTGCATGCACAAGCATGTGTGATGAGTGCCTAGGAAGAAAAAAAGCACATGGAAGAGACATGTATTATATAATATTGATTGGGAGTATGGAAGATATAGACAAGTAGTTAGGGAAGGCCTCGTTGAAGTGCCTTTTTAACACCCAAAGGAAGTGAGAGAGCTGATGACACAAGCCTTTGAGGGAAAAGAAGTTTAAAGTAGAAGTGATGGCAAGTGTCAAAGCTCTGAGGACAAGGGTGCTTGTTTGAGAATAAGGAGTGTATGCAGCTAGTGTATGCAGAGTCTAGGACTAAAATAGTGACACATGAGACGTTTTTCACAAAGACGGGATGATAGAGATAGAGCAGATTTCAATAAAGACTTTGGTGAAGACATGCACTTGAACTGAGCTTTTCTATATTCTAAATACCCTGACCTCACCTGCCATAAAATATGCCCCTGTTTTCCATTTTTACCAGCTTACGTGAAGCAAGTTGTCCGTGCCTCCATCCGTTTGAGTACAGGGTATTCACCACTTTCAGGTGTACGCTGGTCATTTCCGGTTGTCCCCAGGAGCATACCTCACATGTCCCGTCCTACTATGCAATCAGCTATGCTCAAACTGAAGCATGTTTCCTGTTCTGAACTTTCTTTTCGCCCTTTGCCCCACTGTCCATGTGGTGGATGCTCACTGCTGGACTTGACCCAGAGAACAGAAACGCCCACGCTGAAATATCGGCTGCAATAGCAAGCTCTTGTTACTTGTGAGGTGAGGACGGTCTCCTTCTCAGTTACCTTTTCTCTTTGCCACGCTGGACCCGAGGCTATGTTACACCAAACGCCTTACACATTTTCTCAGGAATAATTCAATCAAACATGATCCTAACCAACCTTCACTGCGGTTTCAGAACTAGGACTCAAGGAGGGTGGAATGGGTCTCCATAATGCAGTTTTCCCTTTCTGGGCTGGAAATAGTCAACCTACCTGCACCTGTTATAAAACAAAAACTCTCATGCATGTCATCCTAAGTGTCATGGGGTGGGACCATGAGCTGGTAGAAAGAGAAGGAGTGGGACTCTTTTTGCACTTACAACATTAGTCAACCACAAAGTCCCTGCAAGACCACGTCATTGGGAGATGACTACACTACCTTCCAGTCAGGGCCAACAGTGTGTGTAAAAGCATTTTGTTATGAGGAGGTAACATTTTTGGTGTTTGGGCTGTGACAAAGATATAAGGGATGCAGAACAAATCACAAGAATGATAGATACAAAGGGAGTCTGGGATCTTATTGTGGAGATATTTAAGGATTTTGATTCTTCCTGTAGGTAATAAATGATTGTTAGCAAGAAAGAGAATTAAACACATTATATATATTTTTAGTAATGCTGTTTCTGCAGAATGTCAGGTGGGAGGAATTAAAACAGTGGAGAAATTAAAGTCAGAAGAAGCTGACGGGAGACTATTGCAATGGTTTATGTAAAAGTTCCATTTATTTGTCACCTATTCTGTGGGAGGAACTGTACTTGCCGGCGTAGATACCATGGGGAGAAAACAAAATTGGTGTGGTCCCTTAGAGGTATGATGAAACTACTAGCGATTCCAATAAGAGGGGACAGTTATGGCTCCAGGAACAGAGAGGGGCTATGAGGACATGGTGGTACAATGTAATGCAGGCTAAGAATAGCTTGACCAAGAGCATTAATCTGGGAATTGAGAGGAAGTAGTTGCGAAGGAATAATGTCAACAGATTTTTATAATGCAAAATAAACACAAATTCCAGAGAAGAGAGAGAAATGGTGGGAAGAGTCAACCAATTCTGCTGCATCTCTATTTAATTACAGAATGCTGCTATTCTCAATTTTTAGATGCCTTAGAGTACAAAGAGATCTCTGCTAAAATTAGAAAGTTCTGTTCCAGGAGTTTTGATACAAAAAAAATGTGTCCAGACTTCTTTTCTGACACTTCCCTCACTGAAACCAAGTTCTATGCAGAAGCCTAAGACTTAGGGTAAGTTTATGTTAGCAAAAAGTATATTTTAAACACTTACTTTTGCAAGAATGGGCACACTGTGAACCAACTGGATATAAATCTGTGTTCTCGTGGACATTATGTTCTAGCAGGCAGATATAGGCAATCACAATAAGAATTGATCTGTACATTTTTAGGATGATAAATGTTATGTGAAAATCTGAGAAGGGAAATGGAAATCAGGGACGTGGGATGTTCCATTCTAAACAGAGTAGTTGTCCCTTGAGAAGTTGACACTAGAGCAAAACTTGAAGATAAGAAGAGAATGATTGACGTGAATGTCTGAGGAGTGCTGTCCAGGCTGATGGAGGAATCCTTGGACTCACAGCTCCCAGGTTCAGAGGATGGTAGGAGAGAAAGGCTGAAGGTGATGGAGGGGGGCTGGCCATGTAGGATCTTACAAACCTAAGGCAGGCTTTGGGTTTAATTTTGAAAGGAGGAGACATTTCAGAATTTTTAGAAGAGAAATGACATGATGGGATTCAGCTTTAACAGCATTGTTAAGGTTGTGTAGACTACAGGGGCAAAAGTAGAACAAGCAGATTAATTAGGGAGACCAGGAATCATCTAAAGGCATTGTTTATTTAGACTTCCACATGGCTGAATTTAAAAGTCTGAGCATTTCAGGTAAATTGCAAGTGGTTATTAACATCACACATATGAAGTCTAGGATAAATACTATAGTAGAGATGGATAGAGAAACCATAGCCTCTTAAGAATCTAAGAATCCAGGAAAACTTGTCAGGCTACAAGTAGAGATCACTAAAAGTGTACAAAAGCAATAGTTATTTATTTCCAAGGTGCCTAGATGCTTCTACATTACCTTTCAACTCTAACATTTTATATAATAATAAGGGGAAATTCAAAGTCAAGGGATCTGAATATTTTATCCAGGGTTTTTTAATTAGTTATAAATCAAGTAAACTAACTTTGATACTACAGATAATTAAAGATTTTGAAGATTTTGAATCTAGAATAGCAGACAAATTCTAGGGACAACCTATGAAACACAGAAGTGGAGATTCATTAAACTTCGGAAGTTGTATTTGCTACTCAAAGAGATAAATATAGAGAATACCCACCAATGTAACACATAATGGGTGACAAAAAATATTTGTTCTTACTCGCCTTATTATAAACCCTTAAAATTAATTATTAAAATGAAAACTGCAGTGTGATAACTGGACATAAAGAACAACAAGCTTTCCCTTATTTCTAAGCTTCTATTTTCTTCTCTTCACCTGTGTCATTTTTAATATTTGTTTCTGAAAAATATTCCCTGAAGTTTTATGTGTATTGTTTAGGATTACATTCAAGTGCAAATTATAAAACATCTTCATAAAAAGGTGAATTTCAAGCTCCTTGTTGGGGGAGAGGGAGAGGTAAATTGACAATTACAATCCACTCAGTGCTCAGTGCTGTGGGGTAGGTCAGGTGTGGAGTGATGGTGAGGTGAAGGCGGTGAGAAGTCCACCTTCCAGTGGACTGGGAGGGTTCAGAGAATATACCCTCGAGAAAGTACTCGCCAGGATACTCACAAAGGCTGTGCATTAGCTAGCCAGACATTGGAGGGAGAAACCATGGAGGCATGTGTGCAAATATGCAGGAGAATAAAAGCACAGGACATTTCTGGCACCAAGTTTAGTGGGGCTCCTCCCAAATCAGAGTCAAAGATGTGAGACCAAGAAGAAGTTTATTTTTCATGTTCAGGCATCTGGACGTTGCCTTCAATGCTATGAAGAGATTTTTTTTTATTTATTTTTTATTTTTTTAAATTTTTTATTTTAGTTTATTCAGTACAGTTTCTATCCTTTTAAATGCAGACTCTGATTGCGGAGAGTTCAGTCTGACAGAGCTGGGAAGCTTAGGATGAGAGTGAGGCCTGAGAGGCGTAGGTTGCAACCAGCATCCATATAAAGTCAAAGATAATATTTGAGAGCTCTCAGCTTTCAATTAAACCAAGTGAAGGAAAACAAAGATTTGATGAGTGGTAGAGATCCAGCTAATAGGGAATTAGACTAAACAGGGTTTCCCAAAAGGTTTCAGTGAAATATTTCCTTGTTGAAGCTAATTTTAAAATGGTATCTATTCTGTATTTTAATTCTTTAAAGTGTCCACCAAAAACCTGAAATTAAGAAATATGTTTAATTTGCAATGTTCTCCAAATATAATTACCCCAAAATGTGTACTGTCTTTATCTCCTCTTCCTCTTTTACCACTACCCCTGTTTTTTTTTTTTTTTTGTGGCTGACACCTGTTATCCCACAAAATTTATATTCCTTGAAATACAATTAGATGAAAATCTAACCACAAAAAATATTTAGCAATTAATATCTTTGGCTCTTTATAATTTTCTATGTATTGTGGAGAGTGTGGTAAACAATGATGATGCCATTTATGGAAGCATAGAGGAGGAGAAGTAACTTTGGATGTGATGGACCAATGGGAAGACTCAGTTTTTAACATTCTGGTTTTAAGAGGCTTGATGGACATGTAACTGGATACACCTGTGTGTATTAGGTATTCAAAATATTTTATTTCCATTTCAATAACTAGTTTACTACAATGTGTGCTCCTACACATACACACACGTACACAGGCATTATCCAAGGTACACAGAGCATGTGAGACTGACACCTTATTCAGTACGTATATATGAAGGCACACCTTCAATACATTGCTTTCCCGATGTTGTCTGTGCATGTATTGGCACAGCACACACAATCTTGACAAAAGTAACATTTAAAAATTTTAAACTTGAATAAATGAAAACACTTCATATCTTCAACAACTTAAATTTTGGATAATTCATGTGATGAACTTATCCCTTCAAAATAAATCACCGAGGAAGCATTTTGTAGTAGTAAAAATAGAAAACACTATTTATCCTCCTTCATGTTACTCAGAAGGAGCACAGTTGTTTGGTGAGGTGACATCCACTATAAGAAATTCCAATTTAAAGTAGGAATCCTTTGAGAAAGATAAAAGTAATGGAAATATTGGCTCAAAATTGAAATGCCCCCAAATTGTGTAACGTTAAAGAGATATATAGCACAGGAAAAAGGGGTCTCACCTGAACAATCCCAAGGGAGCAGGTCAAATAGCTTACACAGAGTAAATGTAACTTTAGAGCTTCTCTTGGCACAAAAAATATATATTTGTTTAGGAACTTATCTGACTCAGTATTATAAATCAGTCTATAACCACATACTTTTTAAAGCATGAAAGATAAGGAGGAATAAGAAAACACAGTGATCGTGCACTCAGAATAAACTTCCTTGGTAAGAAAGATAAAGGAACTCAGGGATTTTAGACTTAGTAATTGAAGTTTCATATATTTGATGCTCTTTAAAAGCCTCCTGTTCCCTCCTTCCTGTCACCCCTGGGTTCCTCCAGAGTTGGCACATGTCCTCAGATGAGAGGAAGAGTTGAATAAATATGAGAGAAAAATCTTTAAAGCCATTAGCACAAAAATGAGGCTTTCTCACATATATATACAGAAGAATTAAAGGACACATTTTAAGTAAGAGCTAATTAGAGAGTGAAGTAGGCAGTTAAGTGAAACACTTTATATATTTGGACAAAGTTCTGAATTATGTGTCTTTATTTTACGTATTAATTTTACTTATAAAACCCAAGAGTATTAGGTTAAGTGCTATTTTATTGGTTGTAAAATAGTATTAGCTATTTTACAATATTTTATATTTCTAAGAATAATTCAATTTATAAAAATAGCTTGGGGGGGAATTGCTTAGACCTAATCATAGATGCAGTGTAATAGAAGGACGCTGTCGCCACAGACTCAGACATGGCTTCTCATCACAGCTTTGTCACTCACTTGCATGGGCCATCGGGCCAAACAATGGATCCGCCTGGGCTGCTCTCCTCATCCATGAATGCAGGATCACCAGCCAGAGCAGAGGTTTTCCAGCCTCACGGTGCTCGAGAAACATCTAAGGGGGTGTAGACACAAGCAGATTTCCAGACATCTGCTTGACCGATTCGTGTGAGCTTGGAAACCTGTTTTTTAAATAATTGCCCCACATGGCTTGCTGAAAAACCAAATTTAAAGAGTATTAGATTAGAAGAGTTCTCAAAATTCTACTTTCCAAAAAAATCTCTGGTCCATATTTAAAATATTCACATTTTGAAAAGGGAAGGGGGTACACAAGGAATTCTTTTCTAACTTAGATATTTGATTCTTCCTACAAAATGAGTTGGACCTGCTTTAGAATTCAACTCAAAATTTTTATTGCTAGTTACAGAGCTTAAAACTTAAAACTGATTCAAAGATGAAAACCTGCTCTGGAAGCACAATGTCACCAAAGGGAAGCATGTCCAAATACCCCGCACACGTTACCTTTGATTCGACAACCAGTGCTTAGCTATAGAAATGTTATCATAGCCTGATTAAGAAGAGTTTGGCAATATATGCTAAGGGATTTAAAATGTGCATACTCTATAAACAAATAATTCCACTTCTTAAAATTTGAACTAAGAATATAATCAGCCTGCAACATAATGAGTAAATGCAATAAAATATTAGAGTTATGTTTAAAGAAATTGAATGAAACATACAAAACATGACTTAAAGCATCGTTTTCCCAAATAACCTGAAGAGCTTGTTAGAAATACAGAATCCTACTGCAGCACATCAAGATAGGTTATAATCGTATATTTTAAAGCAATCCTCCAGATGATTTTAATGATATTGAAAATTTGGGGATCATTACAGCTAGTAAATGACATTAACGCATACAACGCCATGTGAGATTACACCAATGGTATATATAATTATATTATCATGAAAACTCATAAGGATATAAACTAAATGTTTAAAAAAGTTAAATTTTACAAGTGAGAATCTTGTAAAGTAAAACATATTTATGGAAGGTTCGGAAAAATTTAGTACTGTTACTTCTGTTAAGGATGAAGATGATTTTGGCCTTTCTATCCTCCCCATTTAACTATCTAGATTTAATATCTCAATTATTAACATGCATTGGTTATATAATTGTAAAAGGAAGAAAGGAAGAAAGAGGACTGTGAGGCTGGCATGTCGTGTCCCTGCACAGTCAGCTGGCGAGGTGCTTGCTGTGCGTCTCATTAAATGCAGGATGATGAGACAGAGAGCAGAGGGTCAGCCTCTTCACTGCCCCAGCATTTGCTGCAGGCGGTCCAAACTCTGATTCTTCCACTTAACACTTGTGTGCTCTCCTGTAAGTTCAGCTCTGGATATTTTTCTGAAAGTGCTTTTCCAGAAGCTGTTAGAAAAAAGGATTCAACTCCATCAAAATAAGGTCCAGCTCAGTTCCACTAAATTAGCACTTTTAGTAAAGATATTTATTTTAAATGAATTTAATTTCTGCACAGCAGTAAGTGTGTAAAAATATATTTATTGAGCCCTTTGCTATTTAAGCCTATTTCCATTTCTTTGGACCTGAGTGGAGAAAGAACAGCTAAACCTCAGTCCTACACAAAATGACCCTTATTATTTAGATTCAACAGAATTAGGCTTATACTCATTTTCAACTGAACATTTCTTTCCTCTAGAAAGAATAGAAAGAAGCTTATTTGCATTAAAAAGAAAGGCTTTGGTGGATTTTATTTTCTGCAGCCTGTTTTTTTAAACACAAGGAGTTATGCCCCCAAAAATGTAAAGATGAGTGAAACCCTTCTGAAATGCATCTGTTGTAAAACAAAATATTTGGGCAAGTTGCTTTCAGGGTGCAGAGATTAACTACTGGCACATTTGTGAAATGCTTTGAAGGTAAAATATGTTTTCTAAAATCTTAGTATTATTATTCTAATTATTATTACTTTTAAGCATTCATTAAAAAACTCTCCATACATATTAACCAGATTAGTAGCAAGCATTTATTTCCTTCTTTTATAGCACAAAAAAGCAGGTGACTCAGTCTCAAAGCACGTCCTTGCTCTCTACATGGAATTCTGCATATTGCTTAGAGTTTTATATAATGTGTAGGCATTGCATCAGGGCTTGAGAACAAAGCTGAATTCAGCTTCTGTTGTAAATTTGCAGTTTGTGACTCTTCAAATTTGCTGAAATATCTCAACTTATATTCTTTGGAAGTTTAATGCTTTTTCACATGATTGTTGACCTAGAGTAATAGTCAGTATTCACTTGAAAAAGTTTATCCTTTTGATCTGTTTTTGATTATACAGATCAAACCATTTATTTTTTACCTATGACATGAATCAAAGGTCAAGGGACACTAGTTTTGATGGAAATAAGTAGAGTTGTTATGAATCAAATCTTTTCTTCCTCTCCTGTGATCAAGACAGGAAGCACATAGTTTTCTTAAAACATATTTCTTCTTCTCCTTTCGATTGAGATCATCCCTAAATAATGATTTTCGGGGATCAAACATAAAGAGAAATGAAAACTGTCAACAAAAATTAATATGGCCGACATGATCATTGGTCCTAAAATCACCAAAAGAATACAGTAACCATTATAGGGATTAATCATGGCCATGAAGCATGACGTGGAGGGGGGAGACAGTTAAATCCACAGTAGGATTTTTCCATAGAATGTCACAGTAGCACCAACTACAGTAATTAATCCCACCAAAGCCCTAGGAGAGGTTTTTTTAAGTCACAATAATTTTACCTAACAGGTTAGAATAGATATAACAAATTCTTTAGCTCAGGGTCCACACCTCAAAAGATTCATTTTTAAAAAACTATTAAAATCCAATGTAGGGATATTTCTAGCAACCAAGGACATTTCCAGTGACCTGCCTATACAATTATGACACGCTGGATCAGTACGTTCTCCCTACCAGTACCCGCATCTCAAAAACCCTCAGCTAGGATGTGTCTGTGTGCCCATCTCATGTGGCTGGGACAGGTACCTTGCCACTGACAACTGGGTTAGTTTTATTTGTGCTCAAGCAAAGAATCACTAGGGAGAAAAAAAAGAGTTATTTTGATCATGCAGCATTAGATATGTTCAAGCTAGGAAAGGATGGCTAAGGGTAAGATGCCAGAAGGAAGACACCAGGGCCTTGTAACTGCACATATTTTCTTTCGCTGTGTTCATTTAACACATAATTGTTGGTGTGAGACATGTGCTTGCAGAGTGCCAAGAACTGGAAGTTCAACTCCTCTATTTTCAGCCAGGGCAGTGAGGGAGCCATGCACACATATGCATGTGTGCAAATACATGTGCATGAATACATGACATCAAACATGACAAGTCATACGTTCTCCCTGAGAATGGTCGCCATGTGTGCATTAAAGGAGGAGTAGCCGCTGCAGAGAGCTGGGGAAGGGCCAAGTGATTTCACATTTTAAATGAGTCTTAAGAACTGGGTAAGTGTATTGTTTATTGTTTTTTTAAATGTTCATTTCATATCTTTCTATGCATGTAGAAGAAAGCAAAGATTACTTGATGCATTTAGAAAAAATGTTTTCACTTATATAAACACTACCATGATCAAGATATTGAATATCATCCTCACTTTCTGACTCTCAAGAATTCTCTTACAAATCTTTCTCTTGCCCTAAAAAAGATAAGTCCTATTTTGATTACAATATTTACCAGGTACAACTAAAAGAATTTAGGCAGAAAAAATATCTTTTTACAATATCAAGAGATAAAAATGAAGCTAACACATTTTGTAAACAATGGGCATATAATATATACATGGATGGAATAATCCATGGACTTGAGAGCAGATTAGGGAAGTCTAAATGTGATGTTTAACACTTTATTTTATTATTTTAAATTTATGATACAGTAAGATTTACTTTTAAGTGTATAGTTCTATGAATTTATTCTATGAATTTAATACATGTATAGATTCATATAACCATCATCACAATAAGGATTCAAAATAGTTATCACCTCCTTAAACTTTCCTTGTGCTCTCACTTTATGGTTGCATCTTCTCCCTACCTCCAAACCCCAAGAACCAGTGACGAACTGCTCATTACTTACACTTCAATCTCCTCAGGAATGACATAGAAGAGAAATGATGCAGTGTGTAACATTCTGAGCATAATAGGGTTGAGATTCATCCACATTGTTGTGTTTATCTGCAGTTCCTCCATTTTTGTTG
>CM052538.1:182104204-182136269 GCA_028533065.1 Trachops cirrhosus | reverse complement strand
CCATCTCTCTTCAGTTATTCTCAGACATTATAGAGTTACCATTAACAGGGCCATCTTTGAACAGGAGAAAAAGGGGGTAAGTGTGTGTGCACAATAGAAACCGAAGTTCTGTCATTTAGTTTTTACAATCTCTACCTCTTTAAATGTCTGGGAAGCACAAACATGCATCATCCTTCTGTGCTTCCAGGTATTTTAAATGCATCCATCTCAGCATTTACATCATGGCGCTCTTTTTATATGGTGATGTCATATTGTCAAGAACCTTATTTCATTTTATCTCTTTAATCTTAACATATAACATATATCAGTGCCTGATACTAAGGTACTAATTAATTCATTAACATATAGTTATTCAACAAATACTTATTGGGCACCAAAAATTTTTTTCAGGAATTTTTCTAAACATTAAGAATCCAATAGTTAATAAGATAAGCAGTGAGACTTGGGTAAAATGTGCATTATTTCAGAATATAACTGTGCATAAAGAAGAAACAACATAGGGAAACATAACTAAACAAAAATAATAATATAAATAAGAGTACCTATCCTATAATTATGAAATATTTTCTGTTGGTTAGGAGCTCAAAACACAAAATTAATTATATCAAACATTGCATCTTCATTTATATTAATAAAGACAATAAGTGACTAATAGTGAACTTAGCTAAGCAGTTGAAGGACAGCTTTGACCTGTCCTCTGCGAAGCACCTGCTATTAAAGATAGCAAGCATAGTGTTTAGAAGTATAGGCTCTGGAGTCAGACCACACGGGTTCAATTTCTGACTCAGCCACATACTAATGGCGTGACTTTGAATGGTGATGTATCAGAAGGAAAACACTCACTGGTTTTCTTGCTATATGCTTTCCATACAGCACACTCGATACTTCTGTACACCACTTGCAGGGAGATTTTTCCACATCAAGCAATTCTCTAATTCTCTGTGGACACCAGGTTTCCTACAATTTAATTAAATTTGACACTATCTACCTGGAGTCAGTGTCCGATTTCAAGGTTAAGCCATGCTTCTGCAGCATGCCTGCCTACTCCCAGCCTCAGATGCCAATTGCAAGTACTGGGTCCCCTGGTTACCCAAACTTTTGTCCAACTTGGCTACAAATGGCAGGTTCCTGCAACCCTCTCCTTTGGTTTCATAATTGGCTACAATGGCTCACAGGACTCAGGATGGTGCTGCAATTCAGAAAAACAGTTTACAGACTAGATTATCCATTTATTATAAAAGGACAGAACTCGGGGACCTCCAGGGGATGAAATGCATAAGACAAGTTATGGGGGGGAAGCTTCCATTTCCTCTCCTGAAATGCACACTCCTTGCTCCTTCGAATATCCACCAACCCAGAAATTCCTCGAACCCCCATCATTTAGAAGATTAGTATGGAAGCTTCATCACATGGCCACATATGGTGAAATCATTGGCTCTTGGTGATTAATTCAAATTCCAGAACCTTTCCCCTCTGGGAATTTAGGGGGTGGGGCTGAGAGTTCCAACCTCTTCATCACTGGTGAGTTTCCCTGGCAACCAGCCTCCATCCTGAAGCTATTTAGTAGCCAGCAATTATCACTTAAGAGACCGAGGATTTCAGCCACTGTGTGCCAGGAAATGGAGATAGAGACTAAAGGTAATCAAAACCAGGGCCAGAGACCAAATGTATATGTTTTATAATGTCACACATGTACTCTATGTTCCTTAACTTTTCCATCTGTAAAATGGATATAGTAATATTAGTATCTAGCTCAGAATTTATAGTGCTGTGGTTAGGGTTGTAATGATAATTTGTGTGTAGTGTGTAAAATAAGTTCTGACATATAGTAACCTCTCTCTGAAAATTAGCTATTTTTTAAAAACTTAATCTTTATTTCTGAGTCAGTGGAAGGAAGATATAAAAGACGGAGGAGATTAAAAATCTTCTGTTTATATTTAAAATGTTTCAGTGGAAAGAATTCATGCTTCATTGAAGGGAAATGTAAATATGAGATTTTAGAAAGCATTTCCTGATTGAGAAAACAGAGGTTGGTATGTGATTCAGAGTTCTGTGTGCACACCTGGTGCATATGTAAATGAACTGTTTCATGTAGAGGCAAAGATGCCTCCCAGTAAAGGCATTTGCAGAGTGCAGATGATTGGGTTCCTTCATATTCAGATACTTCCCAGGACTTCAAGCTTAACTGATTTAGGTGGAATTTTCAGAAGGGGACTATAGAACCCTCTGGAAAGATCTCTTTTAGGAAAAGGATTCAACTAGTCAGAACCCACCACAGATCCTGAAGATCAGAGGAGGATAATGGTTTTGAGTATTGCGTGCTCATTGTTACTTCAGCCAAACTCAACCCAGCCTTTGCACAGAGTGTGTACAATCTGGGAAGGAAAAGGTAAATTGCATGTGTAAGTAGAGTTTTAAACCTCAAAATCTATGTACCTGATATTTAAAAGATTTATACAAGGAGAAGGGAAATGTTTCCGAACTTATTTAAGGGGGTTGTGGTAGGGAGGGTGAGAAGTGGCCACTAATGCACCATCAATTAAGCGGAGCATGGAGAGATCAGCTGGGAGCAAATTATCCTGCAGCAACAGCCAGAGGCAGCTGTAGGTGGAACCTCCAAACCAGCGAGTCTAGCAACGCAGGTGGCAGCATGCGTGGGGTTGTAGGAGCATGGCCAAAAGGTAACAGATGGTAGCCGTGTGGATGGTGGCCAAGGGAGTAGAGAGTAATGATTTAAAGCGGGTTCTGGCAAAAGGAACAAAGTGAAGGGAGCATGTCCTGGTGCAACCTAATGGCAAAAATGTTGGCACCAAGGGATTATGGAACACGAGGACATAAGGGAGCTAAGGTAATTGTGTAACCACTTGCAGGAGAAGGTAATATACTTGTTCATAAATACACTAGAATACTCCTGGGAGCATTTCCAGTTACCACAAAAGGGAAGGAATCTAGAAGTTAGTGTGTGTGTGCCAATGTGTGTTTCTGCAGGGTACTGAGGTTCTATCTTCGCAACTATCAAAAGTTGTGCATAATGTTAATATTTCATTATTTCTGCCCAAAAGCTTGAAGTAAATGATGGGGATATTTGCATTTTAGTCAGTAGATTCATAGAATGACAGAATCAAAAGATGGTATAATGTAAATTTACAAAGTTTCCAGCTCAGCATTTGCATATCCTTCCGATTTGGGAAGACATCCTATGACATGTTCTGCCCCCTACTTATCGATGCGGATGGAAATGGGGCACACACATATTTCTTCTCTGCACTCCTGGTGTCTAAAGAGTCATGTTGTTTCAGAACAAACATGCAAATGCTTGGCCTGGGCCTCAAATCTTGAGGCTTATTTAGAGGGTTTTCCTCCTGCTGCATGGATTATGGAGAAAACAGCACTGAGCACCCTGGATGCTGCACTGGGTCCTCGTGGATGACAGTGCAAAGGCTGCCTCTTCAGGGACAAGCCCTGTGGCCTAGGCTCCCCATAGCTCAGCACCTGCGGTCCCACCCCGGGCCTTATGCTCCAGGCTTCCTTTTGATTCAGAAGCTCTTGCTTATCTAACAACTTTTTCTATTTAAGTTCATCAAAGTTGTTTTATTTTGTTTACAATGAAGATTCCGAAGAAGTAGACATGGATAAACTTCATGTATCAGGTAGTTGAGCAATTGTAACAGGAACACAAACTTGTGTATATTTATTTGTTGTTACTCATTAGCCTAAAGGAAATAGTCATATTGCTACTTGTTGGAAATAGCCCAAACATGCAGCAGGCAACACAGTCTATATAGGAGTCAGCAAAATTTTCTCACAGGGCCAGGTAGTAAGTATTTGAGGCTTTGCCAGCCACGTGGTCTACGTTGGAAGGGCCAGACTCTGCCGTTGTTGTGTGAAAGCAATCACAGGCCGCATGTATATGAATGAACTTGGCTGTGCTCCAGTAAAATATATTCACAAAACATGCAGCAAGTCAAATTTGGCCTGAATCTGTCTGGCCCCTGGTCTAGTGGGATGAACATGGGCCTTGGGAGTGGACAGACCTGTGGGATCCTGGAAACATCACTAAGTACTTGGAAAGTGTTTCCTGGTTCATAATTATCACCTTATAGATTTCCACTGAGAATTAAATTTGAAGGGAACTCACATTTTTTAAATAATGTAGGATTTTATTTATTTGTCTTTAGAAGGGAAGGGAAGGAGAGAAGGAGAGAAATATCAATGTATGGTTGCCTCTCATGGGTTCCCTGCTGGGAACTGGCCTGCAACCCAGGCATGTGCCCTGACTGGGAATCGAACTGCAGTCTTTTGGTTCGCAGGCCCGTGCTCAATCCACTGAGCTACACCAGCCAGGGCGAGGGGAACTCACATTTTAAAAGCATTCTGAAGCTTGGTTTACACATGCTGTTTCATGAAAGATAAGTGTGTCACATGTTACAAGCTCAGTGAGTAGTTATTACAATAAAAATTTTTTATGCTAAGTAAAATAAGCCAGGTGGTGAAAGACAAATATCATGTGATCTCACCTATAAGTGGAACCTAGTCAACAAAACAAACAAGCAAGCAAAATATAACCAGAGACACTGAAATAAAGAACAGACAGTAACTAGAGGGGGGGAAGGGAGATAGGGAAAGGTCATCAAGGAATATGTATAAAGTCCCATGGACAAAGCCAGGGAGAGAAAGGATTGAGGGCGGGAGGTGGCTGTGGGTGGGTTGGGGGAAAGTGATGGTGGGAAAATGGAGACAACTGTACTTGAACAACAATTAAAAAAAGAAAACAAATACATTTTTTTAAAAGTCAACATTAATATGTGCACAATGCATGCATAAACACACACACTCAAGCATTCACATATCTTCAGAAGAATAGTATTCTAAGCTAGAAATGACATCCAAATAATATACTTTTTCTAACTATAAGTGAATAAGGGCTATTATGCTTCTGTTGCCACACCCATATATTTAAAAAAAAAATTACAACAAAAAACCTTTATTAGTCTGAGAATACTCCCAGAGATAGTGTCTCAAAATGTTGGCAGGGGAGTTTGCTGGAAGTTCTGGCTAGTCCAATAATGATTCTCTTTGATATATATTTTAATTTGAAGCACGAGGGAAGTTGCTATAAATTTACAACACAGATGTAGTAAGAGAGAAGTTTTAAAATATGTTCAAAGAAAAGAGCCATGCAAAGAGATACTAATTAAAAGACTATGACAGTTTTATCTCAGGAATTAAACAGATTTTTGATGGACTATTATGGTGCCTACTTATGCAAACTACAGAACTGAAAAAAAATGCAGGCAATGGATATATGCTACTGAATTTATTGGAAAAATTTCCTTGCCACTGCCTCACTAGTAATACCGAATCATCAATTACATTGTCAATCCCAAGTCAACAGTGTCTGCTAATTACATAGCAGTGTGTACAACCCACTTGACACACTGCTATGTAATTAGCAGGCACTAACACAATGGTAGGATGTGTGTTTGAGATCATAACTAAGTTAGCCAGTCAATTAGTGAAGACACAGTCTGCTGCTAAAATCACTACATTAACCCAAGAGCTTCTTCCTTTATTTTCCAGTTCCATGAAATAGCCCATATTACCCTAATCGTGGAAGTTCTATTTTAAGCTTAACCGGGAGTCTTATCACGTATGGGATTCCTGCAGGGCTGAAGTGGTGAACAGCAAGTAACTTTGTCATCTTGGCAATCTCTTGCTACAGTGTAATTGCTGCCTTCTCAACGTTTCTGTACATGTTTTATTAGATTATTCCTGGTAAGCAAGTTTCCCTCTCAGCTGCTTCTGTTAATACTCTAAAATCTCAAATGTCAGTGCTCCTTTCTTTCTTTCTTTTTCTTCCTTCCTTCCTTCCTTCCTTCCTTCCTTCCTTCCTTCCTTCCTTCCTTCCTTCCTTCCTTCTTTTCTTTCTTTCTTTCTTTTCTTTCTTTCTTTCTTTCTTTCTTTCTTTTCTTTCTTTCCATTGCAATCTTGGAGTCTCACCTCTTATCTTTTTACTCTAAACCCAGCCTCTTATTTCCTCCCGGTTTGGAAAAAAATTCTGATGACCTTCTAACAACCTCCTCCTGGCTGGGGCCCTGCCTTCATGTTGCCTTACAGCAGAGTCTGAACCCCAGACACCTGAGGCCTGAAGACTCAGGACACCTTGTTTGCTCTAACTCATAGAGACAGAGCGAAGGGGCACTGTGACTCTGGGCTAGGAGAGACCTCCTAGGCTGAGGGCAGATGCTACCGGGTGTGGGGAAGGAACCAGGAAGAAACTGGCCAAAAAGAACAGATTTCCAGGCTCTGCCCTGCCACTGTGATGGTGCAGTATGCTCACCAGTCCTGTTCCTAAAGGCCAGCAGATTTGCATCCACACCTTCCATAACTGCCTAGCCAATTTCTTATAATACATGCTCTTTTATGTATATTCACGTCCCACCAGGTCTGTTTCTCTGGAGAATGCTGGCTAACACAGTATGTTACATAGTGATTCCTTTCTATGTAATACACTCAACTTAATTTGCATAGCAAACACATACAAATTAAAAGTATTGTCACCCTCTTTTTATTATTTATTTTCAGAGATGGGCAAATTGAGGCACACATTGGACAAATATGTGGAAAATACTACTAAGATGCTAGGGTGCTTTAAAGATTGTCATTCTTACCCCACATATATCAATGCCATGGTATATATAAATATATATTATTTTCTTTATAAATCAGAAAGCTGCAAATGAGGAGAGATGAGTAATGCATCCATCATCAAACGGCTAGTAACCAGAAAGTCAATGCCTCTCTGATTTCAGATTTTATGCTAACTGCTGGAATGGAATATTACTATTTGCAATTAAAAATGTAGAACCTGAACAAAGTACAACTTTTATATGATATTAAGGAAAAACTTGTTAATTCAGTGCTAATAGCATGACATACCTATGATTCAATGCCGACAGTCACATAAAATTACAGGTAAAATTGTTTTTATTGCTAAGAGATTTTAAAGGAGTCTTTATTGCTCTCGGCAGGTAAACTTCAAAAGCATTTACATTCCACTGGGAAGTCAGCATTCTATCTATTTGTAATCTCTGTTGAGATGAATTGTGACATGGGTTTATTAGGGAAGAAGGCAACATCTATCAGTGATGTCTCCTGGATGTCGCAGCTGTGATACTTCTGACACTGAAGTGAAGACAAGTAGTTCAGAAAATATTTCCCTTACAGCTGCTTAATATTCTTAACAGAAAGATTTTTGGAGGAGTTGCTCTAACTTATCGTTGGAGCATCACTAGCTAATTAATGAGGGGGGCTGCTCACAGGCAGTAGATTTCCAACAATTCTCAGAACTGGTCCTTAAGCTGGGTTCTGGAGGCAAGATCTTAGCATCCTGGTGTGGATGGTGAAATGGGTTGGATGGGTGTTGCAGGTGGAATTGTGTTCCCTCAAAAAATATGAAGTTTTACCCCTTAGTACCTCAGTGCGTGAACTTGTTTGGAAATAGGTTCTAGACCGAGATAATCAATTTAAAATGAAAATATTAGACGGGGTCCAGTCCAGTATAAATGATATCCTTATTTAATAAGAGGTGTGGGGGCAGAATTTGTATACAGAGACAACTCGCATAGATGGAGGACGAGTGAAGACACGGGGAAAACACCACGTGGAGAGGGAGGCACCTACAGGCCCAGGAACGCCAAAGATCGCGGGCAAAGCTCCAGAAGCGAGAAGAGGCAGGGAAGGACTTCCCTACAGTTTTCAGGGGCAGCACGGCCCTGCTGACACCTTGACCTCAGACTTGTAGCCCCCAGAATGGTGAGACAACAAAGTTCTGCTGTACGAAGTCACTCAGGTGTAGCAGTTCATTATGGCAGCCCCAGAAAACCCACACAGCAGGGCAGATACTTACTCCTCAGGAGAGAAGTTCATACCATTAGTCCGAGTCTCCAGGGGGTCCTGGATTTTAAAAGAATGAGGGTCCATTATTTTTTCAGCAGCTTGGAACACCTCCTACGTATGTATTTAAATCAGAACCTTTTCATTTTAGAAAGTCTTTCTGAGGTTTTACGCCAAATGCCTGAGTCTATCTGAAAGGGGTAAAAAACAATAAATTTTCATTGCTTGAATTTGCATCTTTAATGATCAGATTGCACAATCTTTTATTATGTTTTTTTAACTTTGGATTCCATTATTTATTTTTATTGAATTTGGGGGATGGCATTTTTAATGAAATTATATAGGTTTCAGGGATCCAATTCTATTCATGCATCATCTGTGTATTGTCCTGTGCGTTAATCACCCTGAGTCGTGTCCATCTCCTTCCATCACTGTGTGTCTACCTTCCACCTTCTGCTACCTCCCCACACACCCCTTTTCCTCTGTTAATCACCCTATTATTGCCTGTGTCTATGAGGTTTTTTGCTTTGTTTTGTTTTGTTTGTTTTATGTTTTTGCTTCAATCCCTTCCCCTTTTCACCCAGGCCCCCTCTGATAGCTGTCATTCTGTTCTGTATCTATTGGTGAGGGTGTGGAGAAAAGGGAACCCTCCTGCAGTGTTGGTGGGACTGTGGATTGATGCGGCCACTGTGGAAAACAGTAAGTTTTTTCCTCAGAAAAGTTAAAAATCAATCTGCCTTATGACCCTGTGATTTCAGTTCTGTGAGCATATCTAAAGAAACCTAAAACACTATTTTGGAAAAAATATATATGCACCCCTATGTTTATTGCATTATTTATAATAGCCAAGATTTGGAAGCAACCCAAGTGCCAATCAGTAGATGATTGAATAAAAAAGCTCTGGTGCATTTACACAATGAAATACTACACAGCAGTAAAAATGAAGGACATCTTACCTTTTGCAATAGCATAGAAAAATCTGGAGAGCATTATGTTAAGTGAAAATAAACAGACAGAGAAAGTTGAATACCATATGACTTCACTTACATGTGGAGTCTAATGAATAAAATACACTAACAAAGAAAATAGAAACGGACTCATAGATACAGAGAATCTTTTATTCTTTTTTAAAAACATTTTTATTGTTATTCTATTATAGCTGTCCAATTTTCCACCTTTGCCCTCCTCCACCCATCCCACCCCCCGACTCCCATAGTCAATCCCCACACTGTTGTCCATGTCCCTGGGTCATTCATACATGTTTCTTTGTCTAGTCCCTTCCCCTTCTTTCCACCATTATCTCCCTCCCCACTCCTCTTGTTCACTTTCAGTCTGCTCCATGCCCGTGATTCTCTTTTGTTCATTAAGGTTGTTCACTACATTCTTCTTATGGGTGAGACCATATGGTATTTGTCTTTTGCCAACTGGCTTGTTTCACTTAGCATACTATTTTTAAGTTCCACCCATGATGTTGCTTTAAAAGGTAGGAGTTCCTTTTTCTTCTGCTGTGTAGTATTCCATTATGTAAATGTACCACAGTTTTTTATTCTTTTTAACCATTTTTATTTTTATGAGCAATACTTATTTATTTCCAATATTTGTTTTCATCTACAATTTTTTGTTTTCTCTTTGTCACATTTTTTGAAAGCACAAAATCAAGCATGTTCATGCAACCATCAGATGCTATAGAAATAAAGACAGTATCGCTCCTTTCCAATCCCACTCCCTGAGGTAACACTTGAATGATCATGTTCACGTTCATATCTCCTGTTCTCACATGAACATGCACAGCTTGTAAACAGGTCTATACTTTGTTGTTGCTGTTTTGGTTAGCAATTTTACCTGCATTACTCTGTAGCTTCCTTTTTACCCTTAACATTTCACTGATTCTTTTAGGCCAATGACTATACATATTTTTAAGTAATTGCATATTATTTAAAGAAATGAATATACTAATATACTCAAATAATTTTCCTCTTCATGGATAGTCTAAATAGTTCTCTTTTACATGTTCATTTATTTATTTTGTTTTTGGTCCTAAAAAATGCCGAATAAAATGAATTTATAGTTCCACATGTACATGTATCACACACATACATGCATACATACATGCAAATCCTTCTACACTATTGCTTTTGTTCCCATAGCAGGAATTTCCTCAAACATATATTCTAAATAAATAATGGGGACTCACTTCATCAAAAAACCAATGAGTTGAGGCAGCAATTAAAAGCTTCAGAAGGTCTGTCTATTGTACATTCAAATGACAATCTACTTTACAGATTTGCAGAAATTTAAACCTTGTTTCATACTCACTAAAATCCATTGCCAGTGTTTCACAAGAAAACTTTTAAAAGGCTAAATTATGCAATTCAATCATGTTGTGCATTTTTATCCCCTGCTCTGAACTTGGCATCCAATATAAAGAAGACCCTGTTTGTTTTTTGAGATAAGAAATTCTAAGAAAAACAAATGAAAGGAAGTAAGAGAGAAGGAATACAATTTTCTTAGTTTGAGAAGTCTGGGTTTTTGGCTTTCTGTAGAACTTTGAAGTGCTGCAAACTGAAGTGAATAAATGAAGAGTATATCTAAAGTCAATTCCATCTCCAGTTACTTACCATTTAAATTATAGGGGCAGGCAAACTTTCAAATTAGAAAAAAGCACTTCTGATTTGAGGAAAAAGGAAGGGCAGTATTTCAAATGTTGATTTGCAAATAGGTCAACGTAGCTATAGTCTGAGCAATTTGGACTTGAACAATTTTAAACATTGAAAGTGGCCATTGAAAGAAAATATCGTTGGTGTCACAGAGAGCTGTGTAGAAAGAGGCCACCTCCACGGCACAGCTGAATCAATCACCCTGGAGCGCCTCGGATCTGCCATTCTTAACTAGAAGTGCTCTTAAATATCACTTGGGGATCTTGTGCAAACACGTGTTGGCTGAAATTCTGAATCAGCAGGTCTGAGGTGGTGCTCAGCATGTGTATTTTGTAAAAGCTTCTCAAATCCTTGCATGAGCCATTCTGACTTAAGAACTACATCTTAAAATATGTTTCCAGAAGTTAGTAACCTATATTATCTGAATCAGAATCATCTAGAGGAAATGTTGAAAATACACATTCCCAGATTTTGATCAAATATGACAGGAGTGAGGCTTGATCATCCAGACTTTGAAGACCTTGTAGGTTTTAATGCTCAATGAAGTTCCTGAAACACAGGACCTGCATGATCCAAGACCATCCCTAAAGGATGAAGGTTTCGATATTCTTGACCAATTGCAGATGAGTTTAGGTGAAGCCATAAAGTCACTACCAAGTGCAAAGGCTAGTTGTGAGGTTTAGAGTCTGTTAGATTCTGTCAAATTTAGTAACAGCTACATCTTTAAAGATGAAGGCAGCTTAAACATTACTGGGTATGGGGATGCATTTCTTAATCAGTGACTTTTCTGCTGGCGGTCCTGCCATCTTCATGTTAAGATCCTATCAGCATAGACACTGGGCATCTTGGGTGAGGTTCTTTTTTGTTACAAGTGGAACCCAAGCTATTAAAAACTATTTAAGGAATTAATTTACAGTTTAAAAGAAGAAATTCATCCTGAGGTGCGTTTCTCATAAAATGCAAAAGCATGAAGTAAAGCCAAACTTGCAGAAAAAATTGAAGCGGAGTTGGGAAGGCCATATGATCTTTAATGTTTGCTCCTTTCTGCCCCCAGTTTTAGTTTTCTCTCTCTGCAGACTGGTCTCTTCTCCAAGAACATGGTGGAGTATGGCTACCCAATGGTCTCCAATTTTACACTCTCCAAATGCTAGCTCCTCTTGTAACTACCTCTTATTCCCAGGGTCATATCTCCGGAAGAGAGAATCCTATAGGACCATTTTGAGGAAAGACTCCACCCTTTGTCCAATCAAACATGTGGAAAGCCTAGATTAGAGATATGGCTGGTGGGGTCACATGTAGCAGTTTCTGAAGTGTGGGTGTTGGGGTTGATTTATGGCCTAGGGATTTGGAAGACTTGGTGGTGATAGGCCCCCAAAAACAATGCAATCAAACAGAATGCCACAACTTTACAAATGCACATACACACAGTCACAACTGATGTAGCACAAGTGTGGCCTTGTTCTTTCAAAAGTGTCTACACCTAAGTGATTTGCAAAACTTCTTTGACAGGTTCTTAGAAGCCCAGATAGTGATATCTGGCTCTTTGTTTCTATTCAGGTGATTTTGATGGTCATTTCACCCCGGGCCTAAAACCAAATGCCTTTTAAATGCTCTGAGGGTGAAGATTTGGTCTCACTTAACAAGTACAACTACTATAATGCCCAGCACAGAGTATGGACTTAAAAGTAATTTGTTGAGTGATATAGATACAGTAGCTCCCAAATTTAATCTGAAGCTATCTACTTCAGTATTTGCCACAAGATATTCTCTGCAGCTGCTGCATTGATATTGTCATTACCTCTTCGTGACACCTGATTGGTGGTAGGTTGAATTATTCTGTGCTTTCTGCTTTCCTTCGTTTACCAATGAACCTTTGAAGCTTGTCTTTCTTTCTCACTCACTGGGAGCTCTCCTGGATTGTTTTGCATGTTCTCACAAACAGTCTTCATCATTCCTCAGAATTTCCAGAACTTGTCTTTTCTCCCTTAAGGATTTCTGTTCTCATTAATCGCCTGCCCTGTGATCACACTTCTTAGCCCTCTCAGTCTTCTAAGATAGTGATTTTTAAACTTTATAAATGAGCTGGGAAATTCAATGAACATGCAGGCTCAAATTTAGAAGCGCTGGGGAGGGGCATGGCAATCTGCATGTCTAAGGATCTCCCAGGTAAAGCTGTTGCTGCTGGTCCATGTACTACACTTTGCATAGCAAGGTTCGAGAGACCCACCCCCAACTTAGCTATATTTTTTAAATGAAAATATCTTACCATCTGGAAACTTTCTTTGGGGACAGCCAACAAAGCCTATTTTGCTGCCTACTGTCAATAGAAGTCACTAAATTTTCTTGCCTCTTCCTTTGACTGATCAGTGAATCACAATATTTCTTCTCTTAGTAAGTTGTGTTTGGGCATTTTTTACTATCCCATCAATCAAATCTTTTCTTAATTGGTGGGAAGAAGTAGCTAGTGTCAAAAGTCACAATGTTTTCCTAGGAAAGCACTGCCCTTTCATAAAAGACCTTTATCCATGTGGGTTTCCCCATTTCTCCCTCTTAGTTATTTGCAGCTAAAGGGGATTGAATGTGTAATGGTGTAAAGAGTGCGGACCACTGCTGTCTGGGGATGGAACATGACAGTGATGAAATTTTTCTCCTCGAACCACTCCATGAACTTCACAGCGGCACAAACAGGTGACATGTGACACTAAGCACAGAGGAGTAGTTCTCGGCTGTAGTGTTGAGACACTACATGCTAAAGAGAAGTGTTAATCATGGTCAAAGACACCAAACTTTGCAAATAGTTTATTCTAAATCTCTTACAGTGGATTCTAGCTTAGGATTCTGACTATTTGATGACACCATGCCAGTTTATTTACTCATTTGTTTACAAAAGTTTATTTAAGAATTTAGAAAGAGTGGAGTTTTGTCTTAGACTCTAGGATCATGCATGTATGATTACCATTTGTCTGTCTTTCTGTTGCATACGGTGAAATATAACTGTTGTTTCACAAGCACAGAGAAAGTTTATTTTCTCTACTAAAATTTCAAATTATTTAGGTTCTGTTTGTAAAATCCAGGTTACATCTGCTTACACAACCCAAAGGGAAACTATTTTCTTTTTCTCTGTAAGCTGGCCCTTTAAACTTTTGGGGCATTATTTGAAGGTCGGTTTCCTATCATTCAAGCCTGCTCTATCTATCTATCTAAATAATCAGAATCCTTTCCCAGTGTGCATGCTTCCTTCTCTACTCAATCAGCTCTGCGTCTGACCTTGCACTTTGTATCAGGCTCCGCTCACATCCCAATCCAACCCGAGGACACCTCTCCCTTTTTGTTTTCACTGTATTAAACTGCATTGATCTCTCCCTTCATTGAACTCATAGAGTCCTTATAACCAGCATTACCAAGCAGACGTTCAGTTGTTCTCCACTTAGTCTGCCTTTGTTAATCTTATTTTTCCAAATAGATTTTAAGTACACCGATGATCTAAGTAATCAAGTAATGGATTTGTTTGTATTGTTCAAGGCCCAGAAAAAAAATCTTGCTAGAAACTCCATAACTTGTAATTTATTTTATGAATATAAAATGACTGATGCACCACCTTTGAAAATAAATAAGCAGAACAGTTTAATTTTCAACACAAGGGGCAGGCTAATTAGAAATAAAATTAACATATACATGGCACTTCACTCAGTGCCTTGTTCAGTCTATATTTAACTCAAGGTAATTCTTTTTTAAAATTGCTTATTATTATCTGTGGTAAGGAGTGAGATAGTTGAAATCTACTTATTTTAAGAACTTCTAAAGTTATTACTCTGACTCAAGGTAGAGCAAGAAATTATTTAAGGATGCAAAAATGTGACTATAACTTCTAACCAATAAGTTTTCTTTTGCCAGGTAAGATAACATGTGGGGATTTTTTGTTGTTTTCTATTTTTGTTTTTGTTTACAGCAAACCAAAGGTCTTTTATCTCTTCATTTTTCTTCACCGATTTTGAAATAACACAAAAAGAAGAAAATCAAAAGTGAACCTTCTGAATATGTGGAGGAGTGTGTGCACTTTCAGTCATAGTACTCGGAATCTAAACGGACCACACCTGGTTTCGTAGTTTTACAATCCTGAAACACCTCCTGCAGGAAGCATGATGGAAGCAAGCAAAAACAGGGGAAGCGTAGTTGCTACTTAGTGAGAAATGTCACACTCATGACTCTAAGATCGTCATCTTCTATACCAGAGAAGGAGGATTTTAAATGTCTTTATGTTTCCCTCTTTCTCTTCCTTCTTCTCCTCCTACTATTCATTTTGTTGGTTTAGTTTTGCTTTGGGGGTGAAGCAGTGAAATGGAACTTGATTGAATGGTGCTATTGGCACAAGGTAAAAGACCATGTTTTACCCTGTATCTATAACAAAATTGAACACAATTTCCAACAACAGAGTTGAAATAGCTTTCAAGCATGTTCTTAGCACATACACAAATGTGGTCAGTGCCAAGTGGATTTGCAATATTGTTTATTTAAACATTAATCAGGGTGTTTCTTTTAAATGAAGATTTCAGTTTAAGTAGGGTGTAACTTTTGAGTTGGACTTGAAAATCAGGTGACTGGTGGAAGTGTGACTATGAGAGATGATCAACTCAACAGTCTGCAAATGTTCAAGTGATCAAAACGAACTTCCAACAGAGCCCAAATGTCCTGGTTCAGAAATTGTTTTCTAGATGACAGAATATTTTAATTAACTTGCAGTTGGTATGTCTATATAAAGATAGTTCACTCAAACTAACACTCTTGAAGTTCACAAAAATCCTCATTGTTTAAAGATGAATAACTGTAGAGATGGACTCCCACAGACAACAGATTTTATGTTCTCATTTAGAAAAATAGTCTTTACTTCTAAGTTGTAAACCAAAGATACACAAATGTCTTTGTTTGTAATTGTAAGATAAATTTTTAGATGTCTACTTGTTCTTTTGGTTTTTTTTTTCCTTTTGCAAATTCATGTGTGAGTAGAAAGCTGAGCTTTGTAGGGATGAGAGTTCCATTTAGGTCAATTTTAAGGCATAAAACAAAGTGAATTAGTGCATGTATGTATCTGCACATGCATACATTAGCATGTGACTCAGTGTAAAATTAGAGACCTCCACACCTAAATGCAACTGGGAGTAGTAATGGAGCGCTCTCTTTCCAAATGCTGCATCTCCTTTTGCGTAGCTCTCATATCTGGATTTGAGTTGTTGTTTTTTTTTTTTAAATTTGGAGTCACCTGGATATAATTTTCAGAAAATCTAAGAATATTGGTTCTAATATATAGAAATCATTTTCATGTGCAAGTTGCTCCTTTACCCTTTTCAGTTATCCCTTTTAAATTTTTCATTAGCTGTATAAAGTGGGCATTATCTCTGTTTTACAAATTTAAAAAGTGTGAGATTGATAAAAATTTAATGAAAATGTTTAAGAATTTATTTGTATATTCAGACATGACAAGCAAGCAAAAAGAGAACAAATGACATATGGCTTCAGTCTTCAGAAGAGAATATTAAAACACACATATCTACTGACAACTTCTTTTTAGTTTAAGATGACTGTATACCTGAATCAGTGCTTACCAAGAAGCATCTGGTTATAACTGTCCCTTTCTTACAGTGTTAAATAGTCATGTCTGAGACTTAGGGGATGAGATGAATTATTTTAGTATCTGACAAGTGGGAAATATTTCTTAAATAATTAACCATTAAGGCATTAACTTATATCTCTTAAAGTTTTTCTTATAAGGAGTTTTTTTTATTATCTTTTTCTAACCTATAAGAGGTTTAAAAGGTAAGGAGATGAATGTGCCCCTAACATACACCTTTGCTTTTATGTAGATACAAAGCTGAGAAATGGAGGGGAAAGTCAAATGATTAAAAAAAATAACTACCTATATAGTTCTTTTTATGCCTCCATTTTCTAAGAATTTACACACGATGCATATATTAACCTGTTTACTATAATAATTTGTTTCATAAACCCATGAATTTGTTTCAATAACCCATAATTATTTTACCATGCCAAGTAAGAAATTAGGATACACTGAGTCTGAACATTTTGCCAAAGATCATAGAGCTGGTAAGTAGCAGAATTATGTTTTAAACCCAGGCAATATGATGCCGGAATCTGCATTATGTTATGTCACGTAGCTTCTTTAAATATATGGTAATACTTGCCTGCACCAAATCCTCTATGCCATAGCTCTTTTAATGTTAAAATATCTATTTTATTTTATTGCATAAGTGAAAAGAGAATATGAAAATTCTCAACAGATGAGAAATAAAGAAAACTTTAGCTTATAATCATATGATCTGAAGCAGAAAATATATTTCCTACCTTTTATTGTACTATAGTATGCTACTACTCAAAAGTACTCAACTCTTCTTCATTTTGATATTTTATAGATATGTTTAATAATTTATGTGGTTTTAGCAAAGTAGTGATCAACTTACCTGTAGCATTTTTTATGAGCATCTCCTAGTTTGAAGTTGTATGGATATAAAGAAAGGTCAGTACATAAAAGAATGGTTTATCAAAAATAGGTTCAAAACTGTAAAACCATTGAGAACAGTCAGATGCTTTTACTTGAAAAACTCAAGGTAATCTATCTTTCCAGTGTTAAGAAACAAGCAACAAACAAAAAAAAAAAGGTAAGACCTTCTTAGAACTAGAATGGCTACATGCTAAATAAGTCATTCTAAATCTGGATGAGATTCCTGGGCTATGATTAAGGAATAGAAAATCTGTGAGAGTATTTCACATCTCATGGTTTATTCAAAGCCTTAAAAAGAGATGTTCAAAATTAAATAAACAAAAAATATTTTGTTAGCTGATTGATAGAAGATGTATCATGAAATCAAGAAAGGTTGAGTGATTTGATGATCATAACTATCATAAAACCAGACATTTACAATTATCCAATCATAAAATTTGAGTAACTCATCAATCATGTGTAGATGTTTTACTATATTACAATTGCTAGTAACTCTAGAAGGTTTTTCTTTATTTTTATAAAGTATGGATGTCATCATTATATTCATGTGGTTTACTCCACAGAAAACTTTCCATTGCTTTAATTTGTCAGGTAGGGTATCTCTGTTATCTCACAGGTTAATAGAAACCTGTTCGCTAAAACCTATCCATTTAACGTCATTCTGCAAGACATAATTCAGACTCATTTGACTGGGAGGGACATGCACAGGAATGAAAAGACATTTTATGGAACTAGCAATCTTAGCAAAATCAGATGGAATTCTTTACTATACACATTAGTAGCCCAATAAAATGCCTTTGAAATTAGTTGACTAGATCAGATTTAGAACTAGAATAAACGATTATCGCTGTGTGCCCGGACAAGGTACTTTCAGTGCTAAAACTGAGAAAACCTCAGACAAGTAAGAAGGGGTACTCACCCTCTGAACAGTATGCTGAAGTCGGTCCACCAAACCTGGGTCTCGTCTAAGCACTCATGCCATCTGCCCTAATAATGGGTCCTTGGCCTAAAGCTTACATCTTTCTGTAGCCAGGAGATTTTATTACCATTCACTCAGGATTATTCAGGCATTAGGGCTTGACAGTATGAAGAATTATGGAGGAAAGAAAGAATTCTGTGTGTTTACAAACCTGATCAGATAGATGTGGGGCTACCACAAAGGGAGATATACGTGCTCAACATCTGGCTGATAAACAGCACTGATGTATATTTTCACTACTTCGGTCTCCTTGAGAACATCTTTTAGAATTTAAGAACTGACAATAAGATATAACAATAAAAGCACGTAGTGTGACGAGCCTCTGACATTATTAAAAACTCATCTCCATGACTAATAGGTTTTTTAAAGTGTCTAAAGATCAAGACCTGATGCAAAGTAAGTCCAATGATCTGATGTGTCATGTGGTATAAATGTGGGTCTGTACCTCCACTGGGACAGGGATATGTACAGGGTCTTCCTCTCAGCGGCACAGCTGTATGAACCTGTCAGTGGAAACAAATGTCAACTTAAGAGTCTGGTGTCTTATATTTTATAAATTTATCTCCTTTGAGGAAGATGGTTTTGTTGCTGCCATAGAGTCCAATAAATTTAGTACAGTGGTGTGTTGGTATATTCTGTTGATATCAGTACTGTTAGCACAGTATGAGAGTCTAGTATGAATATGATGGAAGTCATCATGTGAAATTCCCCAAAGAAAGAACGTGTCACTACTACAAGCAACTAATGGGCCCATTCCCCTACATGGCCATTGATTATTAGGAATGACCACATTCAAATGCTTTGTATTTTCTCAGGGTCAATGCTTACACCTCACAGTAAGTGAAAAAAAGCTAAATATTTCCATAACAGTTTACAAAAAGCTGGTTCTTATAAGGTTTCATAGACAAGCTTTATAAAAATTACTCAGTTACTGCATCTCCCTTTAATAGCAGAAAACATCTCTTCCATGAAGGGATTGCAAATCAGTAGTTGAACTTTTTTCAAGGTGGGGTTTCAAGGGTCTAGGAAATGAGGCTACATGTAAGGTCATATGTTTTTGCAGAGCGACTGGAAGTCATGTTACTTTAATATATAAATGGGTCGTTTTTATGTAGTATATATTTACACTTTGGTCGTGTCTGTAACCAACTTACAGTAACCTTGATTCCAGATCCAGATTTATTATTATTAATATAGTTCTCATGTAAAAGTACTGACTATAAAATTAAGTGGGTCATTTCTAAAAGTATTTGACAACCTTTTGCTAAATTAAAAAACACCACATGGCAATATACTTCCTGCGAGACAGCTGTCCACGTTAAAAACCTGCTCTAACAAGAAGCATCCTTGTTGACCAGCTGAATGACCCACTTGTGTCTGGGCAGAAATCCATTTATTCTGGGGCTGATACATTGCTAGGAGATGAGAGGTGAAATGTTCTTTCTACCCATGCTTTATAAATAATAAAAAAGATATAAAAATTGGACTCCATTAATATGACATCCTACATAATCAATACAAAAAAACACAAAGCAAGTTACCAATATTTTTACATGATAGCTTTTGTTGTTCTAGTTCATTTCTCCATGAAATTGATGTGGGAAGAGCTTTGCTTTTGCTGGTTTCTTTGTGAAAATAAAAAAGCTCCATGGATCCCTTTCTGTTATTGTAGATTAGTTCTCTTTCTCACACAACTAAGATATCTTTGCCCTCAAGGTAAATTAACCTTGAATAGAACCGATGTTGAATAAGTGGATGAAAAGAGGAAACGTTAGCCCCTTCTTCTGTGGAAACAGGAAATGTGCATTTCAGAAGACAGACTGGACTAAAAGCCACTGTCAGAATCCTTCACTCTCCTGCAGTGAATGCAATGCTTGCCCTTCCCAACCCATTGAGATGCTCCTAATGCAGAGTTACAGCAGGCTTGCTCAATAAAGTCTCCTAATAGGAGAGCAAAATGTAAAAATAACTATTTTGTCAAGACACAATCCATTCACCTATTGCCTTTACGAATTTTATTTTATACACCAGGTTCTTTTCCTAGACAGACGATGGTACTTCAGTTCAAAAGGCCTGGATGTGCAAAAACAAATACTAGGAACTGACACTTTATTTGTTAGTGATCTCCTTTGCCTAGTCTTCACACACATAAAATTAGTTTGCCCTACATCATAAGGTTGATAATGACATTTAATTAGGATATATATCAGAACTAGCATAGTGCCTGGTGCTATAAATATCTCTTTTACTTTGGCAGCTCACAGTTCAAATAATTTAGGAAATATCTTTTTCTTCTAGATTTATTGAACCTGTCTGAATATACTAACTCCTTAAGCATATTTTCTCTTATTACTTAAGCAAGTAAATATTTCTTTTTTATAAATGCATGTAAACATATCTGGTTTGGCTCAAAATATATTTACCGCAGCCTGTCTCATATTACAGTTTTGGAGATCCTCTCCCCACAGGATGGCCCCTATGTTAGAGAACAACGGCCAGGGCATGCATATATACACTTAAAAAACTTCACTCACACTTCACCAGGCATGACATTGTTTTGTCTTTAGTTGTCAAATGTTTGTTGAATGAAGAGTCATCAGTGTTTGGCTCTTAGCTTTGGAACAAGATGCAGAGAAGAGTACCTATGGAGATCTTCACAGGTTTTATACCCCAAAATGATGGAATAACTATGCCTTATGAAATACTAAACATTACATTAACCTAAAGTAAATGTAACAATACACTCATATACTGAAACGAAGGATTATAGACAGTATTGGAACACTGTTTAAATCAGATGGGTGATGAAGAAAAAGGTTAAAGATTGGCCCAAGTGGAATGCCAAAGGAAAGGAGTGCAGACTGAAAGATAAATGAATCTCCATTTGAGGAGAGACACAGGCAAGAGCAATCAGTAACATATTTTTTTGCAAGTGAAAAAGAGGCAAGATAAAGGAGTGAGGGAGAGGCGTGCAGGTCTGAGCGAAGATTTCTTTTTTTATTCATTTTGGCTGTGTCTCCAGAAGCACCACCACCTCAACTGGGGCACAGCTTTGAGTTTTCTGAGCCAATCTTTAAGCAAGTTGCTTTTGATCTGGCCCTAGAAATCACTGTAATGAACTATTTCTTCATCTCTTGTGAGGTTTCTTGAGTTCTGCATGGAAAACTCAATAAATTTAAATAAGTAAATATAGCTTAGGTGAGAATCACACACATCAGCTGCTTTCCTGGGAATGCATCCTAACTGGAGCATGCCCTTTCAGCAGTATTAGGAGATGGGTCTTTTGGTACTTACTGTCCCTGGAGCTTTGGCAGGGCCTTGCCAACTTCCATACCAGCAAGAGTGGAATGAATGTCTGTCTCCTTAAACCAACTTCTTGTGCCTCCCTAGCCATTCTATTAGCTTTGGAGATAGTGCCATGTAAATAATGAGACAGAAGGAACCAGATATACAGAGATCCCAGAGTCCACCTGGCCAGAGAGAAGAGAAGCTCCTTCTGGCCTTTCAGGGGACAGTTACAGGGTGGCCCACAAGATGTCGATTGACATGCTGCATTTTTGTTGGGAGATTTTGGAAAGTCATCAACAGAAACCGGAAAGCAACCATAATTCTTATCATTTTTCCTTTGCATTCTTTCTTTTCTCCCTTCCACACTCCCATCCTAACTCCCTCTGGCTTTCTGCATGCTTCTGTTTGAATCTAGTAACTTAAATATTTCACCAATTTTTATAAAAGGTAACACACTACATCTTTATTCTGTGGCCTTTGTCAATCATCATAATAGTATTGAATTTAAGCCTCTTTACTTAAAATTGGTTTTTAGATATGTTGTCCTTTTCTTTCTGTATCAAGGCATACATTTTGCAATAGCAGTGTTAGTACTCTGAAAACATCCCTATGTGTTAGTGACAGATACTGTTACAGAACAGGGCAAAGGGGGGGTACGATATACTATTACCAAAAGGACCCCCTACTAGGTTTGCTATGCCCACCACCAGAGGAAAGAAGTCTGTCAATGCCAGAGATTTGTGAAAAGGAAAGGAAATATTTATTTAAAGCTATACAGACTTAGAGCAGTGACCTAATGTCTTCATTAAAATATCAAAGTCTTTTAAAATACCCACAGACACAGTCTTTCCTTCTCCCTCTGCTCTAATCTGGGGTACTGTATCTCAGGAAAAGAAGTAGAAGTCCGTGATTGAGGCTCCTGGTGCCATCAGCTGTGTCGCTGCCAGGATCTCCAGTTAATCCAAAGCCATGTGGCACCTTCTCGTGGCCCACCAGCAAGTCATTTCACCCCTTTTCTTCCAGGCAAAGTCTCTCCTGCTTCCTAAGCCACATGGCAAAAGGGAGCACCCAAAGCCACATGGTCCTCACTCACCAAAGCTGCGGGGGTCCCCACTCTGCCAAAGCTGCGTGGTTCTCTCCCACATGGCTGCCGAGTCTGGATTTAAATCCCCACACCAACCTTCTTCTGCACCCTCATTTCCAACTCTTCCTACAGTCAGTTACACCTGCCAGCATTCCTGTATTCTTCCAGCTTTACTGAGCTTCCATCATAAGTCTTGGCAGGTGTGGCTCCATGTCAGGGAGCCAATCTTCTCCAAGGTCTCATGCAGGCCCTGTAACCAGGGGGAGCTACCCCCCAGTTACATCTTGGGTGGAAGTCACTTCCATTCCCCTGGCTCAAAGCATGGCCACAGCTATTTAACATATCTATGCAACCAGTTAAAAGTTATAGATATGTTAAATGACCGTGCCAGAGGTTAGCTGCAAAGCTGTGGCTATACAAAACAGCTCTGCATGTTCCTGCTCCATGTGTCCCTTCCCCCAACTCACACCTTTTGGGAGGGAGGGGGGAGGACATCCTAAATATCTTTCTAATATTTCTTGGAGACCTTGAGTTGAGGACCCCATTCCAAATCCCTATTTGGGGCTCCCCTCTGGGCTGCACCCTGTTACAATACTTCCTGACAGACTTGGGTATCTCACCTGGATGTAAGTTACAACTATTGACCCAGACACTGACGGTATCTTTGTTCTGTTTTCCATCTCTAACACAAAATTTGGGGAAGACAAATCTATTTCCAATATTAAATATTTGGATGAAATATCCAAATATTTCCAATATTTGGATGACTGTTCTGTCATCATTTGGGTAATGTTAGTATTCCTGAGTAATAAAATAGACCTAAGTTTTCTTATTTTAACTCAATAGATATTTGGCAGGTATTGAATGGACCATTAAAAGGTGGTATTAAATCTTGATTACTTTTTTAAAGTGAGTCTTAAGTTTGTGTGTGTCTATTATGAAATAAAAACATTGAGTTTGAATGAAGACTCTATACATTATTAACTATAATTTGAAAAATATATTCTCTTAAAAACTAGGAAAATAGCTCACCCTTTCTTTTCTTTTCTTTTTTTTATTGTTGTTCAATACAACTGTTTCCATTTTCATCCCCCACACCCTCCCTACCTCCCACCCTGGAACTGACCCACTTTGACTTTGTCCATGTGTCCTTCATACATGTTCCTTGATGCTTCGCCCCCATTATCCTGTATTATCCCTCTCCTTTTTCCTCTCTGGTTACTGTCAGATTGTTCTCTATTTCAATGTCTCTAGTTGCATTGTGCATGCCTGTTTGTTTTGTTGATTAGTTTCCATTTGTAGATGAGATCATATGGTATTTGACTTTCACAGCTTTGCTTGTTTCCCTTAGCATAATGCTCTCCAGTTCCATCCATGCTGTCACGAAGGGTAGGAAAGGAACTCTTTCCATTCTATCTTTTAGAATTGATGTGAGTATATACAATTATGTATATGCACTATTTTTGTAAATGTTATAAAATTTATAAAACCAACATAACCAATATAATTTTGAATTTTTTAATTATCTTTTGTCTACAAAAAAGGTTTTAAATCACATTAACAATAGTTAGGTTAAAATGATATAAGGTAAATATAACTCCTCTTAAGGCTTTTTATAATCTACAACTTTGTAGATAGATACCTCCTTAAGTTACATTAAGATTTATATTTTTTAGGACAGTATTTTTTATCTATGTGATAGTTGTCTACAATAGCTAAATATGTCTTTTACAAGTACTAAAAGCATCACTACTATAAATTAATCACTTTTTCCTTCACAAACAATACAAGGCAATTGATATTGTTAACTTCTAATTATCCCCTCTCATTGTCCATGCTACCATTGTTTAATATTTTAGCTCCATCTTCCCTTTATTTTTTAAATTATATTTTATTGATTATGCTATTTCAGCTGTCCCAATTTTTCCTTCTCCCCCTCCCACCCAGCTTCCCCCACTTCCTCAGGCAATCCCCACGCCATTGTTCATGTCTGTGTGTCACGCATAAGTGTTCTTTGGCTGCTCTGTTTCCCATAGTGTACTTTACGTCCCCATGACTATTCTGTACCTATCAATTTGTAATTCTGCCAATTGTCCTTTACCTTTTTTGTCCATCCTTCTGATTCCCTCCAGTCTGGCAATCATCAAAACATTCTTGGTGTCTATGATTCTGTTTCTGTTCTGCTTGTTTGTTTATTTTGGGTTTTTTTTGGATTCAATTGTTGACAGATATGTATTTATTACCATTTTATTGCTAACATTTTATCTTCTTTTTCTTAAATAATGCTCCATCTTCCCTTTAAATCCCACTATAATTAATCATTGTTATTATTTTCTCACTATTTTAATGTTAATACTTATTTTGATTTATCTACATTTATGAGTTTACTTGATCATCAGTGTCCCTCATGTCATATTCATTCATTCTGCATCAAATTTCTTGTATTAAAGAATCTCCTTTAGTACTTCAATCATTGAGTCTCCATGAGTAATAAATCTTGATTTTTGTTTTTCCAATAATGTTTTAATTTTAATTTTTATTCTCTATTAGTGTTTGGGGACTTTTGGTGAGAATTTAATATATTTCACAGTAGATCAAATATTAAAGCAAAATGGGGATGGGGTTCAAAGACAGGATGTAGGTATTATATATTGACAGGTAAATGTGGAAGAAACATGATAAAAACATTGTGTCCTAAGAAAAATGGAGAAGTAAAAAATGAAACTCATTTGTTGCTGTGTATGTAGGTTATAGGTGATGTTGGGGGATATTTTATTTAAAATGGTACGACCTCATGTGTCCACCATTATTACAGTATCATACAGAATAGTTTTACAGCCCTAAATATTCTCTATGTTCCATCTATCATCCCTCCTCCTTTCCTGGCAGTGACTACTCATTTTACTATCTCTATGGTTTTGCCTTTTCCAAAACGTTATATAATTGGAGTCATAGTAGCTAGCTTCTTTCACTTAGCAACATGTGTTTAAACTTCTTCCATGTCTCTTTGTAGCTTGATATCTCATTTCTTTACATCACTGAGTAACATTCCATACATAGATGTACCACAATTTGTTTTTTCAAGATGACTTATTGAAGGACATCTTGGTTGTTTCCACTTTGGGCAATTATGAATAAAGCTGCTATAAATGTTTGTGTGCTGGTTTTTGTGTGGACATAACTTGTCATCTAATTTGGATAAATACCTAGGAGTATGATTATGTGCCAGAATGTATGGGGTTTAATGATGTTCAGAATTATTTCATGGCTGAAAGTCACAGGGAATGATCCTGGGCTTCTGAATGGAAAAGAGAGGATACTAATTTGGATAAATATCTAGGAGTATGATTACTAGGAGTATTTATAATCAGCAATAAATGAGAGTGCCCTTTATTCTATAAAAAAGATAAAATGGTAAAACTAAACAGTAGAAATACAAGTAAGGTAAGGGAGACTTAAGCTATTATAAAATGTATTATGAAAATTTTGCCATGAGAAAAATGATGTATATCTTCTTGAATATAAAATATATACAAAAGAAAGCAAAAGGAACAGCGAAACAAAGAAAAGTGCATTAAATATAATATGAATAATAAATATAAGTAAAACAACATGAATCAGATAAAATAAAATTATATATTTGTAAGCCTACATGAAATGGATAATATTCTAGGAAAATGTCCGTGTAAGAAACAGATAAAATTATCATACAATTCTACCTCCATAAAAATGCATTGTCTAGATAAGGTTGCAGAGGGATTTTACCAAGCTTTGGAAGTCTAATAGTCTCAGTATAATTTAAGATAGCTCCAGAGTAAAGGGGAAAATTTTTCCAATTTTTTAAGTAAAGTAACTCTAGCTTTGAAACCTGACCCTGATTAAAATGAAAACTAAAGACCAAACTTATGAATTTATATCAATGCAACATACTAAATAATTTCTTACAAAACAGAATCTAATGAATCTTACAATAATAACACATGATGGCAAAGTGTTTTTTCTCACTATTCAAAGATATTATAGTATTAAAAATTTATAATGTAATTTATAACAATCAATGTGCAGAGAAATGTTATTATCTCCATAGATGTTAAACAGGGCTCAGACAAAATTCATTATCAACTCGTGAGAAAACATTCCAGAAAATAGAACAAATACTGTCTTAAAATGATTTTTATACTCATATATCCACACATACACACATGTGTGTACATACAGGATCACACATACATGTATATATGCATATGTTCAGACACATGTATCAGAAATATAAACCAGAGACTAATACAATGGTTGCATATAGTTACCTATGGGAATAAGGTAGGATAAGAAAGCCCATGAGTCCTCCCTAAAATTGACTTTTGAGTCATGAAAATATTTTGAGTATAACAAAGTAAAATTAAACTGTACCATGGTCCCCTTAAAGTTGAATGAATGCTCAAACAAGAACAGTAGCTGGACACATTCCTGGACTTCCACCCTCTCACTTACCACTGTGCCCGTGGGATTGCTGTTACTTCGGGTACCTGAATATATCTCCTCTTTCTTTCAAACTCTGTTATACATTTACACTTTTAAAAAATATTTTGTTTAACATTTCTATGTAAAAATTGTCTTTATTAAATTATTCTAACAATTATATAAAATCCCAAAATTTGGTAACACATTCTTAAACAATTAAATTTCTCCCAGTAAAAATTTTAAAAAACACAAATAGATGTTTGATCTTAGTGGAGAGACAATTAAATTTTAATTTTCTTTTCCTGAAATAGGTCTTTTCAAGTCGCTCCAAAACACACCCTCCAACAATGTTGTAAGCTACGTCTTGAGAAAATGTGCTATCTACATTTCCTCCAAATAACTAACAACTAGCATAAAGCTGATTCTTTGGAAAGTGCTCATTTAAATAAAATGTAAAATATTAGTAACATAGAAATGTAAATATTAGTCACAGTCTGATGGGTTTCTAATACAGAGAACAAGGCAAGATGTAGCTGTTCGGTGGAGCAATAGTGATGAACCAACTGGACCTTTGCTCTTTGGGACTTAATATTAGGTTTGACTCTTCAATTACCTTGACTTGTTATAATCCAGTGAGAACTAACATCTACAAAAAGGACCAGCCTGTAAGATTTCCTTTTTCACAACAAATAGTAGACACAACATATAAAATTTCTTCCTCAATATTAGGTCATCTTGGACTTTTGTCTACCTATACCTATAGAGATTGAGATGATCCTGTGGCAGATCATCTATTTAAAGTCATGTTGGCTTAAGTCATCCAGATGTTCACTTATTGATCCTGTCTCCTTACATTTCCTGAAGGATTATGCAGTATTACTTGGTACTTGTTTTAGAGTATAGTGAGATTGGAGAGACTGGATAGCAGAATGAAACTCATTTACTCCCCGGGCTACACATTTCCAAAGTTGCAATGCTAGGTAATTTAACACAAAACTAATCAACATAACCAATATAAACAAGCAACACTAACATTAGAGAATTCAATATAAACATCACTAATTATAACAACTAATGCTGATTGAGCACCTCCTGTGCACCAGTGTTATTTTTAAAATGCTACTTATTTAATTCTCCCAATTATATGGTCTGGGTAACATCATTTTGCATAATTCTACAATTTCTTAAAGTTTCATATTTATAAGTGGTCATGTAATTTAGGAGCTGAAGCATTCCCAGTTCAGTTCATGGTTTTAACCACAACTTATCAATTATTCCTAGTCCACTAATACATGATTTCAACATTTATATTTAATGAAAGAGGTAAGGGGGAGTTACTCATCCTCCCTCATTAATTCGTGTGAAATTTTGCACTTCCCACTTTCTTTTCACAGAGGACTATTCAACACCTTGGTGGGGGAGGGGAGTGGCATGAGAGAGAATTGGGCTGGTGAACACGTGTCATGGTATGAGGGAAAAAAGGTCATGCTGTCATTTCTGTGTTCAAACCCAGTGGGAAAATCCCACTTTTAACTTCCTGAAACAAACTGCATGTTTCAACCAGTTTGCTGTGTCATGAACCTGTTACTGGAAAAAATCACCTTGGAACTCCAGCTGCAGTCCTTAGAGGAGCATTCCAGGTGATTTACACCCTCTGCCTTTATATAAAAAAAATTGGTTCCTTACTGCCTACCTTTGAGGAAATCCTTGAGCAATTTTGAACTCAATCCTGCAGCTGCTTAGACATCTAAAATGTGTGTCTTTCCTTTGAACACCTTGAGGATCATCTTTGATAAACATTATCAGTGGATTATTAATTGTACATTATCAGATGCCACACAGGTACATGGCGATGAGGCATTTTTCACAGCTCACTCTGCTCTCTCCTGAGTGCATCCAAGGCCCAGTGTTTTAGGTTATCATCTGTGGGTCTTCTTGAACGGACTTGAGCAGTTGTGCCAGAACGTATGGGGTTTAATGATGTTCAGAATTATTTCATGGCTGAAAGTCAGAGAGAATGATCCTGGGCTTCTGAATGGAAAAGAAAGGATACTAATTTTTAATATATCCCTTCTGATTCACACCAAGTCTCATGCAGTTGTGGGTGTATTAATGACCACATTCAATTTTGAGTGGCTAAATGTTTGTTGATGTTTAAACCTCCCAAAACAAGAATGTGTTTGGAAGATTTTGGAAGTTTTTACATACTCTAGGGATAAATTTGAATGCTGAACCTGAGGCTAACAGTTTGAAACAGGAGAATGATGATATTTGAATAATCTAATTACTAATTACTAATAACTAATAAAAAGGGATGTTCAGAGAAAGTTATTAGTACTTGACAGATGTTTGCATACATTAAAATTAAACTAATTAGTCTTTTTAATTTTAGAAAAAGTATTGTAACTAATTGAGGTTATAGGCTAAATTCTGACACTTTAAAAAATATATGTCAATAGTATAGATTCTGAACATGTATTATCAGTATCATTTTATTTACTAGAATTTCCTAAAGACATTTAACTTAATATATTTGAAATAAAAATATTGCCACTTAGCTTTATACTTTCAGCAAAATTTTCATATAACTTTTGTTTGTCTAGAACACAAACATCCATATGATGCAAAGTTACCCAGAAAATTATTAATCAGGTCACATTGGCAGCAATAAACTGTGAAAGCAGCTCTGCTTTAAGGAGTCAAATAAAGTATTAAGAGGAGCTCTGCGAGAGTATTTCCAATACTGTAGCAAAAATAAAACTATTTTTTATGCTTTTTGTGGTGGGATGCAGACCTTGTCTTGGCACCACATCAACTTCATTACTAGTTATGTTACACAGTGAAAAGTTGCTGCATATAAATATATACACATGTGTATAATGTGTGTATATATAGACATTTGATATTAATTATGAAAATATAAATATGTTTTAAAACATTTCTTGGAAATAGCACAAATTATTGACAGTTAATAATGGGTAATGGCACTTCTGGAAACTTTTTCATAGTTTTATATATTGTTATCAAGTTCTATTATAATTCTATATTACTTCAATAAGTTTGATGTTAGATTTTAAAGTGAGTTTAAATACAATATAATCCCTTCATTAGTTCATTCATAATAGTTATTCATTATTAATATGTATAAGATTACATAGTATACAATATAATTTGGAATGTGTTTCTATTGTTTCAGATCACGAAAAGAGTTTTTTAACTTCTTTTTAAAAAATATTTCAACTGTTGCCCTGGCTGGCATAGCTCAGTGGATTGAGCATGGGCTATGAACCAAAGCATCTCAGGTTTGATTCCCAGTCAGGGCACATGCCTGGGTTGTGGGCCAGGTCTCCAGTGGGGACCACATGAGACGCAAGCACACATTGATGTTTCTCTCTCTCTCCTTCTCCCTCCCACCTCCTCTCTAAAAATAAATAAAGAAAATCTCTAAAAAATATTTCAACTGTTGATCGAATACAGTTGTATCCATTTTCCTTAACTTCTTAATGTGAATCTTGAATATAAGTGTTTTCAACAGTAGATACACTTTCTAACTTCTTATCACTGTTGTTCCAAGGGTATTCCATTTCATCCTATTCCGTTTGTTGTCTGAGATGCAGCACTTCTACAGCTGTATGATGTTGTTACTGGCAATGTGTGTCCAAGGGCACAACTTCTCCTTAGCAAGATACTCTGACATTTCCCTGAGGTTATATATTTATGATCAGCACCATGTAAACCCTTATTCTGTATCTTTGTAAAGCTCAGAGTACAGAAAGACATAATTAAATTGATGTCTTATATGGAAGTCACTATCCCAGGAGTTGTTACTAAATATGAAAATAGCTTTGAATGATTCACTTCAGTATATGTGTGTTATACGGTAATATTATGATTTATAATAAGAAATATATATTTGATGTTTGTTCTGTTCAGGTTTCTGGCACAGATGTCCTAAAACCCTGGAAGTTTCTTAGGTGATGAGAGAGATAAATGTTTGTTTTGTTATGTGAGTGAGGTGACTTCGGATCTCACCTAAGGATGAGGGCTGGTTGACTGGAAAACCAATCTTATGATTAGAGGGTTGGAACTTTTTCAGCCGCACCCTCTGACCTCCAAAGAAGGGAAAGTGGCTGGAGGTTGGCTCATGGGCCAGTGACTATGATTTCATCCATCTTGCCCATGAAATATAGCCACCATAAAAATAAAAAGACTGGGTTCAGAGAGTTTCTGAGTTGGTGAACACATGCCCGTTCAGAGAATGAGTAGCACCTCTGGACAGGGCACGGAAGCTGTGCTCCCTTTCCCATACCTTGTTTAGGCATCTCCTCAACCTGGCCATTTCTGAGTTCTATCTTTTCATAATAACCTAGTAATCTCGCAAGCAAAGGGTTTCTCTGGATTCTGTGAGCTCTAGTAAGTAAATCAAACCCAAGGAGGGTGTTATGGGGCCTATGATTTCTATAGTTAGTTGGTCGCAAGTACAGGTCAAAGCTCGCACTTGCAAATGGTGTTGAGAATACAAAGAGGAGGGTCACTGGAACCTCACGTCTATAGGCAGGGTGAGCCAACTGCTATGACAGGTAGTTTCAGACCATGGAGCTGCCATAATACTGTGCAGGTGATAACCTGGGCTTGTGACTGGTATTGGAACTTGGGTGGGGGAAGGGCAGTCTGTAGGACTGAAATTTTAACCTGTGAAATCTAATGCTGTTTCCTAGTAGATAGTTCACAATCAAGTTAAATTGTAGGACACCCAACTGGTATACCAGGTGTGGGATGACCCTTACCCATACACACAAAGCTGAAATTGGGTTCACAAATATATGTGATTCACAAATATATGTGCATGCACATATGGATACACATAGTTGTATGAATTGTTCAAATGACATTTACCAAACTAATAATAATTAGTATATTTTCTGGCATTTTTCTCTAAATGATATTTCATTGTCTAACAGAAATCAGTTGAAAAAAATCTTGTTATAAAATTTTGCATTAATTACTATGATGATAGAGTTGTAAAATGATTAATTTTGTACAAAACATTCTTTTTTCTTTTATCTTAGAACACCCTAATTATTATTTTTTTTACCTATAGAATATATAAAACTTAAAATCAAGTTTTATATATTCTGCAGGTATAAAAGAACAAACTGACAGTAACCAGAGGGGAGGGGTAGGGA
>CM052538.1:182034477-182103704 GCA_028533065.1 Trachops cirrhosus | reverse complement strand
GCCATAAAATATCATTTATTCAAGAAGTGGTATACAGTCAGCTCGGCTGTCATGCTGCACGTGCATTCCTAAAAATAACTCTGCTGTGCAAAATAACAGTGAAATTCAGCAGGCTTATGAGAAAAATGGAGTTGGGCACAATACTCAAACATGTCATCAGTGACATATTCAAAAGTGAGGGATTTAATAAAATGACATGCTAAATGATTAAGAAATACATGATTAGTGTACTAAGACTGCACCTTCCTTTGCAAAAGACTTTTGGCTTACTTGTGGAAGGGCTGCAGATCATGAGTTCTTGTAGGGAAGCAGAAGGAAGTTTTCTGAAGTCGGACAGAAAATTCTAAGAACCCTAAACCCAGACGCGAATGGGCATGGCTCATATACGTGGTGAACTGAGGTAACTCACAGGTGTGTGAGGTGTGTGCGGCTTGTGTGTCCCTTGTTCTGGGCTTAGCTGTGCCACGTTGCCTGGGTCCATGCGGTGTTTCTCATGGATGAAGTGGTCCGTTAAACAAACGAGAAACTTTCCTTATGCTCAAACTGTTTTCTAGTATACCAATGGCATTATAATAAATTCTATTTTCAAAACAACCATTATGGCGAAACCACTGTATAATCATCTCACGAGTCACTTTTTTGAAAAGCGAACACTTTAAATATTTCTACATTGAATAATGTTTCTGATCTCCTGGGAAATCCCCTACATTCCTTTTGAAGAATATTCAGGGGGCATCCAGACTTTGACTCAGAAGTATTTGAATTTGCTCTTAAATGTATCTGATTTTTGAAAAAAAAAACCCTTAACCTTTTTAAACTTAATTTCCTAATCTGTGAATTAAAGATGAAAAATTCTACTTAATAGAATTTAATTACTGTGATGCTTAAACGATAAAAATGTACGAACTCCTTAAAGAATGACTCACACGTGAAACACTCAGTTAGTGGTAGTGGCTCTGATGTTGTTGATCATATCACCTACTATAATGTTACATGCATGCTGAGTTTATTTTACTTGTATTATCATTACTTGAATGTAAAACTTTGTGATGATTTAAAAATAATGAATCTTTTTTAGAGCTTGTATTTATACACAGTTCCTGCTTCCTTAGGATTAAACATGCCTGATTTCAGGATATATTTTCCCCTCATAATCAGGCCTACCACACTAGAATAGGTATGCATTTTTTTTTTTTGCTGTGGCTGGAAATTTGCAGGCATTAGGTGAGTGAAAATTATAGTTATTATACCAATAGGCTCCTAACCTTCCTGGCTTAAACATTATAGATATAAGGGAAGGTTTTTCTCAGAAATCATTGTAAAATTAATCTTGCATGTGCAACTAGAGAAATGCCTAAATTACCTCTGGTTTCTGTCTCCATGGTCTACTGATGATCTCAGAAAAGGGGGATTATCACACCATTGGAAAGGATCAAGTTTGGTCTGGAGATTGTTCAGGTCTTGTGGAAAATATGGCATCTGCTACATGTAGACTGATAAATCCCTCACAAGTTTAAGTATGTATTGAATTTTTATCATTATTATTTTCTTCTTTCTTATTTTCAAACCTATTTTAAATAATTTTGTTTCCCTTTTCAAGCAATCTGTTAAGAGATGGCAATGCTGATGTGAAAACTGACAGTCCCTGAATAGGGGTCTTTTTGTTTCCTAGAGGAAATAAGTATATGTCAGGAAGTTAATTATAATGATTACAATATGGATGAAAAGTGCAATAACAGGGACATGTTCATTGTAGTAATGTTACACAGGAAAAAATAAAAATTCTGATTGAAACAGTCAAAAAGATTCTCAAAAGTATGTCATTACTAAATATGTTTTTGAAGGATAAACAAAACACAGGGAAAGACAAAAATCGATAGAAAGAGAAAGGTCAACCCTTCAAAGCTTGACTTGCCAGAGGATCAGTTGATCCTGTTGCTGGACAGTGACTGGGGGAGGCTGGAGGGAGGCAGAGTCAGCTCCTGAAAGACAGGCATGGGGGAGTTGGTAGAAGAGTACTAGTCTTTTCATGTTACATTTTATTCTCTGGAGACTAGAATCCTCCATGTCGAGAATTACATTTTATGCTTGGCGGTGCTGTGTGGAAAAGGACCTTGAGGAATATTTTATGTGTATTTCTTTTGAATGAAAACAGTGAACATCCTAACAATAAAAGAAACCATGAGCCACTCTGTGTCTACAATACTAAAGAAAATCATGACATCCCTGGAGAAAGTTAGGCGTATTGATAATATGGTGGATTATGAAGAAAATTCCAAAAACTTGAAGAGGAAGCAAAACTCAGGATCAGGGTCAAGACCTATTTGTATTAGCCACCTTGTCCTAACTGGTAATACAGTGTTTTCTAACCAAACATTGGAGGCAGTTTACTTATTGGCTTTTTTGTTAGGTTTAGCATTTATAACACAGTAATCCACACACCTGATTTTTTCCAGTCATTATCACTTATTAGATGGGGTGATCCCTTAATTTCTTTGGGGTTCCCACTTGCCTGTCTCTTTTCTTTTCTTTCTTTCTCAGTGCTTCATCTATCTATCATCTATCATCTATCTATCTAAACACTCAGAGGCTTCACCAATATCACAAAATATAATAAAGGCCTTTACTTGGCCTTGCTGCCTATTTCATGTCATGCAATTTCTCTCTTTTGTTCCACTGCCATTTTCTCCATGATTAATCTGCATTCACTGCTTCTTTCTCCTATTCATTCAATGCTCCGTTTAGGCCTCTGTTGTGTAAATTCCAGGCCCATAATTCTTCTGAAACAGATCCTTCAGAGACCTCAAATGGTTTTCTTCTTGCTAAATCCAATGACCTTTCTCCCCCTTCATATTCTTAATCTCTGGTGTATTTCACATCATTTAGTCATACTTCTTTGACATCTCTGAGACAACTGTATATTGGATTTCATTTTCCCCCTCTGACCATTACCTTGGTTTTAAACACTATCTCTTCTTAACAGACTGCTCTATATATCAAAATTCATCTACTTCATAGTTTCTAATATAACATTAAATACCAAAACATGAATTATTAGATGAAATTTTGATATTCCAGGAATATCAGGTGCATAAGTTTGGGTAAAAAGTATTATAATAGCAAGTTTTATTATAGTATTAATGAATTCAATAAACTATAAACAGTTTATCATATGAAATATCAGATACTAAATACCAGATATTTTATAGAGTTGGAAGTATTAAATTATCTGACTTAATGCTTGCAAAGTGCTTAAATGTGTATTTGACACATAGTTGGTATATACATTTTCAAATATTAATTACTGATTTTTATCAATAAAGTATATATGAAACTTGGAATGACACAAAATTATGTATGTAATTACACTGTATGTGGAGATGCGTATCTTTACTTTGTTCTCTTCAAAACATTACTGCATAATTTCTGTGAATAGCAGGCTTGACTATATAACTGGGCACTTAGCACCATTTCACATTATGCAAACTGTGTATTAGTATCCTTGTTTTTTTAAGCTTTTCAAGAATATTTGGGATCTCCAGTGGCCACCTTTCTTGTCAACTGCAAGCCTCGTGACATGTTGCTCGCTCCCTTGTATTCTCACAGAGCTTTTGACTATCACCCCACTACACTGTGCAAGGTGGTTAAACTCTCTGCTCACTGCTCAACTCTTGGGTGACTGACTACACACTCAAATTTTATTAATTATTTTTTTTAATGTCTCTGGATACATGCCCTTTACCTCAGGTCTCTCTTTTTCTTAACACAGCCTTCTAAATGTCATTCCTTCTCATCTCTTTCTCTCCCAACACTCTATGCAATTGGATAGAAATAATATAATTTTCTATGTGAATTTATGTGTAAATAATGGCAACCTTGTCACTTATCTGTTCTCAACAAACCACTTCTACCTCTGAGGAGATAGGCTTATTTGGTATTTCTTAAATATTTTATATATTTGTTTTTATATAGGTGTGCCCCCTTTTTTCTGGAATGAATCAATACTATACCCGTTCAAGCTCTATTCAGCTTACAAGCTTGACCAAAATCCATGCTTTCTCCATGAAATATCCAAATCACTCCAACACCTAATAATCAAGCATGGGAATTTTGGTGAAAATTTATAGCCTTTCTATTATAATTTTGAAAAGTTGTTCCCTATATATTAATACTATATTCCCAACTAAACTATAAGCTCTCTGAGAACTGTCACTAAACACTGTGTTCATGTAAGTGTATATGCATATTCCCAAAATACTAATAGCATTATTGTTGCGAAGCATTTATTTCTAGCATGCCTAACTTGACTAGAGGTGTGTGTCTTCTCGCCATTTTCTTAATTTAGGCTTAATTTTCAAAAGTTAGCTGCAAGAGGCATTTAAAAACTTCTACTAAAAATTAAAGTATAGGTGTGGGCTTAATTGTCAAAACAGAGGTCATTGATCCTAAGAGACAAGATACTTTGATTTCAGTTATACCTAAATCTGGTCATCTTTGGCAATTGGAAGATTAGTCTTTCTAATATTACAGTTTGTCTTCCTACTTAACTGTTATAATATATGAACAGATTTTAACAACATAATTTCATATTATTCCTATACACAGAAGCATCAGCATGATTCATAAAAAATGAATTATGGGACTGAATGCCACCATTAATGATTTTCTTATGCCCGTGCAGTTCAGAACATTTTGATTCAATTAACTCTGCATGCCCAAGATTCAAATAAGTTTTTCTCTGCCTGAATCACAATTTAATAATTCCATTGTCATTATCCCCATAAAATGTCAGCTTTCTTATCCCACTGTAGTCAGTTTAAGAAAAGCATTAGAATTTGGGTAGCATTCAGGTTTTGTTGTGGACTTGATTACCTACTTATAGAGAACAAATCTGCCTATAGATGAGATAAAAACGTAAATGGAGCAGAAAAATACACCCACTGTGAAAACCTGAATGAACTATTTCTCCTTTTAAAATGGTTACACATATGGTCTTGGATAAATCACTTCTTCTCCTGGAGCTAAATTGTATCATGTAACAAAATGAGAAAAACTATGATATGTCTTCCAGGGTGTGAGTTTGAAAATAATACCTCTAAATTTCCTATTAAGATATCTGGATCCAAAGACTCTCCCATGTTTTAATTATTCTCCCATGTTTTTAATTACTATAATTTTATCGTTGTTAATATTTAAATTACTGAAGATTTAGGATATACCTAGAGTTGTGGTAAAGTGGGTTTTAAAGGATGTTTCATGGGATTGGTAGAAACAATGACTTTACTTGTTTGAAACTTATGTGAAAATATGCTCAAAACCGAGGCTGGGTCTTGGGTTAGAAGGGTAATCAAAACAGACTTTTGAGGAAAGTTCAGCTTTTAAAAAATATTTTTGGAAACTATAAAATTCAGTGTTATTTAAGATCTCTTTAATTACTCTCTGTTTCTTGCTGTGTTGTAAGTCTCAGGTGAACATGACTGTGAGTATATGATCCTATAAATCCAAGCTCTCCCCTGGGAAACCAAGTCAAATGTTCACGTTAATTTTTTCTGCATATATCTATTTAGATATGGTTCAAACTTGCATTGCAAAGGTACGTTTGGTGCTAAAGAACCTATTTAGAGCCTTTAAAGAACTTATTTCAGAGGACCATTTTTTAAATTATATTTTATTTTCTGAGAGAAGCAGGTTAAATACTTGTGATAGTGTTATTAAAACTACAAAATTTATGCAAGTTCTACTCTTTGAGACTTTCAGGCAACTTTTTTTACTGTAGTGAGGAAGAAGAAAAGGGCTAGCAAATAATGCCTCAGAATCATTACTTATTCTCCAAATAACAGTCGTGTTGCCTTTGGAGAAAACATTTGAGCTAAGGAACTCCCAAATTATTGACATTGGTGAGGTATGGAATGCTCTAAGTTAGGCCTAAAAGCTGAAGTTCATCTGGATATTAATGAAAGTTCTCTATATATTTTAAATAAATAGCCCTCTGTAATTTCTTTTTATTGTCATCCCCCACTCCATCAAGTCTAAACATTTTTTTCCTGCAGGTAAATGTACTCAAAAGTTGTGAAAGTTATTTCTTTTTTTGAAGCTTTGAAGAAAATTTGCAAACCATTTCATTCCATCCTTCTAATGATATATCTGTTATTATGATCAAGAAATTACAAAAATAAAACAAAAGAGCAGTAAAATAAAATTTTGTTGGAAGTAGCATAAGAACTCAGTATATCGACAGCCATTGAAGTTTCTTTCTGACTAAAAGGTTGTCAACTGTTGCAACTTCATTCAATCACTTATTTATTTATTCAGCATTTATTCAGTACTCTAAGGCCAAGGTTTTTATTTTGGAAATATGTGGGAATAAAGGATGACTATGACGTGTTTTAGAGAAACTTATATTCTACTGAGGAATAAAGGCATGTCACGAACTAAATTGCCATATAATAAGATAAAGGATAACTTGTTAGGAAAGATTGATGGGAATGAGAATCTGGAGTCATAGTACGGCCTGAACAGGAAGCACATTTGCTGTGGACACATGATTGAGGATGCAGGAAGGTCCCTGGAGAGGAGCATGTGGTTACAGCCATTTCAGAAACTTAGGGCACTGAAACGAAGTTTTCCTTAGTATGGGTCAGAGTTAACTGTTGCAGTGATATTTCCTGGTGAAAGATTTCAAATCAGCTTTTTTCTGGACAGATGAGAGATTAGAGATCTTCTACAAAACCACATGGTTGTGACAAGCACACACACATGCATGCACACATCTGTATACAAACAGTTATTGGAAACGTTTTATGTTTTCCCAGTAGTTGTGGTTGTATACTGGTAGCCTGAGCTATGAAAACACCAAACATCAACTGCCAAAATACTATTTGAAAAATCACAAATTATATTAAATAAGATTCAAAGTATGTTTTTAAAAAGGATCTAATCATCGGCTTCCAGTCAAGATGACAGCATAGGTAAATGCTGTACACACATCTTCCCACAACCACATCAAAATTGCAGCTAAACCACAGGAAAAGCTCTGTTCAGAACTGAAATCTCATGGAAGTCCTAAAACTAGGACATTAAAGAAGAAACCACGTTGAGACTGATAGGAGAGGCTGAGACATGGAAAACACTGACCCCATGCCCACACTTGGTAGGTAAGTATCAGGAGAGATATCTCAGCTGCAGAGGTCTCTCTAGAGGACTAAACGGTCCCAGACCCACACCAGGCCCCACAGCTCAGGGTTCCACTGTTGGGAGCTGAAGTTCCCATAACTTCTGGCTGTTAAAAAATCAGTGGAAATTCTGGATGAGGGAGATGGCAAGGGCAAAAGTCCCAGGCAGTTCCTATTAAAGGGTCTGTGCACGGATTTACTCAGACTCACTTGCTCTAAGTTCCAGCCTTGGTGCAGCAGCTCAAAGGCACCAGGAGAGGAACTGAATTGTTTGGCAACAGGTCGAGAGCTAGAAGGACTGCGAGCCACTTTTAGTGTTCAGTTCCACCTTGGGGTTTTTCTTCACACCTTCTGCCTTCTTTCAGTGATTTGGTCTGACTCCTCTGTTATACAACTTCCTTCACAAAGGACACTCTCAAGTGGTGGACTCAGCAGGTCCAGAGCCCTGCTGAAGTAAATCCTGCTCTATGGGGCTGGTCCTTGCATAGCTAATACTCCAAGCAGTCACAGCCAGTCTCTGCAGCCAGTCAACCTGGGGGTAAGTCCCCCCACTGACATGGCACTAGGAATACAAGCTTCACTACAACAGAAGGGTGTGTGCAGCCCACACAAGGGGCACACCTGGAGTGCATAGCTTGGGTGATCAGGGAGGCTGTGCCATTGTACCCTACAGAACATCTACTACATAAATCCACTCCCCCAAGCCTGCAAAACATGGCAGCTCTACTTAATAGAAGTAAACACAGGGAGGCTGCCAAAATGAGGAGACAAAGAAATATGTCCCAGATAAAAGAGCAGAACTCCAGAAAAAGAACTAAACAAAATGGAGACAAGCAATCTAGTAGATACAGAGTTCAAAACCCTGGTTATATGGATGCTCAATGACTATAGGACAAAGAGTAGATGAACTTAGTGAGAACTTTAAGAGATAGGAAACATGAAAAAGAGCCAGTTAGAAATGATGAGTATATTAACTGAAATGAAGAATAATTTACAGGGAATCAACAATAGAGTAGATGAAGCAGAGAATAAAATCAGAGATTTGGATGATAAGAAAGCAGAAAATACCCAATCAGAGCAGCAGAAAGAACAATGAATCCAGAAAAGGAGGATAGTATAAGGAGCCTTGGGGACAACTTTAAGTGTAACAACATTCGCATCATGGGGGTGCCAGAAGGACAAGAGAGAAAGCAAGGGATTGAAGACCTGTGTGAAAAATAATGACAGAAAACTTTCCTAATTTGGTGAACAAAACAGACCTACAAGTCCAGGAAGCACAGAGTATCAAACAAGATGAACACAAAGAGGTCCACACCAAGACACATCATAATTAAAATACCAAAAGTTAGAGACAAAGACAGAATCTTTAAAACAACAAGGAAATGGTAGTTACTTACCTACAAGAGAACTTCCACAAGACTGTCAGAAGATTTCTCAACAGAATCTTTGTGGACTGGATTAGATTGGCAAGAAATATTCAAAATGATGGAAAGCAAGTACCTATGACAAAGATTATTCTACCCAACAAAGCTATAATTTAGAATTGAAGGATATATAAAGAGCTTCCAGACAATAAAAAGTCTAATGACTGTGTTGCAACACTACAACTCATATAATATTGTATGTCAAATATAGTTAAAAATAAAACAAATATTTAAAGTAAAAAAGTATGCAATCATTAACTAAGACAATACATATAAGATTTGATTGGCAGTATGAATATTTGGAGAACTCAGTGTGACTAAATTAGATAGAGCTATCACAAAATTAATTTAAGGCAGAAAGGGGTTATTGATTGGTAGCCCTGGGCAATTATGGGTTAATTTAAAAGGTTTTCTGAAAAATAAACATATTACAACCTTAGGTAGTTATAGTGAATATACAGGGTCTGGAAGAAGTAAGGCTTGTTTGAGTGTTGTTGGTAGGTTAATGATATGGGTATAATAATTTATAGTTTTAATGTGAACATTTCACATAAAATGTTATATGGTGTGCTTGAATGTGATACTGTTATGTTGCCGAATTTCATGCTTATGATTTTGTAATAAAAGATTTTGTAATTAAAAAGGGGAGTTCTTTGTGCCAGACCCTATAAGATGTCTGTAAAAGAATGTTTACTATATAATAATTTATTTATAAGAATACAAAAATTTAAAACAACCTAATTAACCAAACTTAAAGAATTAGGAGACTCCATAATTCTGTATCTACTTATAAAATTACTGCTGCTATTAAATATTCTCATATAAAAACATTAAATGTGAAAAATTTCAACAATATAGCCCTGGCTGCTGTGGCTCAGTGGATTGAGTGCTGAACTTTGAAGCAAAGCATCCCCGATTTGATCCCCAGTCAGGGCACCTGTCGGGGTTGCAGGCCAGGTCTCCAGTAAGGAGCACGCGAGAGGCAACCGCACAGTGATGTCTCCTTCTCTTTCATTTTCCCTTCCCCTCTCTCTAAGGATAAATAAATAAAATCTTTAAAAAATAATAATTACAAATGTTAACAATGTAAAAAGTAAAATAATACAGCATATATTTAAATACTTAAAATATAAATGTATTTTCTCAAGCTTTTTTCAAGAGTTTATATATAATATATACATTTTGGTAAGGATAATTTGCATTTTCTTGACTTGTTCTATGTTTTACAATACTTAATTAAAATGTATACTATTACCTAGGTTTTTAAAATATAATTTATTGCTATAAATTAGTTTTATTAATGTACCCCAGTGAGTATTTTCATAGAGATGTCTTACCAAAATACCCATGATTTAAGGAAATAATGTAGAAATAAGATGGTAGTTTATATATCAACTTATAAACATAATTGTTAGACTTCACTTAAAAACAATCTGGATCCAATTAACAGTGGTGTGTAACATTTTGGAGAATCTCTTAAATGTTTCTGAATTATTTGTTTTAAAATTTTAAACTAACACAGTTCTTAATGGATTTGCATTTTGTAAAGCTCTATGGATATTTAATGATGCATATTAACTTGGCATCAATTCCATGTAGTTCTTCTATTTCAAATGTAATAGAATCAAGAGGATTTACAGGGACACATACATCTATAGGGCTGGTGCCTCTCAGCGATGTGCTCAGGCCCATGAAGCTCTATTGGTGCCCAAATCTAACTGAATGTTTTTAAAGTAAAATAGAAATAAGCACCTCAATAACAAAAAATTTACTGTTCTGGGCTGTGATGTTTGACCACAGCTAATATTTTTAGGGAAGAAACACTTGATGGAGATGTTGAATTTTAGATACAATTTTAAAAGAACAAGGAAAACACTGTAACATTCATTATCAAGGATCAATGTACAGAACTGTATTTGACCATTTATTTACTAATAAACACTGGCCTGTTCACCAAATTATTTTTTCCTTACTTTGACAGTTATGCTACTTTATTCACTGTCTTTTCAGTTGGTCGAGGCCATGGGAATGGGTTCCTGCTCACTGAGTGTGACTGAGTGTGATCCACACAACTTTTATCTCTAGGTGATAAAAGCTCTCAGGCAGCTTTCCATTCTCTCCCGGCTGTACGCTAGTTGCAGAGAGCCTCCATGTCCTATAGATCATCAGATCTGCGTCATGAAAAAAGCCAGCATCTCTGAGTTATTGTATTTAAGGATGGCCAATGAAGAAGCACAATGAACTGTCATAGGAAATTTAGGGATTTTGTTACAGCAGTTGGCCTATCCTAACTATTCCCAGCGGAATCTGGTCTAGTCAATGAATTTTCACACCTCCTGGGTAGCAAATTTTTATATGATGATCCAGCAGTACCTCAGCACTGACATGGAACAAAATCTGCAGTTCCTCCTAATGTTATATTAGCCTGTTATATTAGCCATAAGTTAGTACTTTTAATTGGGGTACCCTATAACTGAAACTTAAAATATGTGATATTGGCTTAGCTGATAGAAAGCAATCAGCAAAGAAACACATATAACTGCCTTTAAAAGATGTCATTTAAACAATCCTGCACTGAGTATATAGCTCAGGGCAAGACATTGAAAACAATCAGAAAAAAATAATCAGATTGCTGCTGTGTGTTAATGATTATTGTTTTTTCAGTTAAGATATAATAACAAAAAGATGCTCTCAGGTGAGAAGTGTCTGACTTTGAACAAGAGATTGAAAAGAATTATTAAGAGAGAGCCGTAAAACTCTGGGAAAGACAATCTTTTTGGTGGCCAAATAAGACTCTAGACTAAAATAGGCCATGAGTTCCAAAGGCCCAAGAAGATTTCTCAACTTAAAAAAAAGGTAAATGTCAAATATGTTTATGATTGCTACTTTCTCACCTAGGTTTAATTTTTTTTGAAGATTTTATTTATTTATCTTTAGAGGGGAAGGGAAGGAGAGAGGGAGAGAAATATTGATGTATGGTTGCCTTTTGTGCATTCCATGCTGGGAACTGGCCTGCAACCCAGGCATGTGCCCTGACTGGGAATCTAACTGTGATCCCTTGGTTCACAGGCCCGCGCTCAATCCACTGAGCTACGCCAGCCAGGGCTAGGTTTAATTTTTAAAATAGCTTCAAGGTAGTCAGTGTTAGCATGGTTACATAAATTAGCTTTAAGAATTATTTCTTAAAAAAGAACTTTGTATGAGGTTATTGGAATGATAATTAATTGGAACAAAAAGCATTCAGGTTTTTGAAGAAAATGTGTCTCAAAGACACAATAAACCTGGGCCCTCTACTCTCCCGCAAATCCTCTGATTGTTCAAGCATTAAAACAATATTTAAGTTCCAAAAGTAGCAGAGCAAGAAGTGGACTTGGTAATCACGACAGACCTCACATCGGCTGTATTCCCTACTATTCATTTTATGTATGGTCATGGATGGTATAACCATATATTTTATTACTCAATCCAAGATTCTGAAGGATGAAAGGGGGTGCTATTTTTAATAATGCAGAGACAATGACCATACGGCAGGATGCTCTGAACAACCCTAACCATGGAAAATAATGGAAGATGAACTACATAACAGACTGAAGAAGCAGGAATTACGGCAGACAAAATACAATGGACTCTCAGCAGAATCTGGTCTAATTGATGAAATTTCACATCTCCTGGGTAGAGAATTTCCATATGATTCAGCAGGATCTTAGGACTGATAGGGACCAAAGTCTGCTGGTTTCTCCCTCTTCCTTTTTCTGAATAAGGAATCTCATTGCATTAATTGTTTCTTAGTCTTACATTTTACATGCTCTGTGCAGAAAGTATCTGACTGTGTAATATAAAAAACATAGACATTTACAAAAGAAGATACAAGAAACATTGTACATAGGACAATGATGCTTCTGTCCCCTTCAAAATAAGCATTTTGGGACCTTACACAGTTCTCCCAGCATCTCCTCTGCTGTTCAAAATAATATGCAAAATTCTTTGTTGGAATTGCCATTAGCTGTCCCTCATATTTTCCTGAATCTCATCAATGGTCTGAAATCTTTTCCCTTTGAAATGTGATTTTAGTTTGGGGAAAAGTCAGTAGTTTTTGGATCCCCAGATCAGCTTTTAGTTCTTGCACTGAAAGTCGCCAACCTTTTTTTATTGCAGCTCATACACGTTCAACATTCTAAGGTGTTCTGCTTATTGCAGACCTTCCAGAAAGTGAATCACTTTCAATAGATTCTCAACCATCTATGAATTGCTTGTGCCATACTTTTATTTGTGCTGCACTTATTGCATCGTCCCTGAAAGCCTTCTGAATAATTCAAATAGTTTCTGCAGAGCAATGTTCAAACTTAACACAAAATTTGATGTAGATTTGTTGCTCTGCTCACTCAGTCATTTTGAATGTTAAGATCACACAGTACACATGCTCGATCAAAGGCACCTACCACTGACTAGTACAGTGAAGTCATCTTTGTTCATGCATGTGCATTCCAGTCCACTCTCCTAAGCTGCCAGGTTGCATCCATGTTGTGCAAACTGTTCTCATATTAACAATGGCTGGACTTTTTCTGGACAGGCCTGGTAACTAGGGTGTTGGCAAGTGGTGGTATATCATTTCAGTGCTTGTGTCATACCATTAGGAGCTACTGAGAATTATATATTCCTGGTAGATCTTGAACGTTTTAAACTGGATACAACTAAAAGCATCTTTATTGTTGGCTTGATGGGGAAGAAAATATATTTTATGGTGTGGGGCTGAGCAAAATGAATATTCTGTTTCCTAAGGTGCAGATCATGGCAGAAAGAAGTTGGCTAATTGTTGGTTAAATATGCTTAATTCTCCCCTTTAGCTCAAGGCAGCCTGCATGTTCTTTGCTGTTTTCTGTTACATATGGCAAACTGAGTGAGTCTTGGCTAATGGAGTAGGAATGCAAGTGATATTCACCACCTTGGGGTCTGGCTCAAATGCTCCTGCATTATTTTCCATGTTCTCTTCTTCTCTTATCTCCAGCTGGGTGCAGAGCTCTAGGACAGAATAATGAGGCCTTAGGGTAAGATGAAGTCACAGATGGAAGGAACCATAGTCCTCGAATCACCATCAAATGCCTGCAATGATGTGTCATATGAGTGAGAAATGAGCTTCTATTGTGTTAAGCCTCTGAAATCTGGGAGTCTTTTCTAACATCGTGTAGCTGAGCCAACCAAATACATTCACTAGTGACACTGTATACTCCATATTAGCACTCTATTTCAAGTTAATCACCTGTAGGATGAAGACAAATAATAATTACCCATAAGTGACTTAATTTATATGAAAAATGTGTGTCAAACTGTTGAAGTAAAATTTTTAAAAAGCACAGAAAACAAGTAATGTAATAAGTGGGTGGGAAGTGTATTTCCTTTTGCCTTAATGGAAAAGGCAAAAGTCGCTGAAAACAGAAACTCAGTTTATTATGGGACATCAGTCAAGATCTTTTCAGGAAGGCAAGTGAATTGACTGACAACTAAGCCTAATGATTGATTTCCGTGACTTACTAGTGAGTTATTTTTCTAACAAAATTGAGTAATTTTCTTTTTATTTCCATGGGATGGATTGTCTGTGGTTTCCCACAACTTTCCCGCTGAATTCTGGAAGTTTAAGGTTGAATAAGAGGGAAAGTCTTTTGCCTGGCTAAGTGAAAGATCATATATGGAAATAAGAGATGGAATAAGGTGAAATGAGAGTGTGGAGAGGAAGAAATGACTGCACCTCTCGAACTGTATGAAAAATGAATAGAGCCTACACACATTAGCACAGGCGATGTTTACAGAGCTGTAGGGACGTGTACAGCCCTCATTGAATGGGGCCCTCTCTGATTTCCTATTTCAGTAACCATAAGTCGATTGTCTCTCATAGTTCCTGATGCACAGCAGGAATATTGTAGGTACTCAGTAAACTAGAGGAGAAAGAAAGTTTATTACTCCCAGTTTATGTTTAACTGATCATGTTGTGAACTGCTTTTTCACTTAAAAAAAAAAAAAGAGCATTTATATCCATAACCCCATTTAGCTTCTAGCTACATTTGGTAGTTAGGATATGAGTCTTGAGTTTGCTTTTATCACATATAATATAGAGTATATTCTCATAAATAAATGTTAATTGATTGCTCTCTTCTTTCAAAAGCACCTCTAAATAGAGCTGAAAGGCTCATAGTCCACTCAGATTATTAAAATCATCAGCTTTGGGAGAATATTTATTATCACAGACTGATTTTTAGGCAAAATGTGAGACATGGTGAAGGCAGTGATGGGCGGGAGGTGGATGTGCACTGAAATGAAGACTAGTTCTAAGACGTGGCCTTGAAAAAAATTACACCTTAACTCTGTGTCTGATCCTTTGTCTCCCCCCTTTTCTCTTACTTGGGTGTCTGTCCTTCTACCACACGTCTGGCAATTGCTTATCACCAGTACTCTTAATGATCTTCATCTGATTGAGTCATTTTTTCCTATAGAACACTGGCATAATTAGTGTATCTTAAGGGTTCTCATTAATTAATTAATTAATATGTCCTGGATTCTGTGCTGCCAGATTCAGCTGATCTAACAAATTCTGGAGCTTATGAGACTAAATTTATGCATTTGGCTACTTTTGTTTCCTGCCCTGGTTTTCAGAAACCATGTGGTGGTTTACCTAGTCCATACCATTCTATCCTGATTTATTAATGTACAAGTACTGACACAACACATGTTCCCTGCTTGAAAAAGAGTTCCTTGTATTGCGTTTTCAGGCTTTATTAAAGAGATTTTTACAGCCCTGGCTGGTGTGGCTCAGTAGACTGAGTGCCGGCCTGCAAACTGAAAGGTCCCCAGTTCGATTCCCACTCAGGACACATACCTTGGCTGCAGGCTAGCTCCTCAGTTAGGGGCATGTGAAAGATAGGCAATGGATGTATCTCTTGCACATCAATGTTTCTCTCCCTCTCTTTCTCCCTCTCTCTAAACACAAATAAATAAAATATTTAAAAAGGAGGTTTTTAGATACACGAAAGAGACCCTTCACTATATCTGAAGTCATGAGTGATTAAATGGAGTGATTAAATGATATCACTCCATTTGGGATGATAAAAATGCTTCTACTTATTTACACAGGTGTCCATCAGAGGTATGTGGACTGTGTACTCAAAGAATATATTTTAATTTTTATTAATTGAATACTCATTCTACAATGATATTGTGGAAATGCTTTATGTGAATTTTATTAATTCCTCACAATAACCTAAGAAGAGATGCTCTATTGTCCCCATTTTATACATTAGAAACACTGAGGCAGAGAAAAAGTCAAGCAGTTAGTAGGTGGAGGAACTGAGCTTCATACCCAGGTCTGTAAGATTCCAATATTCCATGTTGGACTGGTTTCCTAACCATAAAACAGCTAATATGTTTATCTTACTATACAATTTGCCAGGTACTTTTCTACCTATTCTTTAATTCAATCCACATAATAATTCTGTGATGAAAGCACTATTGTTCTCCCTATTTATAGCCAGGGAAATGCAGTTTGCTCAAGGTATCATTGCCTTGGATTAGAGATTAAGATTTACTATTATGTCTTCATTTCTGTGCCTCTCAGTCATGACTGCACAGAGAATTTCTAATCAAATCATGTACACACACATATATATTCCCAGTGGCCTTATTCAAATAAAAAAGTCCTCGTCATTACGTAAAGTAGTGAATGCAAACACCAAGCTAATGAGATTTGAACTGGGAACAAATATCGGGGCAGCTATATATTCTGCTAAATAAAAGCAACACAGGGAATTACAGGAGGCCCTGCCCAGGAACTTCAAAGAAAATATGCTATCCTTATTAATGTAAACTTATCCAAAACAGAATGCCTGCTATGGGCATTTTCTATGCCACACTCATGCATATCATTGCTCACTAGTCCATCTGAGACATAAAAAAATAATGGAAATTTCAGGTGTTAAATTAGCCACCCTGGGGCACTTCTACATAGTCCCCTGAATGTAGTAAAGGAAATATATGGAATGTGACAAAGAAAATTAATTAAAATAGGCAATAAAGACTGCTGAGTTCAAACAAATTGTGGACCCTAGCACATACCAATTCTATACCTGCAGGCCAGACTTCATGAAATCCAGACAAGGCAAAGCATGTTTTTATACTTTAATGAGGAAAGGAGGTTGTCATGTCACTTAGCTATTCAGAAATGCATAGTGACCACCTTGTATTTGAAAATCCTAGGAAGGAAATTTATTGAAGTCTTATAGAACTTTCTTCAGCAAAAGCAGCAGAGTGCTCAATCCAATTTCATTTGGGAGTTTGCAATAAGAAATAAAGTTAGTAAAAAACATTTTACCAATTGCCCAAAGAAAAATAACATAAATTTTAGGGTTAGCTGTAAGAGAGTTTTATTTACTCAGAAATTTTAATATTAGTCCAGGATTTTATTTTTTCAATCACCTTCTGTTAATGCTACTTTAATCTTTTTTTTTCTTCATAATACTTTCAGGTCCATCTCTCAGAAATAGCCAGAAGATTCTTCTTTGGTTTTCTTTGAGTGCGCACTAAAAAATGTTCTCTATGTGACTTCTCCCTTTAGGTAAAAACCTACTATCACTTAGTCATTCATCTACATTTTTTCTTTATAATATGCAGTGGCAGAGCAGATGACCAAACTCTATGGCTGCCTTATGTTTCTTATAATCTATTAACTCCATGTTAAACTCTTACATGCTTTGAGATCTGCCGATCTTCTGTTATTAAACTTCATATTTAGACTCACTGACGGCCCTCCATCCACAGTTTCTTTAATTCTCTTGGGAGAGAAAATACCACTGTGCTGTCACTTTCAAGGCTGTTTCTGTATCATAAGTGAAGTCAATTTCATATCAATCAAAGTGAGATGTTTGCAGAACCAACCAAACCAAACCACCCATATAATTTATAGCTTGTTATGTTTGATAATAAACAAACATTTTAATTAAGTTTGAGGTTGAAGTTTTTAGAAATTTCCACCTTAATTTTATCATCCACAACAAATAGAGACTTGGATAGAAGAAGGATCTTGTACATGTATATGGATAAGGACGGGTCTAATACATCTGTGTGGATAAGGATGCAGGTATTTACACTGTTCATATGAGATGAGGCCTAGGGATAAAATACCAAGTATGCCCCATCACCTTATAGAGGAGATCAGTAAAAAATCTCTTTAAAAATAAAGCCTTTTTATTCTCCCCTGAACCAAAACTCATTGATTTTTAAAGTCACAGGTATTATAGTAATATGAAATAAGGAGCAATTCCCACAAATAGAGATCTTTTCCCAAGCACCTGCCAGTAGAGTAATTCGGAATGACTTCAGCTGATATACTGTCACGGAGTAACACCATGGTGGGCTGGGGCAGAGCATGGAATGAGCCTAGAGCCCATGTTTCTCAAGTACCCCTTGGCCCCCTGGCTCACCCACTGGCCTACACCAGAGTTAAAAGATGAAGAGGGTGCTTAGGATGATTGTATTAGCAACTTGCATCTTCTAGTGGAAGACTGAAAAAACCTAGAGCAGGGGTATCTATCCAACCATTTGGCCATTCTGGGACCCACTGAAAGAAGAAGCGTTGTCTTGAGCCACGCATTAAATACACTGAGACATGTAATCACAAAAAAACTCATAATGTTTAAAGTACATTTACAATTTTGTGTTGGGTAGCATTCACAGCCATCCTGGGCTGCATGAGGCCTGTGGGCTGTGGGTTGGACACCCCTGGGGGGAGCTAAGACCTAATTTTAAATGTGACTTTAAAAAAATTATGAGAAAACCTTTTTATTGCCCTATTTATTGCATATTTAAACATAGAAAAATCTACTTAAATGTGAACACTCTGCTGTTTTCAGGGGCAAGTGGGAGAATACTTTTTTTAAAAAAGCTTATATGTTTTGTTACAGATGTTAATACAATAAACTCAAGCTTTTTCTGAAATCCTGGTGTGTCAGTTTGCTAGGGCTGCCATCACAAGGTACCAGAGATTCAGTGGCTTAACAGAAATTTATTTTATCCCAGTTCTGAAGGCCAGAAACCTAAGATCAAGGTGTCAGCCGGGCTGCTTTCTTCTGTATAGTCTTTCCTCCATGTGAAAGCACCCCCGTTGTCTCTCTGTGTGCCCCAATATCGTCTTGCTATAAGGACACCAGTCAAACTGGACTAGGGCTCACCCTAATGGCTTCACTTTATCTTAATCACCTTTATGAAGACTGTATCCAAATACAGCCACATTCTGAATGACCTAGGGACTAGGACTTCAAAACAAGGACTTTAGGGATACGCAATTCAGCCCTGATACAGTAGAAATGGAAGCTCATAAGAAAATGGATGATGAACAAGTAAAGTGTCATTTTTCCACAGACAGTTTCACGTATTGAAAAGTGTTATCAGAAAATGTTTATTTATACCATATGATCTCACCTATAAGTGGAGCCTAATCAACACAACAAACAAGCAAGTAAAATATAACCAGAGACAGTGAAATTCAGAACAAATGGACAGTAACCAGAGGGGAGGAGGGAGAGGATAATGGGGGGAAAGGGGAAGGGTTTTCAAGAACATCTATAAAGGACACATGGACAAAACCCAAGGGGAGTAGGATCAAGGGTGGGAAATGGGAATGGCTTAGGTGGAAGGGAGTGGTGGGGGAAAATGTAGACAACTGCTTTTGAACAAAGAAAAAAAAAGCAAAAAAAAACCCATTTAGAACACGTTCAAAAGCGTTAACGAGATATTTTTTAAAGGGTAAACAAATGTGGAGATGTGTTATTTTAGCTACCTAGAAAGTTTGAAAGCACATCTATATGTTTTTTATTGTTTAATTTTAGCCTTGAAATAGCCAAGTGATTGCTGCTACTATTGTGCTGGATTTTATTTGTTTGTTTGTTTATGTTGAGAGAACCAAAAGTCAGAGAGGCTGAGTTGAAGAAGGGCTCTCTTTATAAGATACCTTCATCTCCTCCGATTCTGGCTGGCTTCTGCTGGTTAAACCTTTCCACTGGCACCAAGGACTCCTGTTCTATGTGATAATTTTTGTGAAATTGGCAAAAATTATATTAATACTATGTGGAAGAGACTCTGATGTGTTACAAAAGTAATTTTCTATAATATTGGGTATGAAGCTATAGTCTTAGTTGCTGGAGGTACTACCTTTCATAGGATGATTTGGAAATTACATTCTATTCTTAATAATAGATACCAAGATTACTAACTCCTCCTGTCCCTTTGAGTCTAAGTCATACAATGAGAGACACACAGAAATGTACACTGAACCAGAACTACATTTGGGGCAGGAAAGAAGCATGTATTATTAATAAAATTTCTTTTCAAGCACATATATGGAGATAAGACATGCATTTCTTTTAAGTCACACAGCATATATCTTCAAAAACGACTAAATTATTATTTTAAGGAGGAGCAACCAAAACAAAGTTGATTTGTATTGGTTTCTCTGTGATGAAGGATGCTCTTTTTCTCTATAGCAGAGTTCTCTCAGTTAATTATGATCAGCGTCCCTCTTCAGTTCAGCTTTTTGTTATCACAGTAGCAGTTTCTCTGCTTTTTTTAATATTATTTCTTTTGCTTGTTTGTTTTGTTGTTGTTACTGAAATTCTATGCCTCAAATGAAGATCAGGAAGCTGGTCAGGTGTTCATGAACACAAATCTTTCCTACTTAGAGACGGGGAAAGGGAGTACAAATATCAAAAATGAATGAAATTTTTAAAGTTTGTTAGATTTTCTTGTTTGCAAATATATTGATGCACATGATTTATCATCACCTTTAAATTACAGTTGTAACTTTGGGTATTCACATTCCATTTGCACCAAAGTATATCATGTGGAAATAACCTTCTTGGATTTAGAAATAAGTAGTAACCAATAATCTAATTTATTGAAGAATAATTGTCATTCTTCTATGTCTAATTTTTCTAAAAGATAAAAGGACACCTTAAATTTTCAGTAACCTCTGGCTCAGAAATGAAAGCGTTTACATCAAGAGACAACATCTCTTCATGAGAAAACCTTTGGGTATATTGCTCAGCTGATAAAATAAGGTTCTGATGAATAAACAGAAAACAGAGGTTGGAATTGAGCCAGATGTGGGATTTGCTAGCAATAGATGGTTGGAGGAAAAAAAACACAAATTCTTTGTAGTGTGAGTGCTCTGTCGTCTGGTTTGTTTAATTTTTGAAGTTGACACATCACACATTGTTGAACTGACAAGCTGAATGAACTTGAGTGTAGGGCAGAAACTGCTAATAAGCCAAGGGTTCTGCCCTCACTCCTGAGTCATCAGTGGTAAGAAATAAGTGTAAATCAGTTTGTCTGGAAGAATTTCCAAACTTGTCTGGATGTTGTGGACATGTTGTGAACAGTGCCATATCGTCTGAGAAACTTAAAACAATGTTATTTTAAAGCAATATGCCAAGATTTGAGATAATGCAGACATACATTCATATTTGGACAAAGTGACATCTTAATGAGACCAAAGCAATATGATTCAGACAATTGAAAGCTTTGAGACCTCATCACACAGAGCAGTCATTAGGAGCAGTTTAACTTGTACTCCAGAATGAGATCATATAGAGTTAAAGCCATGTAACACGTCTGGTTGAAATCACGAAGGGAGATAGGGTTGTATTCCTCAGTGCAACATTTCAGGTCCCTGGAATATAATTTAGATAAACTATAATTTAGTTAAACCAATGCTGATACAAAGGAAGGGAGAAAGGAAAGAAAGGAGAGTAAGGTAAGGAAAACAGAAAAATTTACAAATAAATTGAGCCTAGTGAAATACAATGTTTTCTTTGCATTTTAGTGAGAAAAAAATAAATGCCCTTCCCATATGACGAATAGGACCCAATGTAATGACAACTACTCAAATGAATTAATGTGAAATTTTTATTGTATATTCACAATAATTTAAGGAAGACATTTACCCTTTTGCCTCATTTGCAATTATCTTTGCTTTAGAAATCCTTCTGCTGGTGAATCATATTGCCCATTTTTGGTATTCAGCTTGTATAAAAACATGAAATGCATGTTTTAGAAGGCACCTTGAAGATCATCAACAATAATTTTTAAGGGCAAAGTAACTACTGAATTGAATCCTGGTAAGAACTATTACAGGGAATGTCTAAATGGAAGCCAACTCCAAGAGGCTTATGGAACTGGTTTTATAAAGAGTAGGAGAAAATAAAAGAAGATCACTTACTGAAGAATCGTATTGACTGTGCTAACCTGATTAATTAGTCTTGGAACCCAGATTTTATGGATGCAGTTAAAATCTCTATTAACAAATTTTTGGTTTCATGTTAGGGAACTATGAATCAAGTATGGATTAGGACAGATTATAATTAGAATTTGCACAACCATTAACATCATATGGATTATAACTATTGTAGCAAGATTTAATTTTTTCACACACCTTATTCATGTCATGTATAATAAGCTTGTCCCAAACTCTTAAACTTACTATAAACTGACTTTTTAAAGATAATTTCTTGTATATGAGCACTTTATTTTTCTTGTACTTTTCTATAGATTGTAATTTATCTAACTCTACAGATCATTGCTAATAAACAATATAGGATACCAGAAATTTATTTACTCATCAATGATGTTAACTTAAGTTCCAAAACCTTGGCTATAACAATTGAATAAATTCAATTGCAAGTCACATGAATTTTAGACCTCCTTTGTAGGACATTTAATTTTGGGGTCGTATTTTTCCCCTTTTGAAAATACATCTGTCTATGACCTCAATAATAATGTCTTTCAACTGTTTCCTACCAGCTTTTCCCTTTCCAACAGTCTTAGATGTTTATTTTCGAGGTGATGTGATTTGGGGAAAGCTGACACCATCTCTGTCTCCTGTGGTGGTATGAATGACATCAGGACAGTCAGCTAGCCCTTCCATCCTGCTGGTCACTATGCTAATGGCATGTGCAGGCATGAGATCTAAGCCAGATCAATTTCACTGAATCTCTTCCCTGGACCTGAATGAGGAAGTGGTAGCTCTCGGAAACCCTGCATCTGCCATTAAATTGGGCTAGGATCCAGCCTTAGGAAGATGTGACACTGCAGAAAGCAAAAAGTATAAGAACTGGGATATTTGGTGATATCATTGCTCTGATACTTTCACTTTCCACTGCTAAGGAACAGTTTGAATCAGGTTATCTCATTTATGCTGACAATTAACGTCCATCAACAATTAGTATGATGCTATCATTTGTGTTGGTAGTCTACTTCTCAACTCATGACAAAGTGTTCCTTGCACACATTAGAAAGAGTTTTAATACAAAATAATAGCTGGTGGCTATGGAAATAAAATTATAAATACAAGGTTGATTTATCACTGTGAATGTCTAAAGAGTAAGGAGGTGGGTTGAACTGAAGCTATGTGTTTGCATTGAGGGACATTAAGACCCAATGATAGACAATTATCTTTATATACACATTGATTTCTTGTTTATTCATTTCAACTGTCTTTTTTTATGGATTGAAGACCAAACTGTATAAAGAGAATGAAGTGTACATTATACTAGTGTCTTGATTGTTCTGTCAGCTAAAGTATGAAGTTCAAAAGGACATAATGTCTTCAAGCATTTGCCTATTGTAGTCCTAAAGACTAGTTTGGTACCTGACATTTACCAAATATCTGCTTTTACTAAATAATTAAATAAGTTATAATCTAGTACCATACTATATAGGAAATAATATCATTTCTAATGAAATTTTAATTATGGATATTTTTAAGTAATGTGATGGTGAAGTATCATTATTCTTCCTTTCTCTTCTAAGTGATACTTACTCATTATCATTGTGTTTTAATGATGTGTTCATTTGTATGGGGGCTGCACATCAATGGCTATGTCAGATAGATAGATAGATAGATAGATAGATAGATAATAAATAGATAAGGCAGAGATATTAAGATGATTAATGTGTCAACCTGACTAGGCCTTGGGATGCTCAGGTATTTGGTCAAACATTATTCTGGGAGCTGTGAGGGAGTTTCTGGATGAGATTAGTGTTTGAATTAGTACACTGAGTAAAGCAGATTGCCCTTCTTAATGTAGAGGGTTTCATTTAATACACTGAAAACCTTAATAGAACAAAAAGACTAAGAGAGAATTTGCTCTCTCTCTGCCTGACTTCATACTGGGATATTGGCTTCCTGCCTTGGTACTCAGACTCAGGCTATATAACTTACTCCATTGGCTCTCCTGGTTCTCAGGCTCCTTCGGATTGGCACCAGAGCTATGCCATCAACTCCTAGGTCTCCAGATTGCTGACTCCAGACCTGGAAACTTTTCTGCCTCCATAATCACATAAACTAATTTCTTGAAATAAATTTCTATATATATGTGTGCATATATATATGCATATATATGTATATGTGTGTGTCTATCCTATCGATAATGTCCTTTCTCTTTTCTCAAGAGAAAGATTAATATAAATAGATAAATAGGTAGATTAATACATAATTAATAGGAATACATAAAAAAGATGTAATAAAAGAAAATGTTAATAATGAAGAGAGGTGATGAGAGTTAAGTTAATGAGGCATATATATCATGTTTGTGAGCACAAATATTTCCATTTTATTTCTGAAATCTACTCTTTTTGCTGTCTTTACCAGTATGCATTTTATTAATTCATTTATGTATTTACTCATCAATTTATTCAGCAATCATTCATCTTTGAGTCTCTAATGTCTACCAGGTTAAAGACACTTGATTATAGATACTCTCAAAAAGTCATTCACTTGTAGTAAAAGAAAATACAAACACAAACAATGAAAGGGTTGGATTCCATGTGCTCTGGGAGAAATGAAAGGGTGGCTAAATCAGACTGATGAACCAGGCTCAATATGAGAAGAGATGAGCACTTTAGTATCACTCACTGGTTCCCTATATTTTTATAGAATATCATCTTTGGCCTTTCCAAATATCTGAAGGGAAAGGCAGCATCTCTTCAGAAAATATAGTGATTTTGTCTCTATCTCTAACTCTCAGCTACTCTCTGAGTTTCCTGCACCTATTTGTAATAACTGGGCAAATGCAAAGAGCACACCACCACATTAGAAAGTGTTTTATTTCCACAAATCAGAAGACACTAACCTCTCACTTGAAGTCTGTGCTGCATCATGATCTTTGCACCCAGGCTATTGCATCCTAGCTCTTTGGGGTGGAAATGTCTGCACAATGTACTGAAGCTTTAGGCAGGGTTATGTTGCTCTAGCAGTTAAATAGTTATGCTAGGAATAAAAAAGTATTTAATGGTTTATTGGATAGTCAATGGCATAATGTGTGAGGTGCCTCTTTAACGGTACACTAAAAGTGTCAGAATTCCTTGCCATTTTCCACACATAAAAATGTATAATATTCTACAGGTGTCAGCCATTTATTTCCACTTGCTCTGCTCATTAGAGAAATATTTCAGTGCATAGTCCTCTATATATTAATCTGGCATATCTCAATGAATAGTAAATCTAAGCAAGCAACTAAGTACGTTCCAATATATATGTGTATATATGTATACACACACACATATAAAAAGCACTGAGAACCTGTAACAATTTATCTAAGGTAGTTCTATGTGGTGTGGACACTTCCCACACCACCAGTTCCCTGCGTTGATTATTGCACTGTCCATTGCCGAATGTAAATTCTTCGTGTAAGATCCATGTCCCTGGTAGATAAATTCTCTTTGACTTACTGCCAGAATAACGAAGACTGCTAAAAGGTAATCCAAAACCCTTTAAGAATAAGGCTGCTATTTATCATGTTAATGGTAATTAATTCGCAGGGGATGTGTGCTTTTAGGGACAACAGGCTGCTCTGATGGTGGACTAGTCGGTGCAGTTTCCTAAATACACACTAGCACGTAAAACTCCACAACAGGGTGCTTTGACTTCTAGTGTTTCTCCACAATTAAAAAGAAATATTTCATTTTTTTAAAAGAAATGACCTTATAACTAACTGTAAAGTAAGGACGTACCTTGATATTTTCCATATTTATACATTTTGCTTTAAATAGATATGTTCATCAATAGATTTTTATTAATAAATACACATATTAATAAATACACATATGTTCATTAATAGATTTTATTAATAAATACACATGCTGTGTATGGCCATTTGTGTTTTCAAACTTACAATATTTATTTATTTTGTATGTAGAGCTGTATCAATACATCCTTATAGACCAATGTAATGGTATATACAATGAGAATCCTATGTCATGAAATCACAGGTACTTTGAAGACGTTTTCAATTTCTTTTTGTAACAGAAATATATGGGGTGTCTTTGTGTGTGTATTATACATATAATTTCTACAGAACTTACAAGAATATGGAAAAAAAGAGAAGCAAAACTATGTACGTATGAGTGGTATACATATAACCAGTTCTTTAAATTGAGTGTTGCATAAATTATCTTAAAAGTTTTATCACAAGAATAATAAAGAAACATCATCTTGCCCTCCCTGTTGTGGCTCGGTTGGCTGGGTATCATAGCACAAAGTGAAAGGTCAACAGTTGGATTTCCGGTCAGGGCACATGCCTGGGTCGTGGGCCGGTCCCTGGTCAGGGTGCATGTGAGAGGCAGCTGATCTGATGTTCTTACTCCCTTCAATGTTTCTCTCCCTCTCTTTCTCCTTCCCTTTCCCACTCTCTAAAAACAAAAAAAAAAAGTCTTTAAGAAAAAAAAGAAACATCATCATTACATCTAACAAGTAGTAGATCATTAGCTATGCCTTCAATAACCTACCATTTATCTCAACTACATGATACATTTATTTACAACAGTAGTGTTTCTACGAGGTCATCCTGCTTGGAGGTCTCAAGGGCATTCCTCTGCTTTGAAGGGAACACAGTCATTCAATAGTAACTGTTCTAACCAGACCAAATTATAACTAAATGTTTTATTTAGGGTCATGTTCTAGATTTATCTGTTTTCTGTTATTAAGTTGAACAACTTAGATGAAAGTTATTTCCTTCTTTCTTTATTGTTTGTTTCCAATTACAGTCGAAGGGATTTTAAGGGAAAAAACATGAATTATTTTGTGTATGTTTACCGACTCTCCCTGGAAAATTTTGAACCCATAAATCTTTTCATTTATTTGGATTGGAAATAACAGCATCTTCATTTCATTTCTACTGACCTTTTTATATTTGAAAAATAAAATTATGCAACTGTAATTTTTTAAAAACTTTCAACATTACTTATTATATAATCCCATTCATTAGTCTTACATTTATCCTTTTAGCCATTTCAAGAATTTGTTGCCAATGGAGCAAATTTCCATTTACTTCTATCACACATAACCCAGCTCATATTATGCTGGGATTTCCATTTGTTTTTGTTTTTTTATTTTTTTATTTTAGTTTATTCAGTACAGTTTCTATCCTTTATTCCCATTCCAGCCCACCCACCCACTCCTCCCCTCCTCCCTCCCCTTTCCAACCCCCCTAGTTTTGTCCATGTGTCCTCTATATTTGTTCCTGTAAACCCTTCCCTTCTCCCCTAAAATTCCCTCCCCTCTCCCCTCTGGTCACTGACTACCTGTCCTCTATTTCAGTGTCTTTTGTTGTGTTTTACTTGTTTCTTTGTTTTGTTGTTTAGGTTCTTGTTAAAGGCGAGATCATATGGTATTTGTCTTTCACTGCCTGGGATTTCCATTTGTAAATAAGCATCAGATCCCATTCATTTGTAACTCTTTGAGGAAATCACTTGAGCAATTTTCTTTCTCTTTTTTTCCATTCAGTGCCACATCTTTTCCATCAGCATAAAAATGTTATTATATTTCCAGTATTTTTAAAGATTTTATTTATGTCTTTTTTAGAGAGAGGGGAGTGGAGGAAGAGAGGGAAAGAAACATCGATGTATGAGACAAACATCAATCTGTTGCCTCTCGCACCCCCTGCTGGAGACCTAGGCCCACAACCCAGACAGGCACCTTGACTGAGAATCAAACCAGTGGCCTTTTGGTTTGTGGGGAGACACCCAACCCACTGAACCAGCTTCCAGTCTGATATTGGTTGTAATATCTCTGTAATAGAAGTTACCTGTAACAGAAGTTCATTAAATTTGTAAAATTTAAAAAAATGAGATTTATAATCTGTATTGTGGCTTCTTTGCTAATAAAATTTAAATAATAAATGCAGTATACTGGTAGCAATGGGTCTGAAAAGTGCTTACAAACAAGGGGTAGAGTAACTAACCATTGTCCTCCTCAAACATATTAATATTCTTACTTACTAAAAAGAATCTAAGAGTTGTGTTTTACTATGCTAGTATTTTTCTCCAAACCTCCCACCCCGTGATAATCAGGAGAACAAATTATTTAAAAGTCAGTCCTGTTTTCAACTTAATTATTCTGATCATTGCAATTGTTCTTTCTAAAAATGTTCAGCCTGCCTTGGCTGGAGGTAGGCGGTACGGTGGGGTTAGTCCTTCAGGAGCCACTCCTCTTCCTGTTTCTATTCTTGGTGATGTGCAGATACACTGTGTGAGGAGAAAGCATTCTGCATCCTTGTGTCGAATGTGAGCAACTTATCTTCATTTTTAACATCCTCTGAGCTCTGTATTGCACACTTTTGCCAGAAGCTTCTTGCCTTACTGCCATTTGTAGGTGAATTTTGCTGCCAAGTGTAACTCAGGGACTGCTCCGGGCCTGCTCAGCATCCACTTATCTTCCCTGGCAGGCTAAGCTCCTTGCTGGCTGCAGACCCTTGAGTGATGGGCCAAATTTTCCATCCAGCTGCTAACTTGGCATCAACCTTACCCTCCATGTTTCAACCCTTGCCTTGGGATCAGCTCATCTTGACACAACAGGCTCCATGAGAGGGCATCTGCCATTCAACTCAATATGTAAAAATAATTGTCGAAATAACAGTTTCTTGAGAAAGCTAAACCAAATAGTTTCAGACATTCTCCAGGGAGGAAGAGGAGACACTGTGACAGAGAAACGCTTTCTTGAATTTTAACAAATACTTCAATAGACTTCAAGCCACAGACTCAGTCCTTGCCTTTATGATGTTCCTTCCCTCAATCAATAAAAGCATTCTTCATTCTTTAAATGGAAACACTGGGAAAACAAATGCAGAACAATCTATTACAACTCATGGCTCCTTTTTCATTCTTACCCCTTCATGTTACCATCTCCCAAATCATAGAAAGAATTTTGGCTTGCAGAATAGTTCCTCCCTATGTATGATAATGTTATCTTACAGGACACAAGGGACTTTGCAGATGTAATAACTATTATTAATTAGCTGACCTTAACATTACGCAAGGGAGCCAAATGTAATCACATGACCCCTTAAAAATTCAAAAAGAAGGCAGAAGAAAATGTCAGGAAGATAGCCAAAGTGTAAGTCAGAAACACTGGGAGCATAAAAAGGCCTTACCTCATCATTTCTGGCTTTGAGGATGGGGGATGGGGAGAGTAACTAAGGAAATTCTGTGGCCTCTAGAACGTGCGAATGATCTATAACCAACAACCAACAAGCAACATGGGGATCTCACTTCTATAACCACAAAGTGGGGAATCTCACTCCTACAACCACATCGACTGAATTCTGTCAACAAACTGAAGGATCCTGGAAGCAGGTTCAGCCTCACTATCTCCAGGGTTAGAGTGCAGCCTTGAATGAGCCTTGATCTGGGCCGTGTGAGATTCCCAAAAGAGTATACAACCAAGCCTGCCTACACCACTGACGTACAGGAAGTGTGAGATGATAAATTTAGGTTATATTAAGCTCAGTTTTTGTGGAAAATAGTTACAGACAATATAAAATTAATAAAATTAGCTAAACTTTAGTGATTTAGAATTATATTTTCTATACTATGAAAGAGTCTAATAACTGAATTCTAAACTTTATTGTTGATATGCTAAAGATCATTATGGGAAAATTTGAAACAATGTCATGATTATAGCTGAAAATGCAAATGTATTGCCTTGCTATGAGTTCTAGTCCCTTCTGTCTACTGATTATGTATGATAACTACACTTCATGACTACCCTGCAGAGATTCTGCCATGAGAAATGATTCAAAAGCAGATATTTAAAACACTTGCTGAATACTGCAAAAAAAAAAAAAAAATCACACCATTGCCAGTAAGCTTTCCTTCAACTAAAATTTCTGTATTCCTTTCCTTGGAGATCCAGGTTTACCAATTCATAAACCAAGTGGGTTCTTCAAGATAATTTTGTTTTCCTCTCTTGTTTCTTATGTTGAATATTCCCAATGTGAATTTTCTTTTTTGAAAGTTGTAGATTAGCTTCAAGAGAACCCACTTTTCTCATTTTAGTTTAGAGATTTAATAAGCATTAACTACACATAGCACCTTACAAATCTCGAGGAGCCCAGCCTCTCTTCTAATTATAGGTTTTATACTTTTGAAAATGCAAAGAAAATGTAGGTGTCTTTCATGAAAATATCTAAATAGAGAGTTGTCTGGAATCTTTTTGCATATGTCCGTCTGTCTTTCTATATGTATGTATGTATCTACCTCTCTCTCTTTATAGCTCCTTCACCTTTACCCTTTATCTTAGTTTGTTCACAGTAAAAGATATTTAATTTAATAATTTTTGCAATTGTTTGTATAATAAATATTAAGACTTTACAAACTCTAAAAGACAGAAAGGTAAGGCATGTGATGGATTCCTATACATATAACTCCTGAAACTTGGTGACATGAGAGTAAGAACTTAGGATGGAGGAAAGTAGAAGTACAGAGGAGATGTGCCTCCAACATCATAAGGTTAATTGATCAAGAATCATGGAGTTGCTTCATCAATATCTGTATATATGACCTTGATTGAAAATCCTACTTTGTCAACAAAAAGTAACATGCTCCTTTTCCGTCAGACATGTGTTATAGTATTTGCCTTTCACAGTTAGGCTGTCAATAGGTGTATGGTAGCAATTATATACTTAAAATTTCATTGAAGAAAACTAATCAAAATTAATTCAAATGTGTTGAATTGAGCCCAAGTCTTTGGAAATGTGTTAATATACAAGGTATTTGTTTTTTCTACTATATTGCAACAAGATATCTCTCAAACACTTTTATTTTGTTAGGCTACTATTATATTCAATTGGTCTAAGTTCTTACCATTCAGATAGCTACACTGGTTCTATACTAGACAGTTATTATAATTGTCCTGACACTGTTGTGGAATCTGCTATTAGATTAATGTTTCAGAAATACTAATTTCATTCATTCATTTTTATGCAAAAAAATTCAAATTTGTATGAACATTTAAGGGCCCATTATCTGTATAACATAAAAATAAATGCTATGGAAAAGAAAAATAAATGCCTCTTTCTTTAAACAGCAGACAGATTGTTTGCACAGGTGTTGAGATGTACAAACATGGAATTAAAAACTATGGAAGTCTGTTAGTGCTGGCATATGGATATGCAAATTTACAATATAGAGAACTAATTTGGGGAGTTTGGAATGGTCGAAGTGGCTATAATTAAAATTGTTCAATACACTAGAATGAAAATAATTTGGTTTAAACCAGGATGTAAGATATTAAATAGTTGAATGGGGAGAATGAAGGATAGTCTAGATGTGACAAAATACACAGATGAAAATTAACATGGGGTTTTGACATTACAGTGGGTTCCTCCCAGAGTCACCCACAATTCCATGGATAATTTTGAGCTAAACTAGGGAAAAAATTGATGTTTGGCTTCAGAAGTTAACAGTTTGTTAAAGTCATCGAGTCACAGAAAATTTTGGGGCAAATAATCACTATACAAATGTTAGGTTTTCAATAAAGAAATCTGATCTTAGAGTGAAGGATGAATTATTTAGGGGGAATTGGGAGTGAGAAGAATAGTTAAAAAGTTTGAAAGAAGGAATGGAGGGTAAAAGCTAAGAAAACAGGATAAACGAACATTTCAAAAACAAATTCTTTTATATGTGAATTATAGTTGCACTTAAAAGTGTTTAGGAATTTAAGAATGCAACTTCATTTTTTCTGGCTCAATATTTAATACATTCTGTCATAACAGTGGGGTGGGGGCAGAGGGAAGAGATGAATGGACAAAGTCATCCTAGCCTTTAATTTCAAACTAGTGCTGGAGATGTCTGCATAGAAGGGAATAGAGAAAGCAATGAACTTGAGCCTCATTGTTTCAACAGAAAATCTGTATGAAACCAAGACCCCGTGAAAATGTGTTGACTACTACTGATTTACACATAATTCTTGTACTTCTGACACTTTTTTCTGATTAGATGATAAACACCAGTGGAACCCTTTCTCTTCCACATGCTGACTAGATAGAGGAAATGAAATAATGATTATGAATGAATGCTGTCAAGTATTTAAAAATACCAAAGGAAACCTTAATTTACAATGATTTGCTGGATGTAAATTTGGATTTACTTAAATGGTCTCTTACTGTGTTATATTATTAACCAAGGCAGTTATTATTAATTTGATCAATCCATATGTTTTCAGTGTTGGGGATATAGCAGTAAATAAAACAATGTACCTGCCTACTTAAAAATTTATGTAAATTTATTATATAAGGTGTTAAGATATTTTATTCATTCACATATAAAAAAGTTATGCAAACATGGAAAGCTAATCTGTGAAAACCGTCTTCCTTACACAGTGAGAATGATCTGGAGCCTTGTCAGAAAGAAACAGATCAAAGGACTCATGCTTTCTATTTTAGTCTGGACACTTTTTCTCTTTCTTTCCAATCTAAGAGCCTATTTCATCATGGATACTCTTTGCTTGGCTTCCTCATACATTTCTGTGTGTATCGTAAGTCCTACAGAGATAGGGGAAAAAGGCAATATTTTTACTTAGTCTGCCACTCACCAGCTCTGTGATCTTGGAGTAGTCACCTACATTTAGAAACCTTCATTATCTAATATGAAAGGGGAAATGTAATTATGAAATGAAGAAATATTTACTTGAGATGCTGAGATATGTAAAACTACCTAACATCATTTCAGGAGTCTAAAGTTTCCTTGAACATTTTTACAAAAAGTATGCTTAATACCTAATAAGAAAGAGAACACTCTGTATATAGAAACAAAACAAAAGACATATTATGTGAAAGAAAAGAATGACAAATTAACCTTTAAAGAAACTGAAGATAAGGAATTCAAAGACATTTCAGTTTGGAGCTAAATTTTTTAAAGGTTGACAGAGCCTCTCCCATCTGTATGACTGACAGAGAACAAATGTGTCGCCCTCCTGCTCTATCAGTGGCAGAACAAACCTTTAAAACCAGGGAATGAACAGCTAAAGTAGGTCTGTAAGCACAGTGGGGTCCCAATCCCAGTTACTATGATTGCTGCCATTGTACACACTATAGAATGTAATGTATTTTTTTAATTGAAGGAAGTATATTTACCATATGTTTTCAATAGTTTAAAACATACCGGCTGGCACATTTTGGGCATAGAACATGTTTTTGTGATTAATTTCTACTCCGCACATCCAGGAAATTCTTATGAATCCTCTTGAATGTTTTGCCTGCTAAGATACATTATACATGCTTGAAAAACGTTTCCTCTTTGTCTTCCACACCCAAAACTAAAATAGTCAAGATTTTCCTTGCTTTGAATTAACAGCCAAAATGACTTCACTCAGTAAAAATTTGGGAGTAAATTCACCCCCAAATTTAGATATGTTCTCATCTATACCCAAACACATAGCAAAGAGCTTAGACAAGCTTCACTTGGAGTATCACTGTGATGTTACAGGAAACGTTGGTACAGGGATTCAAAAACTTATCTGACAGGTCTTCTGACTCATCAACTTAAAATTTTTTTTGCATGAGAAAAACAGTTTGTGTGTTTTTATCACTCTGTAGAATAGACAGTAATTTTTATCTCAGGTGCTACTTTATTTTAAATTGGATCAAAGAAGGAGAAACAACAACTAGTTGTGTGAATAAGGAAACATAATATTTTTTCTAAGTCTTTGTAGCCTTACCTAAATGCTGCGTTGTTCATTCCCCTTCAGCAAGACCAATGTGGTTGGTGAACTGAGTTTTGTCACTGGGTCCTCTGGGTGGAATGTGTAGAATCTGGGGAACAGAATGGAGGATGGCCCGCACTAAGCTTTTGCCACTGTTAGTATTTGTCAGAGGCTCAAAGACACTTCTTTCCCCAGATCGGCTTTCACTACAGGTCTAAGCCCTTCCACGGTGTGTTCCCCAAACTTAGAACCACTGCATACATACCTTTCCCAGTAGAGAAAAGCACAAATGAGGGTGGAATTAGAATTGTTATTTAAAAAAAGACTCTCCTAGGTACTGGACAATTATTGGCTGACAGGGGGAGTCAACTGACACCAAAAAATGTCCCTGTGTTTATCACCTGGTATTCATTTACTGAGAAAGACTAATATTTAAACATCAATCTCTAGGAGAATTGAGACAGGGACTATGATATATAACTTACCTAAAATACTTGGCAAATCTGAAAAATTTCCAAAACACCATATCTTTCGGACTATGAGACGCACTTTCCCCCAAATTTGAGAGGAAAATGGTGGTGCATCTTATAGACCGAATGTGGCCTACCTGGCTAGTAAATGTAGTTTACATTTACATTGGTGAAATATTATGTTATTAAATATTTTACCACATTTTTTGCTTCAAAAAAATTTTTCCCTATTTTCCTCCTCTAAAACCGAGGTGCGTCTTATGGTCCTAAAAATACGGTACTAAGCACACAAGGCTCTTCTTTCCCTTTGATGTGCATCCTCGCTGTCCTTTGTCATCTTCTCAGGAAAGCTGTGCTGTTCTCTGTTCTATGGTTTCACATTCTCTTCCATGTCTGTCTGATCATGACCGCAGTGTTAATCTTTCTGTGTTATTCTAAGACTATGTTCAACATCTTTCTGGAAAGAATATATATAAAATTTCAGGGGCCATCATTTAAAGAAACATTTTAAAATCCATGAGATTTAAATGAAATAAAATTACTCTATCTTGTAAAGTTTTAATCCCCCAGCCATCTGTCATATTCACACCTCTCAGTTTTACTGTCACTACGACTGTATCATTTCAATAAACAGTCCTTGTTTTCTCAGTCTTTTGCATTAATATTGAGGAACTTAAGACCAGTGGAAATAAATGTATGCTTCTCATAGAATTGCAGAGCTGGAAAGCGATCCTGTGTGCATCTGATTAACTGCTATTGTATAACGACTCTCCAATAGTGATTATTTTCATTTGAATATCACACAACCACTTGAAAGTTTAAAAAAATCACAAAGCCATTTTTTCCTCATTTCCCCTTCACACCCCTTAACTTGTTGCACCATCTTCATTCTCAATCACCAGTGTCCACCTTCTACCACATTCATCATGTGACCATTACAGGGGATCTGGTGTCCTCCTAGTTTCCTCCACTTTGCTTGCATTCACCTAAGGGCTGTCACTACTAAGTGTTGAGCATATTTATATTCACCAGCCAAAGACTACCAGAAATCCAACTGTAGCCAAACAAACTCGGTTTTACTACTCACTGTCACACGCATGAAAATGCTACGTAGTGTGGGACCAATGGGTTGTCACCATAAGAAAGAAGGGGCTAGCTCTAGGATTTGGGCTTCTGTTAGGTTACCTGGGAGTGTTAAGAAAGCAGGAGTTTGTTCTGGATTGAGAAATGTCAGAAAGCAGAGATAATTTGGTGACATGCTATCTTAATCATTTATATAGGAAATGGAATGAATCAAAGAGAGCTAAAATGTAATAGGTTAAGAAGTGCCACCCTGGTGAGCTAGGTCAGCAATGTCAGGGTATTAGTGTGTTTGCACAGTCTGCTTGCTTTTGTCTGTGCTCACATATGCTTGTCCCAGTCCACCACAGTCAAATATGTTACTCTGCAATGACAATGGCCAAGCTGTCGGTGCCAGGTCAAACTCTTTGGCTCTCACTGGCTCTAGTGCATGATTTATCCTGATCTCTCTCTCCCTCACAGACACGTTATCTCTCCAAACAGATACCACCTTCTAAAGTTGCCTAACCATCTAGTGTTTTATATCTACCTGTCTTTGAAAAAAGTTATTTTCTCCTAGAACTTTTTTAGTTCTAAATCCTATTTCAACTTAGTATTGATACATTCTTTTGAAAATCATTCTCTAATGATCCTCTTCCTAAATGATGCTCCCTCCCCTTGATACCTTCAAACATCAGCAAGACCATAAACTCTATGAGACTGTGGACTGTATAATATTATGTTCAATGAATATCAATTGAATATATGATCTATGCCAATTCTTACCCAGCATCCAGCACAAATGAAGAGCTATCAGAACAGATATGTTTTCAGAACAAGTGACCAATGATTCATTGTGTACATGTGAAGATAAGGTAAGAAATAAGGCAGAAATGAATAACGATAATCTTGCCTTCAAGTAGCACATATCAAATAGTAAATATTGAATGTTATTAATTCCAAATTAGTTAGGTAAATTTAACAAAACTGAATGGACCTTAATATTGTAGAGGGTTTTCTTTTGCAGGGGTGGGAGGGGAGTTAAAGAAAGAAGAGACTAAGAGGAAAACCACATGAGACCTTGTTGCTACAATGGGTCCCTAAGTGCACACACAAAGAAATTTTCTATTATTTTTTTTCATTTTGCTTCTATGAAAAAATAACTTCACACATAGAAAGAAATATGTTGGTTTTTCTCTACTTCTGCAAAAATAATAGTTTTAATCAGGCATTATTTGATTGAATATCCTAATAATTTTGCTCTTTAGGATCAGGAGAATTGCTATTTGGGAAGAAAGTGTACACATTAAGTTTAGGGTTACATGGAGAGAATCGTTTGCTTTATACTTTGAGGTGTAGGGAATTTCTATGCAGCATCAAGAACGATTACAAAGATAAATGCCAATGAATATGTAGACGTTATTTGAAGGCCCCTTGACAGAACAGCAACATGGAGAAACTTTCCAGCTCGACTTCCATGTGATAGTGGAGGCAAATACGGTGAGTCTCTTCTCGCGTGAGCAGTTACCTCACAAACACAAAGGCAAAGTTCAACATGTATAATTAGGATTGTTCGCAGGTCTTGGTGGTTGTTTTTTTTTGAGATACATGAAGTAAATTCAGTGTCTCTGGGTAAGAATTTTAAAAGAAACAGTTTTCAAAGAGTACTACCATGTGTAAAATTTCAATGTAGATTACTCTCATTAACATATTTTAGTTCATTTCCTTTTTAGAAAACAATGTAAAATAGGTCGAGCCAATATCATCATCCCCAGTTGACAGATGAGAAAACACACAGCTAATCTCTGTAGCACCATGGAAAATATCACTGATTGATCCCAGAACTACTTTCTCCAGATACAATGCTGCATAATCCCTCTCAAAAAAGTGTTCTGAGAAACTACTCAAGTATTGTTATCAGGGATGGATTTATATGCCCAAGAAGATATAACTAGAAGTGAGTTTATAGCCCCTAAGGTCATATAGTTTTAAAATATTACAAATTGAAAAGTAATCAAGTATTCATTATTTCTGGGCCCTTTCTGTTCATGACAGTATTATTTGACATGCCCTATATTCTGCCTTATTAATATCTCTTGCCTTCTTTTTGTGAAATTCTTATATAAAAGAAGCTAAGAGAGATATATCTGACTTAACACTATATTATGTAAGATATTTTGTATTTTATCTAATATTGACAGAGAAAACATATTTAATGTGTATGGCTAATTGGACAGTTTTATCTCAAATGGCTATTCTTGAGATTTTTTAAAGAACATTTCTTAAACAGGCACTTCATGTTATTGCAATGCTTTCAAGCTCATTGATCATTGAATACTGACCATACAGGAAAAAATGTGATATAAATAGCTTTACTATGACATCTTGTCATTGGTATTATTGTACACTTATGCAAATCAATGAATATCAATTGAATATATAAATAAATCTGTATCAAAGTTTAAAATACAAAGAGACAGTAGTTAAATTTTTGTGTTAAAATTATAATTATTTAGATTATTTTTAATATATATATATCACTTACTATGCCCTAGGCCCAGTTTTTCTTTTTAATCTGCATAACTGTAGATGTTGGTAAAATCCACTGTACTTACATAAGCCCACCATGAATGAATATTAGTCAACGATATGTCTTGTCAAATGTAGAGCTCAGTTGCAGTGATGATCACAGTTTTTACTTTTGAACTTCATTATTTATGCCTCATATAGATAGAGGGTCTCTCTAGTATCTTCTCATCCTATTTAGCACCATTAGTTTTAAAGCCACTTAATTCTTTTCAGTATTTAGAAATAATACAATGTTCTAAAAGCAACACATTTACAAATGCTTACAGATCGCAGTTGTGTCAGTGCTTAGCCCTGCTCTATCTGTCCAGAAAAGCTGACGAGTTAGTAATTTAACTTGAATCCAAGTAAAAATGCTCCAGTGGCTTTTTGGAATTTCATTATGCAGATGTGTTCTAAACACACATAAATGAAATTTCAACATTTATATTATATCAGCAAGAAGGAACATTACAAACTGGTTATGCCTGGAGGAAATAAGGAAGGCAGGAGATCCAGAGAGATGCTTGTCAAATTGAGAATGAGTAATTCAGGGGCCAAAAAATCATCTTGATAAGTATTTGTTTTTAATTTAGCTTTCCCATTCAATAATTTTAAAATGTTATAAAAACTATTTTTAGGTCATCTTGTTGACTATGTTATAACCTAATACTGCTGCTTAAATTCAGAGCCAATTTATAATTTTGTGATCTGCATTTATGTTTTTCATTATATTGGCATTAATTATATCGATAGCAATATTTTTAGCTTAAATTTATTTCTGGCTGCCACAAGGTTTGTCTATTCTAATCTGAAAATGACGAAAAGAAGGTCTATCTTCTTCAATACAAACATTCTGAACTCTCAGACAACAAAAAAATACATTTTCTAGTAAAAATTTGTTATTGATTTTTTTATTGAATATGATTGTAAGTTATTTAATAAGTAGGAACTATGATTTGGAATCATAAAAATATTTTTATGATCAGAGCATGTTTACCGAGGAACTTCAACTCAAATCTCTATACACATACATACACATGTCTATAAGCAGAGCCAAATAAAATTAAATTAGTTAGGCATCCCTAACTAATACCTTAAAATAGCTTATAAGCCTAAACTATTTTACATCTCTCTACATACAGGCAGATGGTCTTATCTTACTATAAATTTTGCCTATGGTGCTTAACATCATAAGGATATTAATAAGCAAGAAGAAAGGAGTTTAAAATATACTAAGCAAAAACTAGTCTATGAGAAATCCTTTCCATTTTCAGCTTATACAAGGGGAGACCAAAATAAACTCATGATTTATTTATTAAAAATGTATATTTATTCTTACATGTTTAAACTTTGGTCACCTTCTAAGTACTCATCATTTGATGCAATACACCTATTCAGACTTTTTTCCACGGTTCAAAACAGTGTTTGAACTCATTGATTTTGGTGCCTTTTAGCACTTTTGACAGTTTTTGTTTCCCCTTGTCCACATCAGCAAAACATTTCACTTTCAGGACATTTTTCTTCAGGGGAAACAAAAAAAGTCACTTGGGGTAAGATCAGGTGAATGGGGAAGGTAGAGTTTTGGTCAAAAACTCCTGAACACTCAGCACAGTGCGGGCAGGTGTGCTCCTAAATCACCCATCGTGAACTGTCAGTCTATTTTCTATATCTGTGGGGCAGTTCTATTTCGTTTGTTAAATTCCACATATAAGTAAATTCATATGACATTCTCTTCCTCTAACTGGCTTATTTAACTTTTCATAATGCTCTCCAAGTTCATCAGTGTTTTCACAAGTGGTACAATTTCCTTCTGTTTTACGGCTGTGCAGTATTCCATTGGTAACGGTACCACAGCTTTTTTATCTGTCTGCTGATGGGCACTTGGGCTGCTACCAGATCTTGGCTATTGTAAATAATGATGCAATGAGTATAGAGGTACATATATTCTTGTCAGTAGGTGTTTCAGATTTCTTTGGATACACTCCCAGAAGTTGAATGTCTGGATCATACGGCAGTTCCATTTTTAATATTTTGAGGAAACTCCATATGGTTTTCCCCAGTGGCTGCTTCAATCTGCATTCTCACCATTGATGTGTCATTGAGAAATATGCTGTCCTATTTATTGAGTGTATTTTCATTTATTTGATGGGTTCCTGTTTTTGTGCAAAAGCTTTTTAGTTTGATATAGTCTCATTTCTTTATTTTTTTCCCTTGAATTTCATTTCTGAGTAATAGTTGTACAGACAGTCCTGGCTGGTGTGGCTCAGTGGATTGGGTGCTGGCCTGTGAACCAAAGGGTTGCCAGTTCAATTCCCAGTCAAGGCACATGCCTGGGTTGCTGGCCAGGTACCCAGTAGGTGGACACAAGAGGCAATCACACATTGATGTTTCTATTCATCTTTATCTCCCTTCTTTCCACTCTCTAAAAATAAATAAAATAAAAATCTTAAAAAATAGTTAGAGTCTAAAATCTAAATATGACTTACAAAGTAATAAAACAGACTTTCTTGAGGAACTGTTCCTGAATGTCATTTCCAAGGAAATGCTCCTAAATACATGAATCTCTCAAATAAATCCAGAAGAGAAAATCCTAAAACCATCTTAAAAAACAAACACACACAAGACTGATATTTTTAAAAGTCAAGTCTAAAGCCGTTTAAAACAATCTGTAATTTGTTCAATGTAATTTAATATTTGATTTGGTATTGGAGAAGAGAGAACATCTAAAGATTATTTTGAGTGATGAAAACTTAAACTCTTATATGTTTTTAAATTGGCATTACAAAATAAATAGGCAAGAGTATTTTCAAGGAAGATATTAAGGAAAAAAAGAAGTTCAAGCCCAACATGATGCTACTAACACCACTAAAATAAAACAATATTTAAAATAGCATAATACTTGCACAAATGAAAGCACATATCAATGGAAAGCCATGAACACACATGTTGACATGAGTACTCAATATGCATGCAGAAGTAAGCTTTAAAATCAAGGGAGTAAGGAAAGGTTACTTGTAAACGATGTCAGGTTAACTGAATAACAATTTTGATTTAAAATTTTGTAAAGGATAAAATTTAATCCACTCATTGTACAATCCTTCTAAGTAAGTTGTCAAGGGATCAAAGAGATTTACCTTAAAAATAAAGTCTGGGAGAAAACAAAACTAGCCAAAGTGGAATAGGATACATCAAAATTAGAGAAATTTAACTTTCTCTGCTTTGTAATGATGGCAATATACTCCCCAAAACTGTGTAGATATTTAAGATGTACAAAGTCAAAAGTTGTATGTACTTAAAACTTTTAACATACCAAACTATTTATGTCTATTCTGCACAGACTTTACTCAATCTATAACATCAATTTACTAATAAATACATGGGCACAGTGCCTAAAGGGACGAGTCACACTTAATTAAAAAAAAATAAAAGCATAAAATAAGCCCTGGCTGGTGTAGTTCAGTGGACTGAGTGCAGGCTGCAAGCCAAAGGGTTTGCCTGTTCGATTCCTAGTCAGGGCACAAGCCTTGGGTTGCGGACCAGGTCCCCAGTGGGGGCCATGTGAGAGGCAACCACACATTGCTGTTTCTCTCTCCTTTTCTCCCTCCCTTCCCATTTCTATAAATAAATAAATAAACAAAATCTTTTTAAAAAAACCCATAAAATATAATTCACCAAAACCACATTTTAGATTTAACTGAATATATTATTGGAAAATGAAAAGGTTTTACTGTGAGATGATGAAACTGATTTGCTCATCCATTGCTCTTGGCATTGCAACTTTTAATAAGCGATACCCAAGCAAAACAAGTGACCTAACAATGGTCTTATCTATCCCAGGACTTTATCCTAAGCAGTCAAAATATATAATATGAAGCTGTTCATTGCAGGTTTATCTAATGTAGCCTCTAGCTGGGTGCAGCCATTTCCATAGGATATAAATCCTATGGAACACAATAAATATTCATTCAGTAACTAAAATGAAAAGCAAATCATATGATAATTAAAATTATGTTTTGCCAACACATGCAAATGTTTCAGCCAGGATGCAACAATAAAAATTGTTTTTTTTTCTGTAATTAGATTATAAGTAGTTTATAGTTATATTTTGAACTAATGCTAGTGCTTTAAAAAGACTCTTTAAACTTAGTACTTTTTTTCCCATTCACCACATTTTTGCACATCAAATTAAAATGAATTCAGATATTGTTACCTTGTGAAGGTAACAAACGTACATTTATTTTCACTCTTATGACAGAGCCTTTCTCTGAGTGCTGTGATCCCTCCGTGCGCGCCCACACACACGTGGTGCTTTTGCCACTTAGTCAGCTAATCTTCAGAGAAATGCGCATTGTTCCTGCGGACCGGAGAGCCGCAGGGAAGCAATGTGAGCTGTGCACTTCCACCCGCCTGCTTCCTGCTGCTCCAGCCTCGCTGTCAGTGATGTAAAGTGGCATTATCTTCTTCCTATCTTGACGGATACCAGGTTGAAAGAACACCATGTGGCCACCAGACAATGGATTGTCTCCTTTGTTCTATTTGACCTAAATTGCCAAGTGACGACCTCAAGAGGCTGGAGCAGACTCAGCTCTGAGGCTCCACTGGGAAATGTCTCTGGCAAAATTTTACATTCCAGGTGTTTAGTCTTGACTGTTGGTGCTATATTTTTGTTTTGTCTTGTTTTGTTTTGCTTTGTTTATACCTCTAATGACAAAGCATTGTGCTTCAGCTTTAAAAAAAAGATTAAAATAAATTATTGAAAGTGTTTAAATCTAATATTTAGACAGCAACACCTCCCAGACCCATTCCCAACATACACATTCTGGGGAAAATGAAATTCCATCACAGGAGGCTGACAAGGAGACTTCATGGGCTCATGTGCCAAGGATGTCTATTTCATTTCATTTCACTTCATTTCTTTCTTTTTCTTCCAATATGTGTTCTGCCAAACTCTGAGACAGGCTTTTGTGATACATCAATGATCAGAGGGAAAATCCTGCTCTCACATTGCTCGCTGTCTAGGGTGGAGAGTCGGGGGAGACAGACAGATAAACAGAGTGCTATGAAACAATGTGCTAAGTGTTCTATCGCTGGAGCATGCGGGGTCTGTGGTGCAGAGGGGAAAGGAGTCCTAACATGTTCTGAGGCTTCAGCGGATGGAAACTGTTTGGAGAAGCCTTCAGAGAAGGGCTTCAGAGAACCATTAGACGCCTTTGAGACATACAAAGGAAGGAAAAGAAAACATTGGAGATGTTGAAAGCTTGCATGGCTGGTGGCTGTAAATTATTTTAAAACAATGTCCACCGTACAGATAGACCAGAGGTGGGGGCTGTTATCTGAACTTGACTTGAGAGCTTGGGTCAGGTAACTGCCATTTCCCAGCATGGGACACAAGTCCAGCATGTAGATGCATCAGCATGCACTGGATAATTGATTGATTGAATAAATGAACGACAGCTCCTTTCTAATCGGAGAAAAAAAATAAAAGCATGCCATGAAAGTTTTGCTTATAATCTCCATTTCCTTCGGGCTACAGGGAAAGTGAAGCCCTGGCCGTTATGATGCTGGGCAGAGCAGAGTCTAGTGCTTTCCTGTTGAGGAGGAGTCGCTGCTGTCACTCACCTGAGAAACCCTGTGACCTACCGCATTCCCTTCCCTCTGGTAGGACTGAAGCTGCCCCTGAAGTGGTGGATAGGCTGCTTGTTTTGAACACCAGGAACATTCTGCCCATTGTTATTATAATGGCTTTAGGAACTTAGAGCTATGTTTGTAGTAAATAAATGACTGTTCTTGATAAAAAAAAGTCAGAGAGTATATATAGGTTGAAACAAAGAGGTTATGAGTGGCCATTTAATGCCAGTCATATAGAGGAGTAGCTTCTTTAATTATAAATGCATTCATTTAAAAGACACACCACAGAGCACGAAATCTAACAGCAAGCTGCTGAATTAAATCCAAGTGAAACAGTATTGAGTAACAAACTTTTATAAATATATAATATCCACCAATTAAACTGAAATAATTTAATTTCTTGGAGTGGTAGTTACTTAAAACATTGAAATTTTACAACATATATTTTATCCATAGTTTAGATTAACCATAGTTTAAATTATAAAATGGTAGAGAAGTCAATGTATTTGATTTCTGAGATGTGGAGTACATGTATATCAAGAGATTTACATAAATACACACATACCGATGCTATAATACATATCACAATTATGTATACAATATCCACCTAAACATGAGATCTACAACAGTGATATAAACTTTAAGAGAAGGGGTTTGCTTTGAGATTGTTAAAATTAGTCCTAAGAAATGTAAGTTAAACAAATGTCTTAAATATCATATCAAACAAATATACTTTGTAATATTCTTTATAAAATCAATATACTAGAATCATTATGTGCATATTCATTATAACTAATAGCACTTCTATATTTTAATTTCACTAATCAGAGTCTATGAATTCATAGGGTTTAATAGAATTACCTGCATGGCAAAAATTATTATTCAGGCAATTGATTTGCATTAAGAAAGTCAAACAAGGCTTAAATAACCTACTTTATCAATGAGAATTACATTAGTTTAGCACAGGGGTTTAACCTTGGTCTCAAGTAATAAAAATCACCCTAAACTCACATTTCAACATTTCTATTATTAGCCTCCATTGTGCAAATTCAGCTGTCTGGACATCTATTCAGTGTTAAGAAGTAATCTAATCATTGTACTTTTTATCACTTTGAAACATAGTTCAGGAGAGAGATAAAACTGTGAATGGAAAAAAATATGTCAAGTTTGAAGCTCAAAGAATCTCATAGATACTGAAACCTCAAGTTTATTTAAGTTTATAAATAGAAATGAAACTTTAGCCAAGATCAATGCTAATCCTGGCAGTTTTACCAAGGTTTCTATATCCATTAGATTTCATCAGAAGTAACTGGACTTTCAGAGTTACAATTTATTTCCAATCAGGAGCAAACATTTTAAAATAATCTCTCTTGGTTTACCAACTATTATCACTTTGACCTCTTTTCTTATTTCGTATTTCTGATATGTAAAGAGGAACATATCTAATCTGCCTAAATATTTGAAGAGACGAGAAAAGATATCCCTAAAAACCATGAGTATTTACAATTGCTAAGAAATGTAAAGTTTGAATCTATTTAAAGGTTATTTCTGAGTCTATTTATTTTATGAACCTTATTGTATTTTATGAACCTTAGTGTATTATTCACTATCAACCAGATGGAAAAATGGATTCAACGAGATAAATCCAGAGTCGACACGTACACAGCAATGCGGGGAGACATAAAAGGATGCTACTTTTTAGTTGCACGGGCTCTTCCCGCAGGACCCCAGGGGCAGGGAAACTGTTCACTCACTGCTCCCTTGGTGGTGGAACCAGTTCTCCATGGGAACTAGAGGTCTGTCTTTAAAGACTCACAAATCGCCATGATATAACTGATCTTGAACATGTTGCTGGAGTGAGAACTACATTTCACATTTCAAATGAGATCTTTTTCAGTCTGGCTTTTAAAAAAATCCAGAAACTAGACATCTTTCCATTTGAAAGCAAAGTAAATGTAGCAAGCAAGGCTATTTTATTTGGAAATTTAACACTAAAAAACTCAAGTAGAGATTATTTTTCTCTCCCTCTACCTCCCAGATGAGCAGCGCTCAGAGTATCTGTGTTTTTGTCATAGTCCTCGGCCCACTGAAACCTGACAAGCAAAAATTCACACCATAAATTATCATGTGTCATGTTCATGGCAGTGGTGACCCATCCTGTCAAGAAACACGTTTTGTTACCATCAAAGAGAGGAAAAAAGAGGAAGAATCAAGCGAAGGATTTCGGTCCTTTTTACACTAATTACATGGTGTGCCATTTTTTCTCATTTTTATATTGTTTAAGACAATCTAATTAAGACTTGTTAAAAAAGCTGGTGATTCTTGAAAGATGGAAGTATTTTACTGAAAAGGTTAAGAGAAATCGGATATGATGGGATTTCCACATCTTTAGAATCACTTTTAGAAAAGCTATAAATTCCTGTTAGATTGTCTATCCAGGTGGAGAAAACCTTGCTTTAATCATACCAAAGAAATACTCTGTTTACCTGCTGAAAGGGTCATTTCTGGGTTTTGTAGTTTAGGCTTTGGCAAAATGCCAAGAGGAAAAAAGAAAACAACAAAAAGTTGACTTCTACTCTCTCTTCTCGCTATCTAGAAGAAGCAGCTGTGTGCTCTGATATTTCATTTATCTACCATCACTCAAAGAGAAATTTAAATAGCCTCTCTCTTCAGAGTTTCATAATCATGCTTCTGCCCAGAAGGGTATCCAGTATGCATGCATGCATGTAATTTAAAAAGCTGAATAGAAGAAAATGGAATTCATAAAGTAGTCTTAATCTGTGACCAAAATGAAAATTTTAATTTCTTAGTTTCATTTCATTGTAAGTAATTGAAATATTTTTGCCCACTCTGCTCCTCTTGCTTCCCTAGAGAGAATATTCCACAGCTGGCATTAGGTTCTCTTAGGTTATAACTTCTGATCTTTAGCCTAAATGTTCTTTTTCTAGGGTTTTTTTTTCAGTGCAGTGTTAAAATTTTTTAACAAATATGTCTATTATTTCTCTTTCTCTGTGATGTCATTCACTATCTGGCACAGTTGTAGTAGTTATGCTTGTTTTTTTAATGATAGTTTCCCTTTAAGATTATTATTTTTTATCCCTAAGATATGTACTCTGTAATTATGTTAATCCGAACTCATAAATCAAGTCTGTCAGGCCTTTGCGTGTTTTTATTGCTCTTTTTCAAATTCCACTTAAATCTATATCTGAGTGCCCCAAACAGGAATTGAGCTAAAATTTCATGATATTTTGATTTCATCAACAGTGTTAACTTCAATAGCCTACTGGAAGTAAAAGGAAAATAATTTCATTATTCTTTGCTTTCAGAACAGAATAGAGATTTAAAATGAATGAGTGAATTGATGAAACTGAAAATACTAACAGGAATAATACTTAAATGTTGGAACCAAGCAAATAATCATTTTTATATCTTATAAAAACCTGATTTTGTATCATGGGTTAAATAACATTTCACATTATTTCTGGTCACACCAGAAATTCAATTCAACAATGATCTACAAAGACCCTGCTATGTACCTATCTTTACTGAAGGAGGAATGGTGGGCTAAGGGGTGGAGGATGGAAACTAGTAACTGGGAATCATTGATGCGCACTATGGGCCACATAGTGTTCTCTGTTAAAAGTTGTGTCTACTATCTGAATAAAATCCTAGAAGGCTGCTCTCAGACGTATATACAAATTGTGCAAACTGGCTTCAGACATATATATATGTATATATACTTTGTTCATTTAACTTAGTTATTATAAGATCAAAGATTTAATCACAAAGAAAGTTTAGTAAGAGATGGAAATATCATGTAGCAATTATTTAACAAATAACATGTGGCAGTGTAAATTATTTAGAGAACAATCTTATTTTCTAAAAAGTTAATTTTTGTAATGCCACAACTAATAAACAATGGCTGTATATAATTCTCTCCATAATATTTTTTAAAGATTTTATTTATTTATTTTTAGAGAGAGGGAGAGAGAAGGAGAAAGAGAGGGAGAGAAACATCAGTGTGTGGTTGCCTCTCACATGCCCCTTACCTGGCCTGCAATGTGGGCATGTGCCCTGACTGGGAATCAAACCAGTGACTCTGGTTCGCAGGCTGGCACTCAGTCCACTGAGTCACACCAGCCAGGACACTCTCCATAATATTTATATGTTTAACTTTACTGAAAAATAAAATAAATGAGCATAAATAGCTCAACAATGTAACTACTACTTTACATTCTCCAAAATATTTTCTCCCAAATTCCCAATTAGTAATCATTTGCTCACTTGAAAGCCACTGAAACAACATTAGTCATGATGTAATAATTACCTGTATGCAGAAAAAAATTCCACCTGTTTGCCCATTGGGTCATAACGTGAGTATCAGGAAGAGAGAGGGCTATTGCAGGGTTATAGTAGCAGAAACTAGGATCATTCTATAAGAGAAATATAAGGAAAATATTTTCAAGAAAACACTGAACTGTGCAGGACATACTTCTGGCTTAGAAATGGTCTGAGCTATGTATGGGAGATTAATAGACTTTTTATGGAAGAATGACCATTTCCCAAGAAAAACAGAATGTCATTATTTGGTTTTGAAATAAATTCCAAAACAATCTTCTTACTTATTAGTCAATTATATAGTTATTAATCCAATAAGAACCTATGGAGTCACTACCATTAAGGGTGATTTGTCATGTGTATTTAGCTATCTTTGTAAGTTATTGTTTTTGTCTATATCATGTTTCCTATTATTTTTGAAATGTTAACATGCTTTGCTTCTCATTTGAGCCTGTGTTAATGTTACTTTTTGTAATCTGCATCTATTTCATTGTTATCATCATATATTTTTGTAAAATGTGAATGAATTAAAATAAATGAATGGAGTCCAAAAGAGTTATTTTTAAAAGAAGCACCCTCATTTAGATATAGGTAATGATATTACAAAATTTATCTCTCATCTTATCTCATACTCCCACTAAAATATATTACACAGTTTATTCAGTCTCTCTTTTTGCTCATCAGGCTTGCTTCTAATGACAACTGGCCTATTCTATAGGCCACAGATTTGTCCCATTGGTGTTATTCAGAATAATATTTCATAAAGTCAGAAAGAGTGTAGTACTGAGAGATGTTTACAAAAGGCTTTGGATTGTGGAAGCATTATCCAGATACCTATGTGACATCTCATTATAACTACTCTTCAGAGTTTCTGGTTAATTAAAAACAACACTATAGCTTTTCCTTATGGTAATAAAGGAAATAATTAGATCTTATTTGAAGCAAAATAAAGTTTTAATATTTGGACTGCATGTAGCTCTGTGCATTTTAAATCCATGAATATATAGTTTTATTTCCTTTGTGTACTTTTTGAAGATACAGTGGTTCTCTGTGAATGGTACATGACAAATATTTTTATTTTATTTATTCAAATATTCATTCCACACACACATATATAGGGCACCACTATATTTCAAGCACCACTCTGGCCCTAAGGCTATATCAGTAAAATAAACAGACAAAAATCCCTGTTTTTATGTAGCTTTTGTTGGGAGAAGATTTAAAAAACCTAAGTTAATAAATAAACATATGGCTTAATATGAAAGAAAGACAAGTGTTATGATAAATCATGAAACCTGATCAATGTTACTACCGTTGTGTGGGATAATGTTCATAATTGAAATGGAGTCATCAGGATAAGATTCATCAAAAAGGTGAGTGTGAAGGATGTGAGAAAGTTTATGATGTTGATGTCTGAAAAGCAAGAATTCCCAACAAAAGGCAAAGAGTGAGTGCTGGAGCATGACCAGTCTGTTAAAAAAAAAAGTAGGATGATAGTGGATGTTACGCAGGAATAACAGATTTGAAGGGCCTTTAGATCACTGCCAATATCTTGATTTTCATTGCCAAAACAAGGTTTCTTGCTTTGGCACTATTAACAGTTAGGCCCTGGTGATCCCTAGTTTTGGGACACTGTCTCATGTACTGTAGGTTGTTTATCAGCATCCTGGCCTGTAGCGTCCATCTGCCCTTATCAATTCCAGTTGTGAACACCACCAAAACTGTCTTTGAATTTTGCCAACTATCTTCCAGAAAACCAAAGTGACACAGTTTAGTACTTATTGCCCCAAGTGGAATGAAGGAGTGTAGGAGTTAAATAAAGTTTCCCAGAAATTCACACCTATTTGGAACCTGTGATTGTGTGATGTTATTTGGAAATAAGGTTTTGCAGAGTAATCAAGTTAAAATGAGGTCATACTGGGTTAAGGAGGACCTTAAATCCAGTGATTCATGTCTTTAGAAAAGAAAGACGAGGGTCTTCTGTATTCAAAGGCACAGAGAGAACAAGAAAAAGGCCACAGGAAGATAGAGGCAAAAACTGGAGTGATACAGTCATATGCAGAGGTGTGCTAAGAATTACTGGCAGCCATCAGAGACAAGAAGAGAGACAATGAAGGATTCTTCCCTAGAATATTCAAAGGAAATACAGCCTTGCTGACTACTTATTTCTGACTGCACTTCCATAACAGTGAGAGAATAAAAATCGGTTGTGTTAACCACCTAGTTTGCAATCCTTTCTATTGGCGGCTCCAGGAGAGAATACAGAGATCGGTCATTGATGACTACATAGGGGGCAGCATCTGCATGGATCCAGATGTGTATACAGGGTGGGGCGAAAGTATGTTTACAGTTATGAGTATGTGAAACACAGAGTTTATTCCTGTCTTTGATATTTATTAATTATTGGATTATTTTTCATATGTACAACTGTAAACCTACTTTTGACCAACCTTATAGATAATACCATTTTTAGGTGAGGAGGGGTGTAGAAACAAAACCAGTTATAAGCTTCATGAAACATTTAAAGACAGAGATGTTAGCGGGTTGGACCAGAGGATGATCACAATGCAGATGGTGAGAAGGATTTGGAGCCTCATGTGTTTTGAAAATAACAAGGTTTTCTGATGGTTTGAATGTAAGATGTTTATGAGAGATCTAGGAGGAGATATTGAGTAGGCAGTATGATATATGTGTTAGGATTTCAGGAAGATGTTCATTGCATATCAGAGGTATTTAGAGGAGTAATAAGACCAGGTCAGAAAACTAAGGGAGTGTGTATACATGGTTAAGAAAACATGTACCTCAAGGTGAAGAGGTCAGGGATAAATAAGATCAGGAATCAACAAGTGATGATGAAAAAGCAACCAGTGAGATGTTAGAAGAATCAAGAGGAAGTTGACTCTTGCAAACAAGTTTTCTTCTTTTTTTTAGCTTAATTCCATTACACAAAAATTCTATTATAAATGTATTTTAATGAGAAAAGTCATAAAGGTTTTCACTTATTTTTTATGAATTGTACTTCAGGAAGATATCAATAGTTATTTTCCAACTTCTTATGCAGCAGGTCAAAATGTGTTGGATGATACTTGGTAAAACTAATTCAAAGTGCAAGGAACTTGAATATGTGTTTTGTTGGGCTACAAATAGAAGGCTTTGTCTCAACTATATTAGTTTAGATATGTGCCTGATATTTTCCTCAGCCTAGAAAATATATCTCTGAATGAGAAGAATGATAGATATAAAAACACCAGAAACTTTCTGTAGGGCTAGCTGGGCTTTTCCCATGTTGTGTGAGCACAGGCTTTGGCTAAGGGACACCAAAGAATTCCATCAAAATAAGGGGGAGCAGTTAAACATTTCAGTGGGTATTATAGATCATTGTAGTCTACAGAAACTAGATTTAAGTGTCTAAATAAGTTTTTCACTACATGTAGAAAATTCAGAGAGAAAGCAGGTCTCCACTTGATCCAAAATTAAGCTATGGAATCAGATCCTAACAAGAAACAGATAAATTATTTTTTTAAAAAAAATATAAAACAAAGACAGTTCAATTACAATGGGCTAATTTTAAAGGTGTAGTTTTAGGCAAACCAGAAAGAATGATGCAGTAATACAGTCGTTCCATTCAAAATGCTCATGTGAACAATGGTGGTCGTATCGGCGACCCTTCTCTCTGAGGTTCACCTCCACAGCATGAGATCTATTTTTCATGCCAATGACATTCCAATGACATGTGGCATGATTTTATACTGAGTGAGCAATCCAGAATCCTAGACTAAGATAAAAGAATTAAAAGTAAAGGTTAATGTCACTTTTTATAGTATTGATAAGTTGGTTCTTTTAAATAGATGTACAAAAAGTGACCTCAAAGTCTGGTATATTTATGGGGCATGGAGACATCAGAAAGTATCATGCAAAATGTCAATATGAAGCTTTTCTGCTCTGGCTGGTGTGGCTCAGTGTATTGAGTGCTGGCGTGCAAACCAAAGGGTAGCTGGCTTGATTCCTAGTCAGAGCATATGCCTGGGTTGTGGGCAAGGTCCCCAGTTGGGGGCACATGAGAGGAAACCACACATTGATGTTTCTTTCTCTCTCCCTTCCCTTCTTTCTAAAAATAAATAAACAAAATATTTAAACAAAAAGATGATGCTTTTCTGCCCATTAGTTACATGGGGTCTCCAAGGCAGCTGGCCTTTCACATTGAAACTGCCAGCCTTCATGATTTCTACTGCCTTGCATTTTAGTTGCAGTTCCATCTTGGATATGAAGTCAAATGTAAAACCATGGTAAAAATGATAGCAAAACAAAAATATAGCCCCATTGATGAACCATCCACATTTCTTACCAAAAAATAAGGTTCATCACCTATGTGAAAAGTCTGCAAACTGGTTTTAAATGAAAGTAAGAGCGTTTATTATTGTTGTGAGCACCAAAGAATTTAAATACCTCTCAATGAGAACCTAGTGGCATAAAACAGTAATTACTTTCTTTTCACAACCTGCTCATGTATGAACCAGGACATGAAATCCATCTGGAATTACTGGCTTTTTTTCTGATTTTCAAATATACATATTCTAAAGTCAAAAAGTAGTAAAGGCTGTATTTGCATATCAACAACTAAGCTACCAAAAATTGATAGAGCCATAGAACTTGTGCATATTTGTACAATAAAAGAAACCCTAAATTGTATATTGAGTCACCCAATTTAGTGACATTTGGAAGAAAGTCAACCTTAATACTTGTAAGAGCTTGACAAAACAGATTGTGTCATGTGTGAAAAAAATAGTTGCATGCAATGATTTTATTGAACTCTAATATATTGGTTTTTGTGCACAGTCCATTGATTTGTTTGTGCTTTGGATGTTTGCTAGGATAATGAATGGTTTCCATATGAATTGAAAAACTTTAGGAAAAAGGTAATGGCTTGCCAGTGAATCAATATTTAGAAGAATATATTAGTCATGGCTATACTTCCACATTGGTTTAATATATTAGCTTGGAACATACTTTGTATGTGTGTGCAATATGCTGATTTTTTAATTATTTCCATGTTTAAAGAAGTGTACTTGTTAAGGGCCTATCTTTTCAAAAGACTGAGACTTACAGTTGAGTGGAGTTAGGAGGTTAAATTGCTGTTATTAGCAGAAGATAAACTCGTGATAAATATAAATGTATGGTAAAGCTTATCACATCTAGTCATAGGTCTGTACTCACCATTTGCACAGATTTTAGAAGACAATAGAAAACTTATCATTTGTTAAAAACATATTGCAGGAACTAAATATTATCAACATGTGGACAAAAACAAGTACAAAAATAAATCCAGGACTAAATTCACTTAGCAGCAACATAGAGGAGTGAGATGAAAGAGACCATCTTGGATATAGAAAGCAAACACTGGGTTTTCAGTCTTATCACCTGTACACTCATGAGTTCTGTCTTCTTTATTGTCACTTACTTTAAGCTACTTGACCTTACCCTCAGTATTAAGATAGCAGTTGCTACCTGGCCACCTGCACAACCACTGAAAGGAGAAGCACTTTCAGAGGATGTCTGTAAAACTAATGTTCCACATGAAGAGTAAAGGTGGGTGTACATAGCTCTGAAGCAAGATTCCATGGGCTCATTGTCCAGATATGTAACTTAGCAGGTGTTTCATTATCTTAACTTTTCACACAGATTACTGAAAAATGTCATATACCATACAAGTCACACTTTTAAAATGTACAATTCAGGTTTTCCATTTAGTATATTCACAGGGTTCTGCAACCACAAGCATTATCTAATTTCAGAATATTTCATAACCTAAAAGAAAACTCTGTATAGCCCTTGTACAGCCCCTCTCTATTGCTCTTTGCCCCATGACCTTAGAAAAAAAAATCTTCTCTCTGTTTCCATGGATTTGCCAATTTTGAACATTTCATATGAATGGAGTCGCATAATATGTCATTGTTTGTGACTGGCTTTTGTCACTTCACATAATATTTTCAAAGTCCATCAATATTTAGCATCTATCTGTGATCATTCCTTTGCTTATTTTCAAGTAACATCCCACTATAGGGATATAACACATTCTGGTTAGATATTTATAGTTGATGGATATTTGAATTGTTCTACTTTTTGGCTACTATGAATAATGGTGATGAAAACATTCATGTATACATTTTTGTGTGGACATGTTTTATTTCTATTGGTTAATACATATGAGTAGAATGGCTGGCTCATATGGATGCTCTTTAGATAAGATGTTAAAAAGCTGTCAAACTGTTCCAAAGTTGCTGCACCATTGTAAAATTCTACCATCAGTGTATAAGAGTTTATTTTTTTCCACATTCTTCCAACACTTGTTATTGTCTTTTTTTTAATGTTAACCATTCTACTGGTATGAAGTGATTTTGATTTGCATGTTGCTAGTGATTAATCATGTTGAGCATATTCTTAGGTTCTTATAGACTATTTCTATATCTATTTTGAAAAAATGGATGTTAAAATATTTTATCAAGTTTTTAACTAGGTTATTTATATTTTATTATTAAGTTGTGAGACATTTATATTAAGGACATAAATTCTGTATCAGATATATAATTTGCAAATATTTTCTTATATTCTCTGGATTGTGTTTTCACCTTGTTAATGGTGTGCCTTGAAGCACAAGAGAGCTTAATTTTTGTGAAGTCCAATTTATTTATTATTTTTTCACTTGGACTTTTCATGTAATATGAATTTAATGCCTAATCGAAGATCATAAACATTACTGCTATTTTTCTAAGAGTTTTATAATTTTAGCTCTTACATTTAACTCTGCAATCCATTTTGAATACATTTTTGTGTTGGATCCAACCTTATTTTTATGGGGATGCCCAGTTGTCCTGGCACCGTTTGTTGAGAAGACTATTTTGACCCCATTGTGCATCATGGCACCTTTTTCCAAAGTCAGTTAACCACAAATGTCAGGATTCATTTCCGGACACTCAGTTCTACTCCACTGATCCGCGTATCTGCCCTTGTGATTGACCACACTCTCCTGATTACTGCAGCTCTGAGGAAGTTAGTTACACAGGAAAGTGAGGTGAGTGCTCCAAGTGTGTTCTTTTTCTTTGAAGGAATATTTTGATTATCTGGGTTTCATCATTTCTATATAAACCTTAGGATCAATTTGCCAAAAAAGATAGCTGGAATTTTGGTATCTTTTCTTATTTTTATACAGACAATGCTTTTTAATGATGTTTGGATCATAGTAAGATATCTCAAATTAATAATTAAATAATGTACAAGTACACCAAGGTTTGATCTAACATGAACCCAAAGAAAAAATAATAGTCTTAAAACCAATATAATCATTCTGAGCCTAAAACATACATCCTCCCAAGAAACTTTTTCTTTGATTTTGTTTTTATTTATTATGCCTGTTTGTTGAAGCCACATAGACTCCTGTGCACAAAAATAAAGCATGATGATTTTTATATGTGAGAGTCCGAAAATATGATAGATTTTGGGAGACTTGGATTAATTTTTAGGAGACTCTGATTAATTTGTATTAAAATTAAATTGTGTTAAAATCACTTACACAAAGACAGTTAATTGGATTACTTTGGAGATTTTCATGCACTTACATTACCCATATCTCTGAGTCCATGGTTTCTTTTTTCAGTATCTCCATATCTAGATAATCTTTTTTTCCCCCCATTTCTCTGAAAACAGCTTTCTTTACTTGGGTGTGAATGTGGCCACATGACATTTCATGACTTCTCAATTCCAATTCTTAACACAGATTAATGAGAACCTCAGTGTTCAAATTCTAAACTTTTGTGCAGAAAATACAAGTAGCACAACTTTGGTTGGTCACATCAGTCATTCTCTCTTCACCCTTCGATCGTATTTGGAACACTTCAGAGTTACATAGCATAAACAAACTTGCAGTGTTCAGAGAACAAGGTATATGTGACCTTGAACTCACCTCAAAAGAAATTGCAACACCTAGACCTGTGACTTTATGAAAGGGAAGAGAAGAAGAAAAATATTTAATATTAAAACAAAGACTACCTTAGTAGTAGTATGATAATATACAAATGATATCTATTCAAGTTTATTACAAATACTACCATACTATGCAATTACAATAATCATAATGGTTTTAGGATCGGTGATTCTCTTCCTTTCTGTATTTTGGGTGTTTTGATAGGCAGGGATGAATAGAGCCACTCTGATGTTTGAAGGCTAGGAGTCTGTGGTGCACTTCTTACAATAAGTAGCCCGTGGTTTTGGCAAGGCGTGCCATCTTCCCGCAAATTGACCCATCTGGGAAGAGGAGCTTGACTTCAGTTCCTTGAACTCTCTCAGCTTTGAGTCCATCTTATCATTGTCATAAACTTCAGAACTCTTAATGATGGGAATGATAACAGCAGAACACCGTTAGTCTGATCAGGACACCACCACATACAAATGGTGCTTCTTTAAAGCAGAACAATGCTGTGACGAATTTATACGGGAAAAATCAATCTTTTAACAGAACACATACGTTAAGTAAATGAAATAATTCCGATAACACAAAGGCAGCCCTCTAGCCTACAAACAGGAGAAGGGAGCACACCATTTACAAATGACATCATATATACTCAGCACTGCTTTTACTTTAAGTGATTTTCAGTGTATGCAAGCAAAGTGTGCCGCTTATTTATCATAAAGCTAAAATCCATACAAGTCCTTCAAATGTTTCAATAAACTTATGAAAAGTATTTTTCAAAAGGAAAGCCAACTAGCAATTTATTTTTTTATGGTTTGAAATATGTTTAAATCAAATTTGATGTCGTGATTCTTTTTAGACTCTCTAGATACTGTGGGTTCTCCTTGACACTTTGATTACCTTGGAGAAATATATTCATTTGACCGAATAAATAACTAGAGTGGGAGAGAAGTCTGATTTAAAAAGAATATAAATTTGGAGGTATCACCCAACTCGCCCTAAATTCAAATAAAGTTAATTTAAGGCACATGTATTCTGTCATGTGTAGAAGATATATTATAATTAGTATAATATGCATTATACTGGGAAGCCAATTACATTACTCTAAGGACATGCCAATGGATTTATCTAAAGTAACAGAAATGCTCAGAGTTAATTAAGTTTGTCTTATGCTAACAAGAAATTGTGTCATATTATAGGAAGATTTTAGAATACTAAAAGGTCAATCTGTATTATAAAAAAATCTGCACATAAATGTTTTATGAGGGATTGGCATAGAATAACATATGAACCAAACCACAATCTGTCCTGTCTCCTAATTAGATTTTTTAAGTTCTGCATTTTAATTAGGATGGTTTCTTCTGGAGGTAACAGAAAACCAGATGCAAGCTTTAAAATTTAGTGATGCGTATAGCAGGAGTTCAGAAGCGGCTCCTTCCTGGTGTTTGGTTTAACCTCGTGGCCTTTGTTCTTTTCTGTGTGATTACAAAATGCAGGGAGTAGGTTTGGGCTTCTCAGCACTTGGTCATTCAGAGGAAGACAGACTTTGCTGTGAGTATTTCTTGTAAAGGCAAGGAGATATCTTTCCTGATGTTCAGAAAAAGGACTCCTGGACATGGAGAACAGTGTGGTGATTGTGGGGGGTGCAGGGAGGGGTATAAGCAGGATGAATGGTAGTGAAAAAAATATGAAAATGGATTTAAAATGTTTCCTCTTTATCCTTCCTTGAATTAGGTCTCATTACTATGTTTTAAGTATATTTAATTGGTTATTCTATTACAGTCGTTCCATTTGTTTCTCCCCTTTATTCCCCTCTGCCCTGCACCCTTTTCCCAACAGCATTCCTCCCCCCTTAATTCATGGCCATGGGTCGTACATATATGTTCCTTGGCTTCTCCTTTTCCTATACTATTCTTAACCATCCCCTCTTTATGCTTAGCATTACTATTTTTGAGACAGTCTCCGAAACCAAGTAAACAATTAAGAGATGTTACCCTACACTTTAATTCCTGAAGGAAATTGTTGTGGCATTACATTGGATGAGTGAATTACCTTCAAAGTATTCTGGTCTTGAAAAGGTCTGGGTCAATATCTCCGAAACACACGTCTAAGTGTACAAACAGCGGGTAGGGGATATATGACAAAAGTCTGGCAAAGTTTAGGACAAGGGAGATTAGGAATTTTACTGGATAGACTACAATGTCTACCATACTCTATAAACAAGTCATGTGGAAATATTTGGTAAAGGTACATTGAACTCTAAAGATTTGCTTTGCTGTCCATCATAACAATAACAATAAAAACCTGTCTTACACAAATATCCAAAACATCAAGTTACATATCTTACATATGCAATTTGATCGCTATATATAAAGAAGACTTTATTCAACTGCTTTACAACTGATCTTTTCAGGAAGTGAAATCATAAATTGCCCCTACCTCATATGACACTATATGGTCCTATAAAAACTACCAGCTAAAGTTACTCTTTAAGCCCTTCCCCTCATTTTCCTTCACATATATCCTGAGTCTTGCTCATGTTATGTGATATTCTCCATATACCTCTGTGCCTGTGCATATTCTAATCCTGTGTCAAACTGGACTTTTCCATGAATACCTTCCTTCCTGTATATAAATGGGTGATTTTTTTCTGATAGCCAAATGCAACTATATTATAAACTATTACTTTGCTAGCCATGTATTTAAAATATTTGTAGGCAGTGTATTAATTGGCAGACACTCTTCTAAGTGATTAGGGAAGAGAGAGAAATATTTTCACATGGAGTTTCTAATATGTTGTGTGTATGTGTATGTTTGTATGCATATATCCCTGTAACATCTCTCAAGTCAGTGGCAGTTTTCTTAAGTGTTAGATCTATTTCATAGATTTGTTTCTATTCCCACAATCTACTATTGATATTTCCCTAAGAGAAAGAGATTCAACAAGAAAGTAGGAAACACTAAAAAATACTGTGATTTGCTTTTTGTGTGTCCATGGTACTGGTAGGCAAAGAAAAGATTTCAGTGAATTACTATTGCTAAGGTGGGGCAGTTTCAAGTAATTCTGAGATTTAGTATGTATTCTCTGAGAGTAGAAGTCCTGGTCTTTGGGAAATGTTGCCTTTAATTAAATGAAGTTGTAGATGATGTAAGTTGGTGGTCGAGTTTCATTTTGTTTTGTTGGGCAAAGGACTTGAACAGAGACTTGTCCAAGGAGGACACACAGAGGGCTCAGAGATATACGAAAAGATGCTCGGCATCGCTAGCCATCAGAGAGATGTTAATTAAAGCCACAATGAGATACCACTTCACATCTGTCAGAATGGCCATCATAAACAAAGCAACAAACAACAAGTGCTGGCGAAGTTGTGGAGAAAAGGGAACCCTAGTGCACTATTGGTGGGAATGCAGACTGGTAAAGCCACTGTGGACAACAGCATGGAATTTCCTCAGAAAACTAAAAATGGCACTGCCTTTTGACCAAGAAATTCCACTGCTGGAATTATACCCTAAGAACACTGAAACACCAATTCAAAAGAACCTATGCACCACAATGTTCATAGCAGCACAATTTACAATAGCTTAGTGCTGGAAGCAAACTAAGTGGTCATCAGGAAATAAATGGATCAAAAAATTATGGTACATTTACATGATGGAATACTATGCAGCAGAAAGACTGAAGGAGCTCCGACCCTTCATGACAGCATGGATGGAACTGGAGAGCATTATACTAAGTGAGATAAGTCAGGCAGTGAAGGACAAATACCATATAATCTCACCTATAAGTAGAACCTAATCGACAAAACAAACAAGCAAGCAAAATATAACCGGAGACAGTGAAATTAAGAACAAACTGACAGTAACCAGAGGGGAGGTGGAAGGGGATAATGTGGGGGAAGAGGGGAAGTGTTTTCAGGAACTTGTACAAAGGACACATGGACAAAACCAAAGGTGGGCAAGATCAAGGGTAGGGAGTAGGGATGGCTGGGGTGGGCGGGGAGTGGTGGGGAGAAAATGGAGACAATGGGACTTGAACAACAATTTTAAAAAGAGGTATATTTGTGTCAAAAAATAAATAAAGTAAATAAATGAATTGGTAGATGAAACTATCTGTAAACTTTACCACCTAGATAAAGCTAGGCAGCTTATGTTTTGCTTCAAAAATTTTCTTTTTTCTGGTACTCTTTTACCTGTACCACAGATATATGTCTAATTTTGTGCTTTGTATTTTCATTAAAGTTGGTTTTGCACTTGACCTTACACTGTCCAACATTTATTTTTCTCTACTAAGTTGATATTACCTATAGCTCTGAATGTTATGTATGATTAATAATAGCATTCCTGCCACCAAAATATGTGTGTACTCAAAACACACACATGCACAATGTCTGAATAAATTGTAGATTGCCTGTCAATTTGCATGGAAAACCCCAGTTCTTTAATCTCACGAGGTGAAAATGTTGACCTTGTTCTTTAGTGCTGGACACATGTTTACTTACTTTAGTTTGGTCCAAGTATTTAATTGATACAACAATTTAAAGATAGTTCATTGATCCACAAATTTTCCATATAGAAGGGATGCTTTGCCTTCTTTTGTCTAGTCCCACTAGCTTCATAAATCATGCTTTATCACTGATTAATTACTGTCAGTGAAGAAATGAACATTTCATTGTTGATATATTCACAAGACATCAGACTTCCTAAATATATTCAAGATTTACATTCCCGCATAAGGTATTTCGAACTTATCCTTATTTTTAGCATCTGCATTTTTTCCCATGCCGTCTCAGATAGGAATAAAAGAGTGGGGTTAGTGATTTCCTCTTCTTCATGCTGAGTTATCCTTTTTCCTATGGGTCTGAGTAATGAGTTTGCTATTAATTAATTTTATTGGCTATTAGCCAGTTATTGGCTATTAAGGTATTATTTCCTTAATTTTGACAACTATAAATTGGTAATGGATGAGAGAAAACTTGTTTCTTTTATCACTTTTAGTCTGTGATGCTATACTTGTAATATTCATATCTATATATATAAATATAGAGAGTACATATAATATATGAGTATATATTCATATCTATATATAAATATATACTCATATATATATAATCTTGAGCCGAATGATGAGCAATCAGTTTCTGTGAGCTATATGGAGAGCAAAGAAAAAGTAGGAGTGGAAAAGGTAATTGAGTATTTTCATCTCAGATTATTGACTATTCTACTGGAGATGGCCAACTCTTATTTAAATATACTTTTAAATTAATTTTGCTTAATGCTTGAAGATTACAATTAATAAAGTATAGAAAACTGCTGAAACAAAGGTTTATGCCATTTAACATTTTTGTTCATGGATCTTAGACTATTACCACCTTAGTGGGCAGGTATGTTTGAATATGCTTTAGTCCTGAACCTATGAACTTTGAGAAATTGAAATGTAATTTTGGGTATTGCAGCGATATTACAATATTTACATATAGACATTACACATTATTTGTGCCATTTATTGAACAATAATTTGGAATATTACAAATAAAATATTTTCAGGTGCAGTTTAAAGTGGAATATTTAGAAAAAAATGAAATCACTCTCAGGAAAGTTTGATTTTTTAAAAAGCATTTCCAAAACATGTGATAAACTGGTATTATATTAGAAATAAATTTAATCTAAATACATTTTGGTTTATGAACACTTTAAAAACCAAATACAGCACAACGAAACTTCATTTTAATGTGCTTTGTGTGCTATTTTCTAACATTTACCATGTAGCACACATTATCCAAATAGCTCAAGACACTATTTAAAAATATTAAACTAAGTTTCTTCATATAACACTTTCCTGAATGGATTGGAACAATGGGAGAAACACTTTGAAAGCCACGTGCACAGGAAAAAAAAGTCACAGCCAGAACCTGTAAGGCAATTTGTTTCCACAAAATGATTTTGGTACCACGCCCATAAACAACAATATTCCACTCTATTTGGGTTATGAACTCAAAGTTTAAGTTGTTGTGATTCAATTTGGGCCCTGAGTGAACTTCCATGATTTCCTGTGCACTTGTGAAAAAAAATCAGCTTTGCGATATTAAATAGAAAATGTGGCATCTACAACATGTCATTTTTTAACATTTCTTTAAAAAATCTCATTAAAACAACTATATATTTTGCAATTATAGATTAGTTTTAGTATTTGGAACCAGTTTTTAAGCTGTAATATTGCATGATAGTTGTCTGAAGCTTAACCTGAGAAATGTTTTCATTCTTTGAGAATACACACAAGCCTTCTGAAGAGCAGCCATTAGGTATTTCTCTTAATGGCATTCAATGCAAAGTGTCATTTCCCTACATTCTTCCCGAACACGGGCATTCTCATATGATTATAAGATCATATAATTTTAGAAAAGGATGAGTTTAGGGCAATCTTTTATTTTTTAAATGAAAATTTTGAGACCTAGAGATTCGGATAATTTGCCCAATGTCATTATCTCAGTTTTTCACATGGGTAGAAATAGATTAATTTCTAGTTTGCTCATCTTTCTTCTTTAAAACAGCGCTTTTTATAAATTACCATGATTGTTTAAAATAACATTTCCAAGCGATCTCAGTATAAGTATTTCTTAAGCTCACGTTGTCTATGTGAGCACCTCAATTTTTAATGTCTCTCTCATTGTGATAAACTTGGTCTTCCAGTGTGGGATGTGTGACCAACCATTTTGGTCATGCTTTTGATGCTGCCATATGGAGAGCTGAATTAAAGAGGAGCTCATCGGCCTAAGTCAATGCTATCTCCTGCTGATAGAGATGTCTTTCCCACCTCTGAGCTCTGCTGTGGGCCTTGCTGATTAATTATTCCATCCAGCCATTGTATTTTACTGCAGATGGCCAGAGATGTTAGGGGTCCTGTTCAAGGTGACAGTTCTTTTTATAAAGCGCTCTTGATTCTCTAATGTTTGTTGAGTTTTACACATGAGCAATAATTCTGAGGTTGGATAAGAAGAGGGACTGAAAACCTGGTACCAGAGCTTAACTTTATCACTTTCTAAGTGTTCGGTCTTAGTCTGATTAATTAAGCACATTAAGCATCAGTTAACACACGTGTGAAGCTGAGATTATAGTAATGCTTGCCTCATAGGCTATGGTGAAGATTTATTGATGGTGTGTTTATCGGGCTAACTTTCAAAATTCTGCAGTGACTGTATACACATATATACACACACAGCTTTAATCCATATTACTACAGTGTTCTCCACTATCTTAGTCATAGAACATTTCCAGAGAATTTCTACTAAAACTTTGAAATTTTCTATAAAAAATTTCAAAATCATTTGACAGAAAAAAATTAGTATGCTAAATTAAGTGTCATGCTCAAATTCTTCAAATATATTCTCTTTAATTCTTGCTCAGATTTATATATTCAAGTTTACATCTAGCCACATTCTGGCCTTAAAGACAAAATTGATTGAGGTAAGATATATACCAAGATAACTATTGCAATCACTATTTTCACAAGGATGAAATAAGAAAGTGTGCACTGTACATGTTCTGGTAGAAGCATAGTATGTGGAAAATAGCAGGTATAATCAATCCCAAACAGAAGGTAATCTCAAAGCCTTTCCTAGTCTCTATGATGCAATACAAAATAATACCACATGGCTGAGATTAAATTTTATTTTCTTCACTTCTCTTGGGAATAATTTCAAATTTAATATCCTTATTGTGCTTGTTTTAGCTTGAGATGGGATATTTTGCTCTTATATCATCCCTCAATTCAAAATCATTTAACTATGAACAACTGAAATGTTTAGTCCAGACTTTGTTTTATTTTCAGAAAATACATAACAGCTGCTATTATAAAATGGCATAAGAATCCAAAAGCATGTAGGTGTGTCTCTGACCCTACTTGCTTTCCAGTTCATGTAAATCTAACAGAGTTTTATTTTAAACCTTGCTACCTGTTGCTCTGCTAAGAAGTCTATAATGCCAGGACACCACCAGCCTCACCAGTTTTTGAGTGGCATGTCCCTCATGGCTGGTGCTTTGGTTTCAGTTGTTTAATGACTTAAATTTTGACTCATGATTTTTCTTCCCAGAGTCTTCTAATTGCTCCCACACTCAGACATCGGCTTTCTGGTTGTGGGATACCCAGTCTCTGTCTACCTGATATAATGTTACATGATGATGGGAACCTTGACCAGTTTTAACTCTTTGATCCTTAATCCAATTTTGTGATTTTTGTTCCTCCTAGAACCCTACCATATTTCCTTTATGTTAAATGCAATCTTTTCCCAGTTCTTATAACAAGACTGATTTTCTCTGGGTAAAATGACATTTAAACTCTCTATTCTTCATGGCAGTCTCAACATAATTTTACTAACAAGTGACCGAAAAGAAAATGGTCAATGCTTCCCCATGGTTGTGGGGGCCATTGCTCAACTAGCACCCATTCAGTGTCTTTGTTCAGCATATCTAATTGGTGTTACACCATTTGAAATGTCCACTTAGGGACTGAGGTGCTAAGTCATGGACATTTAAGCAAATACAAAACTAAGCAATCCACTAATTACCAGTTTTATGCCCCCAAAATTAAGTACTCTGGTAAGGCAAACTCATGACTTTTATTAGTAAAGTATGGGCATTTATGAAGATAGCTTGAACTTATGCATACACTTTTGAAGAGAATTAGACTGGTCATGTCAAAATTTTAGAAATAGCAAGTAACCCATCCCCCCTCCTTTTCTTCACCTTTCAAAAGAACCCCTTTCTTCCCATGTCAGCCATTTACTTGCTTACTCCTTCAGTACTTTACTATCAAAGTAGTATAACACCAGTATCAGTCATTTGTGAGGTTAGTTGCGACAGCTTCCAGTATTGATCATTATTGATTGGTTAACTGATTGCAATTTTAGTATTAATTATATTCAGTCTTGTATCTCACAGTTCAGTTGGAATGATGGCTCTTAGCACTCGAGCTGCTTTGGAGCTTTTGTTTTTTTCCTCCAAGAATTTCTGGGTAGGAGAGCAAGAGTCAATTTAACACCAAGTTCTGGAAGAAGCTTCTGAAAATGCTCTAGCCTCTTCCCCTCCACCCCTGCCCAAAGTAGTGGATCAATGAAACTGAAAACCTTTCATCACTCTTTATCAGCAGCAATAAGGAGTGTTATAATCATGTAGGTTAAACACGAGAGTAGGAAAATTACGAGCATTATTTGCAAAGTAAACATAAAGTTAATTTTCATATATGTCAAGCAAATACTACTAAGCCTTAGTTATTATGCATATGAGTAACTGTCAGAGTGAAAAATATTATTTAAGTATGTGTCTGTATTTGTGTGTGAATGTGTGTGTGTAGCATGTGGAGAGAAGAGAGGAAGAGGGATATGCAGAGAAATTGCTTATACCAATAAATATGTTCACAAAGAATGGACTTTTGTGTGTTTGTTAATTTTGAGTGTTACAGAATCCTTAGAACTTCACACTTAAAAAGTAAAGAATAGTGAAAGCAGTTGGGTCATTTCCCTAATAATAAGAACAATGGGTAATGACTAAAAATTTACTTTAGGGTATTTAATAAAAGTTCTATGTATAATTACCAAAGTCCAAAAATATATATTTCTTCATTTGTGGTACATCATGTTACACAAGAACATTATTTTCAAATGCAGTGCTCTATGTGTTTTTAAAATAATGCATAAAAATAACTATATTCTGATGGAGAATTAACGAAAATATGCTTTGTTATGTCTGGCAAAGAATTCATTCATTGAATTCAGAAAGAACATGCCTTTCTGAATTCTGATATTTAGAATGACTCTCTTAATGTGTCTTCCCAAAATTGAAAATTGTATTCCTCTATATCAGATAAGCCTTTGAAAATGCATATGTTTAAAATCTTTTCAAGAAACAATTGGTACTATTTGTCATAATCTTAATACCTTCATTATACAATTAAATGTTAAAATGTTATTACAGATTACAATATATAATTAATTTAAAGCCTTAAATATGTTAAGGATTTGAATGCTATAATTATAATTATGTTTGTTTACTTTGATCTTTGTAAATGTCAAATTCCCCAGTTAGTATTTACTTTAAATACTAAATACTACTGTATTTATGAACTACCTTCTCTTTTGTGAGACTTTTAGGAGAGTAGCATCTGAGACAAGCCCAAATTCTACACTTATGCCCTTCCAATGCCAGTCTCAGTGCCAAAAGAAGTAACTAAAATCACCATTTTCACGCTAGCATAAATTCTCCACACCGCTGAGTCACACGCATTGATGTCTGCCTGCAAACTTTGGGTGAACACAAGGTATGTCCTGGGGAGGGCTGAGTAAAAGCTAAAAAACGGACAAGCTGAGCTTCCAGATTAGCTGCTATCCTCCTAATGCAGGCTCAGCATCTTCAGGGGTATCTAGCATCAGCTTTAATTTTTGAAGAAGCAGCATTTTAATGATTTACTTCTAGTCATTGTTAAAGAAGCAACTGAATTTGACTGTTTCTTCATTAAAACAGTGGCGTAGACCATCTTCAGATGTAGTATTCCTTCTATCAAATCATAGGTCATGACCTGCCAGAATAATCTGCTCTGAGAATGCAATTCTAGAGCCTCTAGTGTATATTATGGAATACTAACTATCATATTTACTGCAAAATTCATTGTTCTAGTGTGAGGTCTGCACAAAACGCAAAAGCTCAAGAAAAAAATAGGTTTTTTGTAAATTGTGGTTTGTGCTGTGGCATCTCAAGATTGTTCAAGAGAAGTCATCTGTCTGCAAGACAAGCAAGTAACATTTAAGCATGGTTTCAGTTCTGATTGCCCTAGTGATAAGTATCTTGATATTCCCTTTTGGACTAATATTCAAAAAAGTCTATTCTCAGTTTCTCAGTATCTGCCACTTGTCAATGCTTAAAAGGCTGTCTTCTATAGAAAACAGACAACTATGATTATAACAACTCTTCCTAGCAAAAGAAGAAAATTTATGAATAATTATGTTAGTGTGGAACAATACATGCCTTTAAAGCTAGGGGTGTTAAGGTAAGACCAAAAAAGAGAGCAATATTCAAGAACGGGCAGCAGCCATAGATGCTGTGGGTGGGATAAGGTCACCAGTAAAATACATTCACCTTTGCTTAACATAAAGTATCATAAGTCAGAAACTGGAAAGGGCAGATTCTCCTAGAAGACACTTACACTGCAGGGATTAAGGATCAGAAATCAGGAGAAATCTCAAAGAACCACAAATTGAAGGAGCAATGCTGGGTGAGGGGGGAACAGCTGTCATAGCAGACTGCAGGACACCTTGAAACTTCCCAAAGGAGGAAATTATCTCTCTGTCAGGATGCTTGATGATGCTTAGTGCAGAATAACTTTTCAGTTGGGACTAGCCTTGAATTGGAAGGGAAATAAGTAAAGTGTAGCTTCTTAATTGCTTGTGAAACTAAAAGGAAACCAGAACTGAGGAATGAAATACTGGCTGCAATATTGTGGCTAAGACCTTCATGAAGTTATATAGACACTTTTTTATGATATTGTTACTTCCAAACCATACGTATTAACTATTTATTTATTTATTTATTTATTTATTCCTCCATTAGTGTTTGCCAATTATAAAATTTCCTCCAAGTTTTGCTATGTATATATAATACCTGCCATTACCTCAACAATGCACTTTTGATTACAAAGGGGATCCCGATAACCCAAGCTGTAGTGCCACTTTTGTTATGGTGTCTTCCTCATGTGGAAAATGGAAGCATGACTACTCCCACTTCACACGTCAGGATGAAATGGGAGTTTTTTGAGATGATTTTTACAAAGAACTCAAGTACTTTCCACATCTCAGGCACAGTACTGTGTAATGAAGACACACAATAATCTTCCCTTTTTAAGTGATTTATATTCCACATCTGTGAAGTGTTTTCTGGTTTGATTTCCAAATCACTGAAATTCTCCAGGGAGCTGACTTTGCTTTAAAGCCATCCTCCCCCAAGAACTAGCTCAATACACAGTGAGTATCAAGTATTCAAGAGAATAAATTTGATTTGCTCTATATCCTTGTGAGGTAACGAGGGAAGCTGTGTAATTTCTACTGTAACCATACCCCTAAAGTTCAAATATGTTATTTATAATGCCTGAGGGTCACACAGCTAGATGATGGGGAAGGCTGGATTTCCCCCTACTTATACCCAATCTACTACTCGTTCATTGTTTAAGAAGATAATTAAGCAGAAAGGAGGGGTTGAGATCTGGGCTTTGAAAAAAGATAACCATTTCATCTTTGCTTTGATGATGAATTGTCATAGAGAATTCCTGAAAACAAGCATCTCCCATAAGGGGATGCTTTGCTCAACCTGATGAACCCAGACTCTGCCTCCTTCCCTGTCCAATTGCCTCTAGATCTCCAATTAGACAGCTTCCAGTCTTTTACACTGCTAATGGGTAAAATTAGTAATGCTTTCTGTAAAATTCAAAAACAAACTTAGTAATTCACCATTCAGTCTTAACTGCTAAATACTTTTGAATGAGGCATATTTCAGGCACCTAATACTTAAGTTATAAATACTATATTTTTGTATAAAATACACATGTATTTAAAATTATTATGTATGTATTTAAAATTACTTATCCCTTGAAAAGAAAACTCAGGCTGTTACATCCATACTCCATATGGCACATACTGTATGGGAGATGGTTTTAAGATTAGAAAGGCTATGAATTCTTTTCAATTGAATTACATTTTTATTTAGCTAGTCTAGAATAAAAATGAAAAGAAAAGTGATTATCTTTTCTTTTCTGTTTTTTTCCCATTAAAATGCTGACATGAGATTTGATCTGAGAAATTAAAGACACTTTCAAGTTCATTGAGTTCAGCCTTCCACTCAGTGCAGAAATGACTGGTGTCATAGTGTTAATAGGTGTGCGTCCATTCCCTCTAACTCTTAAAGTGAATGTCTGCATAGCGGGTTTATGCCTTTTGAGGAGGTCTGAATGAACTCTTCCTCAGCATATTAAGAGTAAATTTGATTTACTTTAATTTTTAAATAGTGGCTAAGATGCTGCCTAAAGAATTACATGGGATGTCTAATTTTTCCTTTTCCACATAGCTCTCATATAAAGAGAAAATTGTTGCATCTCATCAAATCTCTTTACATTGATGTTTGATTTTTTCAACTATCCTTCCTGTAATATGCTTTTCAAACATATCTATTTCTTAGTCTGTATAGCTAGCTATTACATTATTCTATAAAATAGATCATATAAAACTGAACACAGTATTTCAGATATTTTTGACTATTTACAGAATATGATGCAAAGTTATCTTTTTATTTTCAGGAACAATTCTTCTTTTGGGAGGGTGCAATTCTTTTTCAAATTAAATCAGCCAAAGTTTATATTTACCTCTTCATAGATACACCAACCCGTCTCCTCTTTTTGAGCATGTAACAAAAGTTTTTGATAGAAAATTAGTGGTCCTTATTCTATAGTAGGGAAATGAGTGGCTTGAATTGACTTGTGTAACTTTTTATTGTTTGAGTTCTTTTGTTTAAACTGATTATTCTAGCAATTTGAGATCTAATGCATGTATAAATATCAGT
>CM052538.1:182007496-182033977 GCA_028533065.1 Trachops cirrhosus | reverse complement strand
GTTTGCTTAGTTTCTTCTTGTTTTTGTTTCAGGTGTGGTAGTTAATAATTGTGAGTTTGCTGTCATTTTACTACACCTGTTTTTTATCTTGTGTTGGTGTAAATAGGTGGTCTAGATTCATTTTTCTGCATGTATCAGTCCAATTCTCGCAACACCGTGTATTGAATAGACTATTTTTAGCCCATTGTATGTGCCTGCTTCCTCTGTTAAATATTGATTTGCTATAAAAGTGTGGATTTATTTCTGGGCTCTCTATTCTGTTCCATTGATCTATGTGTCTGTTTTTATGCTAGTACCATGCTGTTTTGATTACTATGGCCTTTAATATAGTTTGATACTTTATCTGATATATTTCCTCAGGCAAGGGAAATGAAAACAAATAATAAACAAAAGAGACTACATCAAAGTAAGAAACTTTTGCACAGCAAAGGAAAACGTTAACAAAATAAAAAGACATCCCATGCAATGGAAAAACATATTTGGCAATATATTTGATAAGGGGTTAATATCCAGAATTTATAAAGGAGTTGTAAAACTCAACACACACACACAATCAATTAAAAAGGACTTGAATAGATCTTTCTCCAAAGAGGGCATACAGGTGTTGAATAGACATATTGATGTCACTAAGCATCAGATAAATGCAAATTAAAACCAAAAAGAGATATCACCTCACACCTATCAGAATGGCTATCATTAATAAATCAACAAACAACAAGTGATGATGAGGATGTGGAGAAGGGGGACTCTTTTGCACTGTTGGTGGGAATGCAGATTGGTGCAGTCACTGTGGAAAGCAGTATGGAGATACCTAAAAAGAATAAAAATGAATTTGCCTTTTGGCCCACCAATCCCACTTCTGGCAATATATCCAAAGGAAGCCAAAACACTAAATCAAAATAATATAAGCACCCTTGTGTTTACTTCAGCGTTCTTTACAATCACCAAGATAGGGAAGTAGCCTAAGTGTCCATCAGAAGATTGATTAATGGATAAAATGGCTATCAGACATTTACACAGTGGAATACTGCTTGGTTCTAAAAAGGAAGAAAATCTTACCCTTTACAACAGTGTGGATGAACCTGAAGAACATTGTGCTGAATGAAAGAAGCCAGTCAGAGAAAGATAAATACCATATGATTTCACTCTTATATTGAATTTCATGAACAAAATGAAGTAACAAGCAAAATAGAGACAGACTCATTCATAAAGATGAGGATGACGGCTATGTGGGGATTCAGGGGTGGAGAGATCGAGCAAAAAGGAAAAAGAACTCATTGACAGGGATAACAGTGTGGTGATTGTGGGGGGGCATGTAACAGGTTAAGTGGTAATGGGAAAAATGCAATAAAATATAATAAGTAAATAAATAAATAGATATTCAGGAAAAAGTCCTTTGATAATTAGATGTTGACTGCTGAGTCATAAAGTTTTTGAATTGTTTACATAGATAATATTTTTAAATATATATAATATATAATATATAGTCATATATATTATATATATATATATTATACTGGGAAGTAATATAATGTCAAGTTCCTTAAATTTTAGCTTTAGAAATCAGATGTTCCCAACTTTAAAAACAGCAGAAATACATTTATTTGTTACCAGTTTTGTTATACTTCTCTCAATTTCTCTTATTTTTAAAAGTCACTATGACTTTGTTGAAAAAAAAAATCCATGCATTCATTCAGCTCACATTTTTGAAATCCTGCTGTGACAATGTACGTTTCTCTATTCGCAATGAATTAATGGCCCTTGGGGCAAACTGAAGAAGATCTTGCATTTTAATGTTTAATTTATGTAAGAATTATAATAAAAGCACGAACAAGAAGAAAATGACTTATCTTGGTAAGATCTTTCAGCTTCTTGTTATCTAATTTTCATGAATGTTGGTATTTGAATTCAAGAGAAATAGCAAGACGCCTTCCACAACTTTCTCAACCTATTATGAATTCAGCTCCTCACAGCACCATGGTTTCTCATAGCATCTCTATGAAGCTCATTTTTATTAGTAAAAAGGTTCAGAGCAAAATAAGTTTCAATAGTTTAAGCTTTTCTTGTCCTCTCTTAATTATATCTGCCCAAGACCAGACCCAGGAATGTCTTCTTTGAATTACAACATAGTCTTTAAAGCCCTACTTGATTCTTAGCATGGTTAAAACCCTTGCAGGTTTTGTTTATAGTTTTATTAGGAAATACATGTCAAAGTAAACATATAATTTTGTATATGCTATTTTAAATAACAAATAACCAACCCCTCTGCTTTTCACTCCTCAGTTTGTCCATCACTCTTCCCACTTAAAGGTAACCATCCTGACTTGTATATTAATAAATCACTTCCATTTTTTATCATTTCACTCCATGTATGAAAATAGTTAATACATACATATATTGATGTTTTAAGTACAGTGTGAATTTTCACATAATTTTAAGTAACTATTGCTCATATTTTGTGAAGTTTTATTTAATATTTTATTTTTTAACAACTAAATGATGCCCTAACCAGTGTGGCTCAGTTGGTCAATGTACTGAGAAGCAAAAGCTCTCTGGCGTGATTCCTGGTCAGGGCTCATGCCTGGGTTGCAGATTCTGTCCCTGGTCAGTGCTCGTATGAGAGGCAACAGATTGATGTTTCTCTCTTGTGTCAATGTCTGTCTCCCCCTCATCCTCTCTCTCTAAATAAATAAAATCTGTAGAAAATAATTAATTTATGTTACATTTTTAATATTGAAAGTTTACTTTAAATTTTGAAGTTTCATTCTGTTGATGAATTGAGTTACAGTGCATTGCATTGTGTAAATAAACCACAGATGTTTTACACATGATGATATTGCGACCAAACCTTATGCCCTACCTGGATTATATATGGAATGAATTGCAGGGACTTAGTATTTTCAGCCTTACAATGCTAGGTAACACCACATTAGCCACCTAGAGGTTGACTCAATTTTTCCACAAGCAGTATGTGATACCTCTCCTGACCACAGCCTCAACAACATGTAGTATTACTAGATTCTATAACATTTACAAATTTTATGTATATAAAGCTGCATCTGTTTGTGAAGTTAAGTTTATGAATGCCCACAAAAACAGGATTATAGAGACTTTTAAAGAAGCCAGTAATTATTAGCAAGTAAATAATCACCTTTTTATTTTTACTTATTTATTTTTAATGTGGGATAGGGAGAGACATTCTAGGCTGTATTACAGGTTTGATATTTGGTAAAATAAAGTAAGATTCCCTAGGAGGCAAGAGAGAGCATTAGGCATCTCAGGACTGAAAGAGTTACGGGACATTGATGAATAAGGTAGACAGGAGACAAGCTTACAGACAATGGGATGGTGCTGAAATGAACTTGGGAATTTTGTAAGGAGTCTGAACTTTATTCAATTACTAAACCCAATGAATGAAGAATTCTCAAAATGTCAGTGGGAAATCTACTTATAATACTGGAACTATGGAGAGGTTACTCAGGATACAGTATGGAAAGTGGAACTAGGCTGGAGGTGGAGAAAATAGTTGTGATGAAAGATTAAAGTGGCCCAAATTAAGGTAGGATGGTGGAAGCCAGGAGAAATGGATGGGGTGCTATTCTGAAGATGAATTAGTAAGAGAGAAGGAAAAATCAATAATGGCAGTCATATTTGTAAAATAAAATACAGAATAAAGGGGGAGAAATTAACAAAAAGATATGCAATTTCAAGCTTGTTGAAATTTGCCAGGACAATGCCCAAAAGCATATGCACAGGAGAAGTGGAGCTACTGCTAAGCAAAGTGACATAGAGACTTAGCAGCTATTGGCTATAAGTTATGCAGAATCACTGTTCTTAGATTCTTTTAAATAGTATTGACTAGTTTCCAATGGGGGGGAATCTTTCAAAATAATGGATTTTCAAAACATCAAGGTAAGTAAAAACAATATAGTTCTTAAACACACACGCACACGCACACACACACACCCCTGCATGGCAAGTTACTGGCTTCCTTACATTGAGGAAGGGTTCTTAACTTCATCAGTAACCTTGGGCTTGTCCAAAACTAAATCTGTAAAGGGAGATTTGAAGAAGTGATTGTATGATCCCAAGCCCAAGTGACATTAACTTGAAATGTTAATATATATCAAGAAGTAACTGCATTTGTGTGACAGTATTTTCTTGTTGCTAATGGTTTCCAATAGTTGGTATGTGGGTAGAGGACTCCATATGACTAACTTTCAAGGACATGATGGAGCCTATAGATCTGGTTTGAACCAGTTAATTGTTTCTTGTAGCTGTTGTCCTGTGCAATGTAGGATGTATGATGGCATCCCTGACCTCTACCCACCACATGCCAGTTGATCACGACAATCAAAAATGTCCCCAGACATTTCCAAAGGTCCTTGGTAAAGGAGATTCCAATAGCCCCCAGTTGATTTTAGAATCAGAGCTGTAGACATTTGAGAATGAAATATTTAGGTAATATTTCAAGTAATACCAGTAACCATGTCAATCAAGAGCATCCTTTTTATCTTTTACTCTGTTTTACAAATTCTTATTCCTTAGCTAAAAAAAAAGTTACAAGGAGAGTTTCTGTTAGCAGTTAGCATTTTAGCTGCAAGCTATGCTCCCGACAGCTGGTAGTTGTCGCCATGAAGAAGTGCCTGTTGAGACAGCGGTTCACTGTCTTACCCACCCTGTAGGAAATGCGCTATGGTGAAAATGAGTCACTCTCATCCCTGTGGCCAAATCACATGAAGGATGGAGCCATCTCATAAAGACAACTGGCAGCCAGAACCCTTGTTCTTGAACTTGAATGGGATGTTTCTGGTTGGAAGGATGGGGAAGAGACTGATTCTTAACTGCTGCTTGGGACAGTGGTAGTAGGTGATTTTATATTCCTGATGAACTAGAGATATTATTTCTCCGTTTTTCTTCATTTATTCTGTCCAATTCTCTTTAGCCTCTTGTGAATTTCTATCCCCGACGATGCAAAAAATCTTGTGACGGCATGTTTATTGCTGATCAGCTAGTAAAACTGTGCCATGCTGTTCCTCTCGACCTGTAGTATCAGTGAGTGTGTATGTGATTGTGTTTGTGATTGAATGTGTGTGTTTTCCACATCAAGTTTAACAGTGTGATTTGAATGTTGCAGAAAACTAAGTAAGTATTGTAAATTAAATTTGCTTGGACACAGTCAGGCATGCAATGGGCCTTCCAAATGTTGGTTTTCCTTGAACTCATTTTAAACAGGGACAAATACTTTACCAAACCTGAGAAACATAGAATAAAGTATCAGGAAAACTAAGTATTGTTTGAATGATTATGTGCCATGGGATGGTGACAGACACTGAATAAATAATTAATGAATAACAGGAGTATGATTTTTCAAACAACTATGCACAAAGGATTATAACAGATTATTTTCAACCTTCATTTTTGAATAAACCTCTTTAATATCTTAAAATTTCCTGGCGATAAATTTGAGAACACAGCATAACATTAAAAATATTGCTTCTCCTTTACTCTTTTCTCATTCAAAATCACTATAAAAAAACTACATTAGCAAATGAATATAAAATGCACCCCAACTTTTCCCCATTTGGTAAAAGTGCTCAATATACTGTTATCTATAATTTTTGTTGACCTTATATAAATGAAATCCTTACAATATTTCCTTTTTGAATTAATATTTTTAACTTTTAATAATTAAAGTATTTGATACATATAGAACATATGTAGTATATATGTTAGTGATGAAGCATAATAATAACATGAAAAACTATGAACCCGTCTCCTATAAGAAATGGAGCATTACCAATGCCATTGCTTCTAAATATGTGCTTCTTGTCTTTCTCTGCCCCTTTCCTTCCCACACAGGTAACCATTTCCCTGAATATACAATTTATTTCATTTGGTTTTCAAATTTCATTTAATAAAGTGGCAAGAGAGGGTTTTAAATAATCTCTGTTGTTTTAAGCCAGCCTGAAATATTCTTGACCATTTTCTAGGGTTCTTCTTATTTTAGCCTACTTCTGTCCAGTTCACTCCAGCATCCTTTTAGATTTAGACTCAGGCCACATCATATGCTGGTGGTCCTGATCCACTCTCCAGATTTGATGTTTGAAATGGATTAAATAACTTCTAACCACTGTCTTTCCTCAGAATGTGCTCATGCTGAACCCTGTAGAACTTTTCAGTTTCTGAAAATTTAACCTGTGCTCTAATTCTGGGAGTAACGGGCACCAAACACCTTTGACTAACCCTTGAGTCAAACCCCCTGTAGTCACCCTGAGGAAGGTGACTTCATTGAAGTCAGTGACTTTTAACCAAAGATCAAATAAGCAAGTCTTTCACAGTCAGGGTCTCTTTCAGGCAAACACAGTGCAGCCTGATTAGATAACCCACTCCAAATTAACATACAATCTATCTGAAACCAGGACCTTGTTATTCAAAAGGTGCTTCAAGAAAAGTAGCTTATCTCCACTCCATAAATGCCAATTATAACCAGCAATGGAAAGCTCTACAATATAGAAATGTTGGAGCTACTCTTTTTATTTCTAAATATTTTATTTACTTATTTTTAGAGAGAGGGGAAGGGAGGGAGAAGGAGAGGTAGAGAAACACCAATGTGTGTTTGCCTGTCACTTGCCCCCAGATGGGGACCTGGTCTGCAACCCAGGCATGTGCCCAGACAGGGAATCCAACTAGCAACCCTTTGGTTCACAGGCCAGCACTCAATTCACTGAGCCACACCAGCCAGGGCAAAAATGTTGGAACTACTCTTACACAAGATGTTTCTACAAAGCATGGCGTAAAATCTACTAATCAATAAGTAAATGCATGAAAATAACAGGATTTCATTATGAATAGCTATAATTAAATAGAATGCATTTGCTCAACTTTGATAAAAGTAAATTCACTCTTAGGTATGTAAACGGAGTTAAGTACCGTAAGGTCGCCAGCCCTAGTCTATGCAATATCTCTCCTAGAATACATTCCGGACTGTTTTTCTAGTTCCAGCTGTTACCAGTGATGGAGTTTGCACTTGCTCACATGGTGATTATGCCAGGAAATAACAATCCTCACTGCCAGAAACTTTTCTAGTCTAATTTGTTCTTTTTCCAGTGTTATGCTATGACCTATTTCCAGACTTTACCTTTTCTACAATTCCATCCTTTTGAGACACAGTGGTACCTCGGTACTCGTCATTAATCCGTCCTGATGAGTGGCGAGCAGGTGAAGAGTGCTGAAACATCTTCACTGGGCAAACACGTGACAATACCGGATTTGACAGGTCTGAGGCCAGCAAGTACTAAGGTGCCGCTCTGTTTGTGTTTTCGTTATTCCCCTTATGTACATGTGTGTACATATATGTACCTATGTTTACCGATGATCACTTTTCTACATTCCTTTAGTCGTCTTCTGTTTGAAACTGCGAGTCCTTCGATTCCCTTTATCCTTTAGGAACAAACAGCTTACAACAAATACAGGCTGCCTCTGCAAACACTGGAGGGGACTCGTCAGACATGTGATCCCTTTCTGATCAGTTATCTTACTGCGGAGCCCACTGGCCAGTTCGTAGCACATCGCCTCACCTCCCCCTAAAAGTACGCTTTGTGGTCTTTCACTGTTTATGCCATGTAGCATTATGTTTTTTTTTCTTTTTTTTCTCTTTTTTACTTTGGTTTATTGATTTTTTTTCAAACACTGGTATTTCCAATAATAAATGACTGGCTAGTTTATTTTCATTTGTATAATTGCTTTACTTTCACTTATTTCTGAAAGTTGATTCTAAGAGTTTCCGGAATACAATTGTTAAGTTTAACTTAATTGCATATATTAATTAGTTCATCATTAATGTTTTCCAAAGATCCTGAATTGATACGCTCTAACAATGGTTATAATTCAACCCTGCTGTTATTCCATTCTCTAATAACAACAGGCCTATTATTTATTGATATGTAGAGAAACTTTAAGATGATATTTTGTATAGGTAGATTAGACTATAGTTTACAATATACTTACTCACAGATCTGAATTAAAGTATGTCACACCACCAAAAAACTTGTTTCTAACATGGAAACCTTGATATTTTATTATTACAAACTGAGAAAAAGTGTGACATTGGTTTTCAGACTTCATGGAGGTACTTGTTAGTGCACTATCTTTTAATTACAGAAATTTGCATCCTTGACTTTTCCATCATCGAAATGCTTTAAAAAAAACATGCTAATGTTTGTACCCAACATCTAAATATTCTGATTTTATTTACATGAGTTGGAGTCTAAGTTCCAGCATTGTAAAAACTACCCCAATGATTCAAAGGTGAAACAGAGTTGAGAAAGCCGCTGTATTATACCCGTTTCAGAATGTATGTTGATTTAGCCACAGTTGTAGACTCTACTGCCAATGGAAACTCTATCCCATCAAGATAGTATTATTGCCTTGTGGTTCAGGTTGCACACTTTGAAATCAGGCAGCATAGCTTTAGAATTCTGAGTATATTGGATCAGCCGTGTTGGGTAACTTACCTAAACCCTCAAGTTATCTAGGTATACCTCTCTTTTCTCAGACATAAAACTGACCTCACTGAATTATTGTGGAGACTAAATAAAATAATCACATGATATTCACATTGGATGACTGACATTGTAAGTTTTTACACTGTATATGTATGAGTTTTTAACAGATGTTTTGTTTTTTGTCCCATTAGTTGAAGTTGCATATTCAAACTTTGAAAATATTTACTATAGGCACTGGCTGGTGTAGCTCAGTGGATTGAGCACAGGCTATAAACCAAAAGGTCACCAGTTCCATTCCCAGTCAGGGCACATGCCTGGGTTGCAGGCCAGGTCCCCAATGGGGGATATGTGAGAGGCAACCACACATTGATGTTTCTCTAACTCTCTTTCTCTCTCCCTTCCCCTCTCTCTAAAAATAAATAAAATATTTTTAAAAATATTTACTATAATATGTTTTCTTGCCCCATTGTTTCTGGCACAAGAGACCCGGTTAGCTAGGGAAACTCATTTGAAGAGCAAATATAAAAGTTCATGGTATTTACAACTGTTATGGCAAGTCTGTGATTAAAGACAGTGTAATTTGGCAGTCGTGAAAACTATTTTGTTTCTTACCACAAATCCACAAGTTTTTATCATTTGTAAAAATAATAAATATCTTCAGAATTGTGAAATGATTCCCAATGTTTTCTGTAAAATAAAACATATCACATTTATTTAACTCTATTCTAAATTCTTTAATGTAATAATGTAGTGCTCACTTATGGGATATACCTAATCCTGAGTCTTTCAAATATTTTTATCTATGACCCAAAATAACAAAATTATGTTATATCACAACTTAGAACACACACACACACACACACACCACTTTCCTGCCACAGCCAGAGACATATAAGTGTTGTCAAAACAGCATTTGGAGAATATACAAGTGCACTTCATAATTGCTGTTCTATTTTATTCCATTCCATTTGCTTTTTTTTGGGAGTGGGAGTTGGTATTTCCCATACCTTGATTTTATCACTTACTAATAGAGCACAACACACAATTTGAAAAATACTGTTCTAGTTAATATAATTGGCATTTAAATCATGTACCTCATAGAGCTCAAAAGTAAGTCAGCCTCACTGAGATGTTATGCAGAGTATTATTGAGAGAGCTGTTCAGAGCAGACTGGAAGATGGGTCATTAGAGGCCTTTAATATGCAGGGAGATTTGGGAGATGGCACATTTGCTTGAGTAATGTGTCAACACCACTGCCATTTACCATACCTACCCTCCCTGTGCACTGTCCCTAGTACAACTTAGAAGGTGAAAGGATATATAGACATATTGTTTTTGCAGTCAGAAAAAAACAAATTTAAATCTAGATGTCATTTATTGGATGTTTGATACTAGGTATATCCTAGAGTTGTCATAGCAAACCACCATAAACAGGGTGGCTTAAAGCAAAAACTTACTTTCTTACAGTTCTGGTAGCTAGAATTCCAAAATCAAGGTACTGTTGCTGCCTACTCCTTCTGAAACTTGTAAGGCAATCCTCCCTTGCCTCTTCCTGGCTTCTAGCGGTTTGCTGGCAATTTCTGGCAACTCTTGGCTTGCAGCTGCATGAGTACAGTCCCTGCACCCACCCTTCTTCCTGTGTGTGTCTGTCTTCACATGGAGATCTTTTTATAAAACACCAGACCTATTGGAATGGCAGCCCACCTTTCTCCTGCATGACCTCATCTGGAAAGACTATGTTGAAATGAGGTCACATTTTCAGATAGAGTTAGGGCTTCAACATGTTTTTTTTTTTTTTGGAGGAGACACAATTCAACCCGTTAATACCAGGAGACTCATTTCTCCACACTCTATTGTGTGTCAGATTTTATCTATCAAAACTGTACAGTGTTATAAATTATATCTTCACTGTCAGGAGATTTGAGAGAGGACAACTGATTGAAGAGAAAAAAATGTCTGGATTGATTGCAAGTCACAAAACGGCAGGGGAAAAAATGTATTTTAACTTGCAACACCACCTAGGGCTGTGCGCCCAGCTTAGCACTCAGAATCATCTCCAGTGCCACTCTGGAAAGCATGTGCTAGTCCACTTTCAACTTGGAACTCTGACTAAGAATCCCATGTTTTTCTCTCTCCTCCTCTTTGGCTGGTAAATCATTCTGAATCTCTACAGTCATCACTTCCAATGTAACAACCCTAGCACAGATCACTGTTGTTTAGTGATATTTGCAAGAATGCTGAGCTTTGGATTAAAAAAAAGAAGAAGAAGAAAAAGAAAAATCCCTCAGCCCCATAAGTTTCCCCTGCTCAACTAGAGACTGGAAAATAAATGTTTTCACCTTTAATGACCTCCATTGTCCTGACTTCACAGAGTCCCGAGTGGGTGGCTAACCCTTTGGAACAATACAGTACAGATGTTTCACATGATAAGAAGGCTAATTCCAGACCAATCAGAGCTACTCCAAATGTCAGCACAGCAAAATAAAGTTAAGATATGGGGCAAACAGATGCAACCTTCAGAGTCTGATCCTTTGTCAGTGAGGTCATCCTACAGCAATGGGTGTTATCTTTGCTTTGTTTAAGGCAATGGCAACTTTCCCTTCAGTGAGAACTGAGCTGCTCTGGCTGTTCTCTTGTATTTACACTGTTCACTACTTTCAGAAGTTCCCCTCAAGACCAGCACTACTCAACATCCTCTGGACTTTTACATTCCCTCCTGTCTGTATAGAAAGTCCTGCCATGGTTTTAAATATTAATAATAAGTAGTCCAGTTGTATTCAATAATTAGGAGCAACATTTTGATTAAGTCCCCAGTTTTCCACTGTGAGATAACTAAGTCTTTTGATTAAATTTAAAAAGAAAAATTGTGGCCCTGGCTGGTGTGGCTCAGTGAATTAAGTGCCAGCCTGTGAATCCAAGGGTTGGAGGTTCGATTCCCAGTCAGGGCACATGCCTGGGTGGCAGGCCAGCAACTCAGTAGGGGGCAAACAAGAGGCAACGGCACGCTGCTGTCTCTCTCTCTCTTTCTCCTTCCCTTCCCTTCCCTTCTCTAAAAATAAATAAATAAAATCTTTTAAAAAATGTTGCAAAGTCTTGAGGAATTTTGCAGGTAAATGCTATGTGTCTTTTATTTTTATGTTTGCAGTAAAAGTAATTTGACTATTCTAGCAATCTATGAAGTAATAATACAAGTAAAAGGGGAAGGATTTACAGGAACAAGTATAAAGGACACATGGACAAAAACTGTGAGAGGTGGAAATGGGAGGGAAGTGGGGAGGACTGGGGAGGTGGGCTGGGATGGGAGTAAAAGACAGAAAACTTGAATGACAATTAAAATAAAATAAAAATAAAAATACAAGTGTCGTTAATATAATAATAAATTTAATGTACTTATTTAAAAATTATTTATTGATTTTAGAGACAGAAGAAAGGAGGGGGAGAGAGAGAGGGAAAGAGAGAGAGGACATCAATTTGTTGTTCCACTTATTTATGTACTCATTGGCTGCTTCCTACATGTGCCCTGACCCGAAAACTAACCTGTAACCTTGGTGTACCTGGACCATGGTCCAACCGACTGAGCTAACCAGCCAAGGCGTGCACACATTTCTTACATGTATTTTATTTTACAATTTACTGTCTCACCTATAGATTAATATTTTCTTGACTCGAAGGACACACAGACTAAACAACAGTTTTGGGGGGATGGCAGACCTTTTTTTCCCTTAAAAGAAAGATTACATTCAATGACTATTCAAATGTAAGTTTTTTCTCAGTTTGTTAAACATTTAAAATGTAATGAATCATAAATGTTAAGGTTCAGAAAATGAAGAAATCCAAACTAGTTCCCATATCGTTGAGCACTAGAAAATGTTTTAATAAAATAAAACTATTTAGATGTCTTAGACTATATATTATTTTAAAACACACTTAGAGCTATTGTTAAAAGTAATTATTTGGGAGATGTAAATGGTAAAATATTTTATGTAATTTGTGAGTGATTTCAGTTTTCTTTGTAAACACTGACTGACTTTAAACTCAGTGACTGGGCCCCCTTGCCAGCTGCAAGTCATGGAAAATCATGACCAATTTTCTTGTGTTGGAGTCAGTGGAGCTGCTGAAATAAAATAACTAGAAGCGTTAAGTTAGGACAATAGATTAGGCTGTTGCATTGGAAAAATAACTGTGGCCTACAAGGCCTATAACAGTTTTTTGGTTGAATTTCTGGGTTAAAATGAGGTAAACAGTAAAAATTTTTCTCCATTTGTGAGGTGGGTTTTACAGAATAATTATGTCCCTTAGCCAATAATTATGCTCCTCTCCCTTTTTGTTCTTTCTTACTCGCATCAGCAAAATATCTTACCTCCCCAGCAACACCAGCTGAAAGTTTTGTTTTAATGCTGCTCTGCTTTGCTCTTCTTTTAAAATTTTCTGGTTTTCCTTTTACTTGTTGAAGTTAAAAATTGAGAATGTATTTAGTAAAAATAAATAAAAGTTATGTGTCTGTTTAGATTGTTTGTACCATAATGTTTTTGGACAATAATTTGTACCCACGTAGGAGTTCAGCTATTTCTGGGCACCAAGATCAGCTACTTATCAACACTGCTGCAGTTTGGACTCAAAGGGACTCTCTCTCTCCCTCTCTCACCATCTCTTTATCTGCATGTTTTGTGTCTGTTTTCCCGCTCTTTTTCTCTCCCTTTCACTTCTTGTATCTCTTTTTTGATCTTTCTTCCTTCTTTCATTCGCTTTGTTGATCCATCATCCTTTATTCATCTGTTTCTTTCTTTTGGGCTCTAGTACTTTTGTTATCAATAAAAATATCTCCTGGTAAATTTAAAGTTGAAAATACAGGCACAGAAAGTGAAAGTTTTGTGGTTAAGTCAGCTCAACTATGTAATGATTCACCTTTGTACGACAAAGTCTTATATATAAGGAAGCTTTTGATTTTGCTTCTTTGCTTATTTGTTTTTCTTCTATTTCTTTAACAGATAGCAATATTAGAATATTATTAAAATTTGTAAATCTGACCAATAGGTCAACTTTGTGAGCAAAACTATGGCCAGCCCATTAACTTGTTTGTTTTAGGTTATTTTCTCAAAGCTACCTAGGCACAAGAGTAGAATGGTTAGTAGGTCTAAACATTTTTAAGATGGTAGTTCTGTGAACATGTTAGCTTGAAGAAGGTAATCCATGTTTATGGTTTTTTCCAGGAGAGGCCAGGGCTTCCTAACTCTTAGGTTACAATCAATTTATGAAGTGGCAGTTAAAAATAGAGTAGCATAATTTAACTCAACAGGCTTGGGTTTTAGAATGTTCATTTAAACAGTTCACACATTAAATGTTGATGTGGTCTTTGCATTTGAAAAGATCCTTATGGAACCTGAGTTATATTTTTAAAGTCTGCATTTGGCTACTGGCTTACTTTATTATAGTGTTCCCATAAAACCTTAATACCAGTGTTTAAGGAAAAAATGAATAAATATCCAAGCCAAATTGATATTAACAACAAAAGAACATCCAAAAGTTATAGAAGTTTGGAATCTTTGGAAGAGAAGGGAATACTTTTTAAACATTAATAACATTTGGGGATAAAGATGGGAAGAAAATTCAATGTTTGGATCCAATTGGCCTTATAAAAAGGATAGACAATTTAACAATCTACAAAGAATTCTTTAGAAGCAAAACCCAGGAGATCCACTAGACCTATAAGCCTTTACAGTGAAAATTTGTGGTTTGTCACAGTATATAATATTACTTACTGTATGTAATATTATATATAACTTGCAACATTAATTGTAATTCATTAATAAATAGATTAAATATATCATTAAATTAAGCTAAATTCATGAGAATTATATTGAGACATTTTTGCTTTTCTATTTGAGCAGATCCTTTCCTCTAAAAATATGTTTTATTTAATTTGTTCTGAAGAGTTATTGTGAATTTCTTGAGCTATTTCATAATTTTGCATTTCTAAATGTTAAGCTAATAAGAAAACTATGCATGAAGATAACTATCTGAACATGTGTAGACTCATTCATCATACTGAAAAAATCTTTAAATATTCTGGGAAATTCCTGCTGAGAGCCTGGGTGAGAGAGAAACCTTATTTAAAACAATAAGATTTTTCTGGTCACGTGCCCTATTTCCTGATCCATTGTATTTGGCACCAGGAAACAACCTGGCATGCGCCCCTGAAAAATCCATCAGCAACTGTGTCAACTTTATCACTTCCTGAGCTCATGCTTGCAGGAAATGGATACACAAACTGCGATTTCAAAGGGGAAAAATTACTCTTTGCCATTTGAAAAACACAAAGTATATATATTTAATACTTACTTGCTTTCTTCTTACAGTAAATAAGCTGGAAATCTGTCCTAACAATAGGCAATGATACATCAATCAAGCCTTGATTATGAAATAAAATTAAAAATACATGATCTGTATCTGTAGTTGTTGGTTGTAAGTGCTTTTTAAAAGCTGAAACAAATGATATGAATTAAAGTCTGTATGGGAAAGGTAGTAAGGGGATTGGTACAGGCGATACATGTCAAACTGAGGAACACTATCGATATGCTACTTCCAGAGAGAAATAGTTGTTTTACTTACTGTACAGGAGGTGATAGGAGGTCAGAGTGATGACCAAATGAGAAAGAGGATTCACACAGCAGAATGGCATAATGATAAAAACTACTTTTCACTGGGGATTTTAAAAGGAATGAAAATATGCAAAATGTTACCATATAATGCAGTCAATGTTACCGTATAAGTAAAAGAGAATAAAACCCATTAAGTATTGGTGACCTGATATGTTTATCTTTTAGCTATGGACTATAAAACAAACGTGTCCTTGGTCCTATTCCCTCAGCATCAAGCTTGACTACTGGCCTTCACCTAATTAATAAGTGACCATTGCTAAATATGCATTTCCTAAAAAATAGTCTTAGCTTTTTATTTCCAAGCTTTATTGTCTTTCTAACTACACAAAATTTATTCCAAAGGACTTTGCTTTCCAATATGATTAGCTAATATATGGTAAATTAAATACAGATAGTCCTTGAATGAACTGGACATTAGAATGACCTAAACATTCAGGCAGGCAGACAGAGCACAAAAAATGAAGATAAAAAAAAAAAGACCTAAGTTCTTCCCCTCACTTCTTTACTAACACCTCTGTCTCCTGAAATACAGGTCATATTTATATTTGACTGATGATTTGAAAAACAAAGAATTCCAGGTTATTTCTGTACTCATATACCTAGCCATGTCTCAAGAATACTTTTTAAAGTTTCTATAGTATTTCAAAGCCCTTTCACAGACATAATTTTGGATATTAGAATTCTTATTGCATAATTATGAATACTGAACCCAGTGACATAGAAGAGCCATCTATGTGACATAAAGGTTAAGTAGCCTATCTCCTGACTCTCAACTTCAATGCGGTGTCCACATGTATTTGTGAGCCTACAGAATCTTAAAAAGATTGAGCTGAGACCTCATATTAGATCATAGAGAGGAGGCTTGGTCATCTTACTGGAATGTTCCCCAGGCATACCAACTATTATGCAACTGAGGCAAGTCCATTTGGATCTATCTTACATATGGAAAGGAGGTTTGAAAACTAAACCACAGCATTCTGTCCTTGCTACCCACAGATTATCATGGTAATTACTTAAGCACTAAATCTAAATTTGAATTACAAGTGTGAAAAAGACTGACTAATGAAAGATTTAAAAGTTAAACTCTAGGACCTTGAAACAGGCCTCCAACTTAATTTCATGAAATAATGCAATCTAAAAGTGCTTGAAGTGTCAAACAGTAAAAAAAGAAAAAGAAGTATATAATTAATATGAGCAATCCAAGGAAAAGGGGGTAATAATAAATACCAAATGGTATATTTGGCACTTTTTTCCCCAGAATTTTAAAAGATAAATCTACAAATTATTTTGTTTGGAATATGAAACTATAAAATAAAATATAGAAAGTATCAGACAATTACAGTGACCTGATAGTCTTTGTTAATAAAAAGAAAACCAAAATGTGGAAAGAGAAATGCTTTCAACTCTTCAACTGAAAGTAAAATTGCTCTAAAAAGCCAAGTTTATACTAAAGTAAAGAAAATAAAATTCTGCTACAATAAACAAAGCAAATGAAGTTCATAATTAATGGGAGAAAACAGTAGGAAATATTTCAGTAAATATTAATATTATTTTAATATTAAATCTAAAGATAAACTAGGCTGCTAATGGTGACAACAAATTCTATGTCACTATAAACTATCTGATAAACATTATGTTTATTCACTATGCAGATGATTCTCATTATTCTTAGTTATTTCACTGTGCAATGCCACCATGAAAATTGAGTCATTTACTCTTAGGAGAAATATTGGATTAGGCTACTGTGAGCTTCTGGTCATAGCATTTTTATCAATGGATTAATAAACAACCTGGTTTAAAGTATGTTTCAGTTTAAAGACACCTTATTTAGTATGACTGTTGATTCTTTAACATTGAACTCAAAGCCAACAGCACCACAAGTCATTCATGAGTAAAATTTATCTAACACATGTATTTTCTTCATAAGGCATGTTACAACCCTCTCGAGTACATCACACCAGACAATAATTTTAGCACTATGTTAAATGAGAGAAAATGGCACTAGATCAACTATGAAAATGACACCTTTATGATAGGAGAGCTGAAAAAAGTAAGGTAAAATGTTGTCATCTTGAACCACAAATGAGAACATATGTGACAGGCTTATCATTGTTTTCCACTCTGTACGTATCTACAAATGACTGTGAAAGCATTACAAATATTAAACTGCGAGTTCGGATGTTTACAAATAAATTTTAGTGAATAATTGCATTCACATGTTGGGAATCTGTGAATAATGGAGATTGATTTAGTTACTGAGAAACCTCCAAATCTCTGAACAAAATTCAGTATTTATTGTACTGATCTCTTAGCAGTTATAGCTTGTCTACCCCCTGCCTTTTTGAAAGTTTCCCTCACTTGAATTACCAGAACATCACACTCTTCTTCCAGATGCTCACCTCCCCATGGCTTCCCCTTCTGTGTCCTTCGTGGATTCCATCTCCTCCATCATGTTTGTAAAGATGGAAGTTCTTTCAGGAACTGTCCCCAAACCTCTTCTCCTCTCACTCTGCAGTCCCTACACAACCTCGTCTATACTCGGAAGACAAATGAAATTGTATCTCCTCCTCAACTTCCTCTTCTGAACTTCAGACACATATGCAACGGACTACTAGACAGTTCCCCTTCGGTGTCTCAAAAGCACCAAGAAGCCAATGTGCATAAAGTTGAATTTATGATCTTTCTCTACAAAACTTGAACTTACAAGCTGAGGAATTTACGAGGGAAAGAAACTTTTATGGCATGGGTCCTGGGAAATATTTTGAGAATGATTTTAGGTAGCACACAGTGAAAGAGATGATTCTCTTCTCCATATTAAACAGCTGAGGCTATTTGGAAAAAGAAAATGCAGACAGGAAATGTCGCAGTCCAGCCACGTATAAAGCTGCCCCTTCCTAAGGCCGCAGATGATGAGAGAAGGAGGAAGGGTACATTTTTACACATTTTCAGGCTGATAGTTTTCCTCTTTCCAGACACAGAATATACTTTTCTACATGGCCAGCACTACTTGTCCTTTGGTATTTTTTAAGTCTAGTTTATAACTTTGTAGCTTATAAAAATCCTTTCTAGATTCTGATAATAAGTTGACTAATAGTTTTGGTTTATCATTTTCTGTGTCTTCATAGCACTTAGTGGGACTTTGAGAAAGATTGTCTCAAAAGAAGAAAGCCAATGAAAATTTACACTGCAGAATAGTTCATTAAAATATTTCAAGAGGTCTTAAAAATAATTATTGTAACACCAGATATTTTCACCAAAAATTAGAAAATTTGGAAAAATATACCTATGCAAAGTAAAAAATAAAGCTAGTAGGTTTTGTTCAGCATATTGTATTTTTAAGGTAGCATTAGCTGCTGAAACAGACACTTCTCCAAGCTTCAGGGTTTTCTTTGTAATTGTTCCTCATGTAACAGTCCAATGAGTTGATTCTCCTTGGTGAGTGACCTTCCACAAAATTTAGAAGCCAACCTGCAGGCGTATGGCTCTTACTTATGCTAAACTTTTGGAGACTTAGACTTGAGGAAACAGTATAGAAAAAGGGACAATTGCTTCTTAACCAGCCAAAAAGATAACACTTTATTTATGCTTAGAACAAATGCCATTAAAATCATCTACTTGATGACTGTTTCTCATCATCAAATAGCTAATCACTCCGGTGTGAAAAATATCCTAAATATATGTAAATATACTAATCCATTATGGAAGATCCTTGAGATCAAGGACTTCTTTGTTTTCTTTACCTTTGTTATCCATGTTCCTGTTGCTATTTTTTCTGCTTATGTTAATTCTATTCATCTTGACTCACAATCTGAAAGTCTACATACTACTGATTCTAACTGTATGACCTCCAAAAGAGACAAAACAATAGAGAAGGTAAAAAGATCAGTGGTTGTCAAGCATATGGAGTGATGGGAGGATAATTGAATAGACCACACTTTGGGGAGGTGAAACTATGCTGTGTAATAAAGTAATATATACCATAGATGTATTTATATATAAATATTATGAGTTAATATACACACATATATCCTTGCTTTCTCAGCTGAGAAAACCTAGAAGCAAAGACATCCCAGTAGCAACCAAACACCAAGCTCTCAGCTCTTGATTTATAATATTATTCTTCAATAAAAAGAACTAGAACCCCTGGAAAATGGCTGATTTTTCCAAGGACAAGACAAGGAAATACACAAGATGATCTTGAAGCACCTTATGGTGACTCAACATAAGCAAGTATGCAAATAAACATAAAACCATAATATCATGAAGAATGAACCAATTAAAGGAGCTTTCAATGGCCCAAGTTGTAACAATCTGAGCAAGAAAATAGACAAAATAGTATTAGATTTTAACCTAAAAGATAAAATTAATGAGTCCAAACTGAGATAAATAAATGATCAAATATTTTAATAACTGGTCCAGGGGAACCAAAACCCCTAATTAATAGAATTCCAAATAATTTATGTAGATACTCTGTTCTCAGAGGTAACATAACTCTCCACTTTTTAAGAATACATTTCACATAGTCACTTCCTTCCCAAGCGCAATAAGGAAAAAGGGGAAAGGAATAACTTTACAGTACAAAATCCTGGCAAATACTGCTTCAGCCAAGTGATTGTGGTCACCATAAGTCATGTTGATTGCATGTATACTTATCAAATAAAACGGGCACTTCAGTTCTGTGATCTTTTTCCCCAAAACAAATAACCCTGGGCTGATCATGAAAAACATCAGACAAATCCCAATAAGGAATATTTGCAAACTACCTTTGTATTACTCTTCAAAACTCTCAAGGTCATCAGCAATAAAGTCTGAGTAATTGTCACAGCCAAGACAATGCTTAAGGGGACAGGACAGCCAAATGTAGTGAGGTATCCTGGGTCATATCCTGGAAGAGAAAAAGACATTCAATAAAGACTAAGGAAATCTAAATAAAGCATGGGCTTTTGTTAATAACCATATCTCAGTATTGGTTCTTCAGCTGTGACAAATGAATCTTGTCAGATGTTAATGAAAAGGGAAACTAGTTACAAGGTGTATGGGGACTCTGGAGTATCTTCACAATTTTTTTGTAAATCTAAACTGTTCTAAAATAAAAAAAAAGCTTATTGAGAAAAGATTGGACACTCTCCCTTTTTCTCCATCACCCCACAGTTCTATTCTATTAGAATGTGTTGTCATTTCCATTTCTAAGCATGATGCATGCCTGTTTCCAAGCATATATGTCTTGAGCTACATCCTCTAGAAAGAAAAACTTTAAGTAAGCATCAAAGTATTGACACTCTATGTGTGACATACCAACCCAAGGACAGGAAAGTGAGAAAATAACAAAAAATGCAAATGATGCAAGAAAATAGGCAAAACCACACATTATAGCATATTGCCATATTAGCCATTACAAGTCAGAGCAATTGTTTTACCAGCATATTTGTTCAGCAGCAATAAAGACATACTTAGCATCACGTTATAAAAGGAAGGAGGGAAGATTTATCTTACCTCATATTTCTCATTTTTTAAAGATTTTCTAGTAGGAATTATCATTTAACCTCTAGGAGATTACTTAGGAAAACATATCTCTTACACCACGGAGTGACATTTTATTTGAACCAAAATAGAGCAATGATGTGATGTGAATGGGGTACCAATGAAGAGGAAAAAATGTCAGTTAAGGGAAACAGAGAAGGCAGACAAGTGGTGATGTGCTGAAACTAGCCCATAATAGCTCTCAAAAGCTGCTTCTGAACATCTCTTCCCAAGGTCACATTTAGTGGCATTCACTGGTAGCTTGAAATCAGACCTAGTATGAACATTTATAGCCACAGAGATCGGCACCATAAATCAGGGTGTTTTTGTTTGTTTATGTGTGTGTTTGTTTCTTTAGAGAACCAGTTTACCAGCACAACACAGAAAGATAGGTTTTCATGCAATGAAAAACCTAACCCTAATAACTATATCTCTGCTGCTCTTGGTTTATTTCAGGACATCTCTGGGATCTTGTTCTACCACATCTCCTGTCAGTTCAACTGGCTTTTCTGCTCCTCAAATGTCCGAGATATTTCCAGCTTCAGGACAGTGCTCATGCCATTCGAGTCAACTGAAAGTCTTCAGACTGCTGGCCCCTTTGAGTCATTTGGATCAGAGCCCAAATGTGTCAGTTTTGTAAAGAACTTCTTAACCACACAATTTAAAACAATGTTGCTCTATCTTTCTCTCTCCCCATTACATGACACTTTCTTCCACTATTTCTCTACTCTTAAATTATCATTGTACTCGGTGCTATTTTCACAGGGTTTTTTTTTTCCCCATCCCCATAGACTACTCATCATTGGGACTTAGATCCCTTTAAACATGACCCCAATTCTTATATCTCCATTGCTTAGAATAACACCTGGACCATAGCAGTTTTTTAATAAGTATTTTTCTATGAATGTGAAATGAATGGGTTGGGTAGATTTAGACTAACACTCATAAAGTATATGAAGCACTTTAGTTTCTTGGATAAAAGTCACAAATTATTAAAGTTAAATTTTATTTAATAAGCAGTGAAAAGCATAAAATTTAAAAATAGGGTTGCTATACTTATAAAACTTTCAAGTGAAAAAGTTAAAACAAACCAAAGCCCTTCTAATATAACTTCAAATTATCCAGATGTTCTTTAAAAGAAGGACAGCACTTATGAAACACAGCTTTTATTATTTCCCAGTGATGGTATGATAAAATTGAATCCTTCATAACTTATTGATAGAATCACATAAATCTTTTGAATAAGCATGTAGCTAATAAGTATCCAGCTCTTTTTAAATTCATATAACCTCCGCTTTACACTTTTCTGAAACTTCTCTAAGGAATGATCAAATATATGGGACTATGATGAAGTAAGAGGTTTATGCATGGACACATTGTTAACATTATTTATAGTAAAAATAGGAAAAATACTGTGAAGGCTAAGCAACTTATGGTTCATAAATATAGCAGAATATTAAACTTTTCTAGTTCTATAAAAATTAAAATACATAATTAAATTTTATAGATAACGATAAAAGCACTTACATGAAAAGAATGAAAGGATTATGGGTAATTAATTCTTTTTGTTTCTTTTCTAATTCATTTAACTTGGTGAGTATTATTCTAAGTTGAAGTATATATTTATAATAACACATGAGTTGCTTTTTATAGTCTGCAAATGTTATCTCTCTGATGTTCATAGAATGTAAAAATTAACAGTGTAATTCATCAGGCTCATTTAGAGAACTACACCTAGATATTTGTAATTTAGTTAGAGCTTTAGTGAGTAGAAAAATATTTTCAGGACAATGTTTCTCTCCAGAAATAAAAAAAAATAGTTTTTGTTTTTTTATCTGACCACGTGGAGCTGTATGACCTTGATGTAATCACTGTACCTTCATTATATACACTTGGTTAGGAGATTTCACAAAACAGTAGCTGATGATTCCGGATATAGATGTGAAATACGAAGCAGATCTGCCTTTAAGATTTTAGTTAGAATTTCACCTAAGCAAAGAGAAAGCGAGTTGCAAACAGTGAATACTTTGGTGAATATTATGATTCACCAGGATTCCATTTTAACTATGAAAAATATATTTCCTCATTTTTCTTCCTTCTTAACATAACATAATATATAATGGTACATTCATTTTTTCATACATTATGACTTTTATCCCTTGCATTTTACAACCACAGAATGGTCTACACTACAATGATATCCAATTGTATACCATTATAAGTATGGACTTTAAACTGAGAGGTTGGAGTTGCAATATTGATTCCATCTGTGACTAGTTTATGCAGCCTTAGACAAAGCCGTTGCATTAGCTATGTCTGAGATTCCTCATCTCAAAATCCAGATATAATGTCCATTGGGCAAGATTCACTGTAAGGAAGGAATAAAGTAAAGATTTGAGGTGCCTGATGTGCAGAAGTTTTTCGAACTGTCAGTTGCTCCTACTCCAGTATCGCCTACTGTCTAAGCATGTACCAATGATTACATTCTCCTGAAGTCAGTGATCACATCGTAGAGAGTGACACAGAGCATGATTATCTGCATTCCTCACAACTTCTAGAACACTGCCTAGAGTATCTTATATACTATCTCCATAAATTTGTGTGGATAGATTTACTGACTATAAGATGACTTTATGGTCAAAAAAGTCTATATAAATCTAAAATGTTTTTTCCTTTTTTTATTTTGTTGAGTGTTATTTTTACCACAAAGTTCATACTAATTAAGATTCTATTAATCAACACATTCTACCTAAAAGACTGGTTGGTAGATTCTTCTGTTTGATCAGGCTAATTAAACAGAAGACACACTTGATATTGTTATTCTATTTAACATGAATATCTTCACAAAACATTCTCACAAATAATTACTGTGTGCATTTCTTAAAGACATAAAAACTGCTAAAGGTGTTAACTTTAAGTAAAGCCCCCATCATTTTATGGCCTGTCAAGATTGTACAAATACACACAAGGAACATAATTTCTTTGAGGACTGGTGTTATTTTAACAGGTATGTATTTAAATGTGTCTCATACCACCAAGAGATTTTGCCTCCATAGTAACTGGGAAAGGGTCACAATTGCTTTAATCTGAAGAATAATGTCTACGTGTCACTGTGTGGATGCAAATCGTCCTCTGTGAAAGCAGCTCCTTGAGAAGATTGATTGGCATCACCTCCAGCCCATTGTGAATGGATGGCATTTGGTAAAGAAATGACTCCTGTAATACGACTGTCAGGTCCCCGAAGTCATTTGTTGACTACTCCCAGTGCACATCGGCTCTGCAATCCAATGCATACACAGGCTTCGGCTGCAGCTGGAATTCTGGCTCATTGGCTGCTATTATTGTGACAGCCATTTATCACAAAAAATGGAACCATGTTGGAGGTTATCTTCTTCCAAATGGATAGGAATGCTATTAAAAACAACTCGAACAGCAGTTTCCACTCATTCTCTGCTCTCCACACAGCATCCCTTCTAGCCAATCAAGTGAAATACTTGAGAAAGTTAATAAAAAACACTTTCTCTAATCTTGACTGATGAAAATTTTACATTTATTTTACACTTATTTTAAATTTTAATTTAATGATGTTGTTGGACTTGAATTAAATTGCATTTTGGTGGTACTGCTAATGATCCCCTATAAATAATTGCACAGCAGTCCACAGATCAAATGCATACAGACTATAAAGACTTCACACACTTATGATTTTTTTGCAAAGCAATCTTCTGAATTTCCAACAGTATGCAAAACATTATGTTGAATATTCTATAAGAAGTAATTATGATTAAGTCAATATTCCTGGTCTCAAAAAGATTAATACTCTGGTTAGTGTTTCAGTGATTTTACTTAATTTCTGCTATGAGCATAATACTTATATTACCTTAATAAGAATGGTAAATATTGCATTTATTGAGTATTTTATATGTTCCAAGTACAGATTTGTGAAGACAGGATGAATGTGGAGTGAATAAGTAATGGAACCATGTGTCCTAGTGCAAATACTGATGGTGACTTTTAGCACCCATTGTGGCCTAGAATAAGTCAGTTAGTCTTCCTGAAGTTAATTTGCAAAAAAAAAAAACTTGTAATGGTAAAAAAATGGTTTTCATTGTTGTATAAGGACTAGATATATGTAAAGCAACTGGGATCTAATAATATACAGGGTCCAGCAGAAGTAAGGCTTCCTTGAGTGTGGTTAGTAGGGTAATAATATGGGTAAATATTTTATAGTGTTAGTTTGAACATTTTACCTAGAATGCCATATGGCATGTCTGAGTATGATATTGTTATGTTACAGAATTGCATGCTTATGATTTTGTAATAAAAAGGGGTGTTGTTTGTGCTGGACCTTGTATAATACAAATGTTTGTGCTATTCATAGCGTTGGAGAAGAAAAAAATTTTCTCTACTACCCTAGGTTCATCTGGCTAGTCTAAGAATTAAATTGACATGTGCTAGAGTAACAGAAAGAAATGAACACATTTAATTATATATGGATATACTGGGGTTCCAGAAGAATATGAGGTCCAAGGACAAGGTGGGCAGGTGATGTATAAATGCCATCTTGAGCTAAGCAGAAGGGGGTAGTGGTTTGGGATTTCAAAGAGGAAGAAGATAGTTTGTATAAGGATGGGAAAGCAAGTGTTTGGTAAACAAACATGTGCTGGGCCATGCAGAGACAGTGGGACACTGGGTGGACTCTGATCTCTAGGCCCTGTGGTCTCACCGGCCCACAAGTTTATATTAAACTACAGTTTGCGATGGTGATAACTTCCTTCCTGAAACAGACCCTCTATCTAAATTCTTTTGTGCAGTAAGTTCAAAGTCTCTTCCTGAGTCTCATGTTTTAAAAATAAAATCAACCCTATGCCACAGAAACAAATTTTCTTTCCTACAATAGCATCACAGTAGACCATCCTTGTCCACAGCTTCACTTTCTACGGTTTGGGTTATGCAGTCCATGGCTGTCTGAGAATATGACATGGCCAATTCCAGAAATTAACAATTCATAAGTGTTAAACTGTGCACCATCCAGAGTAGCCTGATGAATTCTTGTACCCCTTACTTTGTTCCACTGAGACATGAATCATCCCTTTGTCCAGTGCATTCATGCCATACACCCTGTCTCTTCAGTCACTTAGTAGTCACCTGGGTTATCAAATGGACTGTGATGGTCTCTCAGTTTTTGTGTTTAAGTAGCTCTTATTTTACTTAATAATGGTCCCGACACACAAGGATAGTAATGCTGACAATTCAAATGTGCCAAACAGAAGCATAAAGTGCTTTCTTAACGAGAAAAGGTGAAAGTTCTTGACTTCTTAAGGGAAGAAAAAAGTGTACACTAAGGTTGCTAAGATCTACAGTAAAAACAAATCTTTTACATTAGCCAAGGTAAAAATGAAGGAGAGAATCCTAGAAGCAGCAAGAGAGAAGGGGACAGTAACCTACAAAGGAGTTCCCATCAGACTGTCAGCTGATTTCTCAAAAGAGACTTTACAGACAAGAAGGAACTGGAAAGAAGTATTCCAAGTCATGAAAGTCAAGGACCTACATCCCAGATTGCTCTATCCAGCAAAGCTTTCATTTAGAATGGAAGGGCAGATCAAGTGCTTCGCAGATAAGGTCAAGTTCAAGGAGTTCATCATCACCAAGCCATTATTGTATGAAATGTTAAAGGGACTTATCTAAGAAAAAGAAGATAAAAAACAGGTGTAGTAAAATGACAGCAAACTCACAATTATTAACAACCACACCTGAAACAAAAACAAGAAGAAACTAAGCAAACGACTAGAACA